>JARHVA010000466.1:2730000-3270000 GCA_037957365.1 Torreya grandis
ATTTGTGAAATATGAACAAACACATAAGATGTTGATTAATCTTATGTTAGGTGGATGAAATAACATTAAGAATTACATATTGATATTTCATAACTTCTATTCTATAAATGATTCTTACTTGAATGATATGTTTCTATTGAGGGTTGTATATGAAATCTATTTATTATTTTCTAATAAATTAGAGAATTTAAGATTCTTTTAATTAAATTTGATGGACTAAATGTATGCATGTGATATTTTTGTACTTATCATATTTTATATTTTATAATATGGAATACTCTATTTGAATCTATATGTTTTTATCTTATTATATAATGACCAAATTTGGTATTAATGATCCTAAATAAGTAGTGTGATATATTCCATTTGATTAATTAGAACCATTAATGCAAGATGAGGCATAATATGATTAAGTGGTGTGTATGACATTGACTAATCCTAGATATCAATACCTATATGAAAAATTTGTCCAAATTAATGTTTATAGTTATACATTGTCATTTCATGTGTTTGATATAGTTTACCTATTTGTACGATATCATGTTAGAACCTATTTATTTATGATATACAACATGCTTTAGCTATATTATAGCATAGGCTTCTAGTTCATGACTTTAGATTCTTACACCATCATTATATGCCCATCCTTGAAGGGAGGTCCATTCTCTTATTGGTAGATAGTGTGGGGCATTGATGGTTCTTGGTTTGTGTGGAAAAGATATCACATTATGCTCTCCCTCCCTACAATGGTACTACATTAAAGGCTACACTTGATATTATTGATGGATACTTTGTGTTCATTGAGACTCTTGTTATGTGAAGATTTGCATCATTATATTATTATTAATGAGACATTACTTATTTTTGATATTGTAATCTTCATTCATATGCACATTTACAATAGTGGTTTTAATGTTGTATTAGCCACGACTGAAATTTTTATATTACCTCTATGGAATAAATGTAACATTTATTTTTATATTCAACATTGTATCTATTTTGCTATTTTATTTTTATGGTGATCATTAACTAAATGGATTAGCTATATAAATATTAAGGTTTAACTAAAAATAATACATTTAGTTAAATATCACTTAGTTACATTTCATTGTGATTAAATATGTTAGATGAATGTGTGTAATTAATTTAAAAATAATTAACATATTATGGTAAACCTCATTGGGGTTGTTATAATTTGCTAATGACACCATTTTTATGGTAGAGGCATCCATTCAAAAAGAATGATTTTTAAAATGAATCTTAATCATGTATGATCAAACAACAAGTTAAAAGGTAAATTTTTATAAGAGTTATATTTACTTTTTTAATATGCCTTTGAGTAGACAAACTAGAATTTCTCAAATCTTGGGTTGAAAAATTAAGCATATGCCTTCATCTTACATGGGAATACCTCTCTTTAATAATAATCTCCTAATTATAGTTTGGAATCCATTGTTTTAAATATTTCAAATAAAATTGGCTAGTTAGAAATGAAATATTTTTTCTCAGATGGGTAAATGATTGCTTAACAAAAGTGTTTTTCAAATTCTCCTGATCTATCTTCTTTCTCTTTTCAGCCTACCTAAGAGAAAAGAAGACAAGCTTAATAAATTCAAAGTTACTTTTTATGGAAATGAACAAAAGAGGCAAATAAAATTTATTTGGTGTATTGGGATAAAGTTTGCATAAAAAATGTATGGAGGTTTAGGAATTTGAATATTAAATTGGATGAATAGAGCTCTTCTCTCCAAATTTGTTTAGATATTTCTCAAAGATAATAGTAGTTATGTAAATATTTTATTATTCAAATACTTAGAAGGAAAAAATTCTTTGTGTATATTTTAATATGAATAATATGTTTAGGGTTCTCACTTCTAAAATTTCCTAAATTCAAACAAGGATCCGATCTCCTCAGGCTTAAAATGGAAGCTAAGAAATAGTATGCAAGTCAATTTTTGGAAACATATTTATATTTTAGATCAACCTCTAAATTTTTAAAACCATGGTAATTCTCACAAGATATAATTAAAAATAAATATTGAATCAAGGTTCATGATTACTTGTAGATAACATAAGACTCTAGAAGATGAATAAGGCTATGTATTGATAATTTAAACCAAGAAGACAATAACATTTTATCTAATTTGAATAATTAGTTGAGAAATTATCATCTACTAAGAACCACAAATGAAGAGAATATGGTTTGGAAAGAATATATTGATGGCTAATTTCAAGTGAAATATGGGTATAATTTGATGGATAATGTTTTAAGTAAATGGGATAAATTGGGATAGGTTATGGGACAAGTATCTGATCCCCAAAGTTAATTTTTTTCTATGAGTAGTTGTTCAAAACAAAATCTTACCCATGTATAATTTAAGGAAGAGTGATTTAATTTTTATCAATAGGTTCCCCCTATGTGGAAATGGTAATGAAACTATCTTTCATTTACTTGTGGACTGTCCTGATGCTAATGAGGTTTGGAGGTTATTTCTTCTCAAATCTAATATAAGCTAGGTATTCATTGGTTCTATATTCGAATTTTGGTAGTCTTGGGAGTGTAATTTTTAGATTGACATTATAAATAAAATATGGAAGCTCAAATTAACTCATATCATTTAGGTAATTTTGGGTGAAATAAATAAAAAATATTTAGGAATAAAAAGTGCACAAGTGTGATTCTTGCTAATAGGATTTTTTAGGATATTATGGAATATTTTAATATTTTACCTAATGAGAAATGAAAAATCCTAATAATGTATGAAATATAACCATCTTTAAATTGAAAAAATGATCCTTCATGATTTAATAAGAGTCATCCTATGGATGGAATAAAAAAGATGACTAAATGGAAACCTCTACCTATTGGATGGTTAAATCTTAATTTTGACAGGGCATCCAAAGGGAACCTAGAACCCTTAGAAGGAGGAGGGATTTTAAGGGATCACCAAGGAAGGTTTGTGATTACTTATACTATGGATATGGGGATAAAATAAAATCATAGATAGAATCTCTTATTTCCATATGGGGTTTAAAATTGGCTAGACAACTAGGTGTTTAACTTCTCATCATAGAGGGGTATTCATTGAATATAGTGAATTATCTTTCAAAAAAAATATCAAGTAGTTAGATAGTCAAATAGGTATTAGATGAGGTTATTTTAATTATATACTCTAGATAAGAAGTGATCGTTCAAAATGTATATCAACAAGGCAACAAGGTTACAGATAGGTTCAAAAATAATGGTTTTAGCTCTTCGGGTTTGTTTAGCTAGACTGTGAGAGAATATTTACCTCAGGATATTTTCCAGGGGATTGATGAGGAAGTGGTTATTAATGTTTGATATGTTTGATAATTTGGGGTATTCTCCACCTATTTTTATAAATTTATTTGGAAATTTATGGCTATTTATCTTTGGTTAGTTATATTCATTATAAATTTTAATTTGTTTTCCCTCTCTAATGTTCCTAAGGAGAAGATTCTAGATTTGTGGGGTAAAAGGAAAAGTTGGATGTACCTCAATGATGGGTTTTAGTGGGATGTATTAGAAAAAATAAGGTGAATTATCTTATATAATTAATAGATCTCATTAAACTATTGTTTTAGATTGAAGGGATACAATCAACCTATACTTTTCCTCATGGGACTTCTTAACAAGATTGAACCCAAAATGTCTAAGGAGGTTAAAAATAATGAGGAATTTTGGGATGTTCTCTAAATATGGGGAATGGTGATCTTCATAAAAATAATAGAAGGTCATGATAGACATGTATTGACCTTAATTATGAAATCCTAGGATAATAAAAAACTGAATATAAATGGCATTTTATTAGAGGTTTATGAAGAATTGATAACACACATAACTTGTATAGAGTTGGAGGTAACTAAAGTTTATAAAAAGAGTAGAGACTTCAAGAAGAATACAAATAATTTATTAATGGAAGGTAAAACACTAGAGGTTTTTCACAGTGGGTTTGATTGTGAGTCCTTACTGAGGCCTTTTATGGACATGGCTTTCCACCTCATGAAATACATAACTATTGATGTTTGGTTTAATATTGTTTGTTGATCTCCATTTGTTTTTTGAAACAATTTATGAATGACATATCCCTGATTCTCCCATTTTATATTATACTTTATACGGAATATTCAATTGAAAAATTCAAAAAGGATAAATACATAGTCCATAGGAATGAAAGAGTGATCTTTATTATTCATAAATATTTCAAGGGGATGAATAAAATTACACTTGAGATTATAGATCCCAAGAAAAACAAAGAAGATGGGATTCCTATTGGTTTTATGAAAGTAAATAAGATCTAGACTAAAAATCCAAAAATTAATTATTAAAAGGTAAAATAACACAATACAACTAAGAATCCCTCGAAAGCTCAAGACATAGTCACTAGTACACATATAATAAGTCTTTATAATGAGCCACTTACTTCAATTAAGATACCTAACAACACTAGTAAAATATGGAAATTAGATGGGAATTCTATCTTGGTTGAGGAGGAGGCTAAATTTAAAGAAGACACCAACACTCAAGAGGGGTCTGAAAGGGATAAAATTGCTTCTCCTACTAATAAAAATGACTCAGGTAAGAGGAAAACAAGGGATGGTTCGAAGGAGAAAGATGGAGAAATTCCAAGGAGCTAGGATTATGACACAAATGAAAAAATTAATGTTTTGGTTGATTCTTTGAAGGATAAATAAAGTAATGGTAAGATTGAAGAACTCAAATTGCAAAAGTAGAAAATGAGGTGGATCATGAGGTATTTGTCTAATCTTAAAGGAAATGTGAAAATTCCACAATACAATAATGATATTTTGGCACATAAATACTCCAACAATTATCTCAATCTACAAATTCAAGGGCTCATAGAATGGGTTAGTGTTATTGAATATGAAAGTGATAAACTTAAAAACATTAATTTTTGTTGGATTGTAGAGCCTAATCTTATTATAATGCCTAGTTATTAATAGGGGGGTTTTGGGGGAAATGTGCCCCCCCCACTAGGGTCACCATGGGGTGTCAAAAATACATTGTAAAATATTGTAAATATGGACCATTCACTCTTAGGTCATAGATCTAATGATATAAATTATATTGGTGCATTTTTTCCCTAATATATAACCCTCCTTTGATATGATGGAATTGTAATCATATTAGCACATTGTGTGTGAGCTAAGAGGATATTGCAGTGGATGTATTTCACATTTTTTCTTTCATATGTTAGACTGAATAAGAGAATAACTAGTTATTTATGTGTAGATGTAGCACATATTGGGTGAACCACATTAAATATGTGTCTCTATAATGTTGTGTTTTTTACATTTTTAATTTTGTTTTTATTTCATTAATATTTATCTGCATTATATATTCCTAATATTTTTTGGTTAATTGTAGTAAAATGGCTATGTATGAGGGGATTCAGAATGTGTAAAATCTAAGAGCACATATAAGGGAACTGTTTGATATAAGGACATCTTCCAAGGGAAAAGGAAAACACATTCAATTTAGTGAATGATTCAAAGATATTGATAATGAAAATATACTCCTTCAAATTGACTCAAACCTTAAATGTATGAAAATATATTGGGAAGATGTTGTTGGTAACTTGGATATGGAGTAGGTTTTTGGTTCTCTTATAACTACTTTTTAATTTTAGTATTTCTTATATTGATTAAAATATGAATTTTTGTAGTATTTTAGCTTATTTTGTATCTATTTTATTTTACTTCTCTTAAAGACTTGGTTGGTCCTTTTTTTATCTTTTTTTTGTTCTTCTTATAGGGTTTGTGGACCTTAGTAAAAAAAATCCCCCTTTTAACCTTAATAAAAAATATATATCTCTAAAATATATTCCCAAACATAGCGTAGTATATTATCTTTGGCATCAATGTACTACACATTATATAAATATATACAGTACTTTAATGGAATCAATGTGATTTTCATGGCCTACACCTTCGAATTAATATAATTATCATTGGGATTTTTATTAAACAAAGTTTTGATATTTTCCTAGACCCATGCTTCAACATAGAATAGAGGATATTGGGCATATCCTAGTGTGAATTAAATATATTTATTATCCCTCATACGAGGTACCATGGTCACCATATTATTATTATTATCAATATGCTAATTTCTCCATATAACTCATGCATCAATAAGTTTTTTCATGACTCTCTACAAAGATTGATCAAACAATGATCAAATCTAAATGTTAGTTAAAATAGGACTTAATAGATTTTATTAATGATGTATGTTAGGATATTTATTATCATTTGTGAAAACATATTTGTGTGACATATCATAATATTCTTCACACTATGACATGATTGTATTTGAAATTTACATTTTATTATGAGAATTTTGATGCCTTGTGGTTTATATCTTGTTTATATCATGTTTTTATTTTAATTTTAGATTATTTTGCATGTACTTTAAATCTATGACATCCTATTCATATTATGATTTATTTTGTGATACATACTATTATAGACACTCATTTTTCGCCACTTTTATGTCTAAATCAGGATTGATATCAATTTATAGCAAATGACATAATTTTAGTGTAGAAATCAATTGGATTACCCAAATTCATCCACGTAATGGATTTAATGGCATATAAATGTGTTAAGGCTTGATTATTTAGGGTATTACCTTGTATTCACTAATAACATTTCTTGTATTTAACCATAGTCAAATTTCAACCTACCAAATTGACATCATTAGCCTTTTTATCTATTAATGCAAAAGAATTAAAATAATTAATAAAATCAAAAAACCCTAAGAAATATTTATTAGAAAGCAAATCTCAACTATATTTCTCAATTAAAAATTACAATTTCAATTAGGGAATTATATTTTCTAAAAAAATTAATTTTTAAATAAAGTCAAGGTCAAAGTCAAGGGAATTAATAATATCTTTTAGTAATTCCTAAAATTTTAATAAAATGTGAGTCGCAACCTCATAAATATCTTTTATGAGTTTTCAAGCCTCATAAATATCTTATATGAGTTGTTAAGACTTCATAATTTCTCTAACCTAAGCCAAGGTTAATCTAGACTTTATCAAGGTTAATCTAGATAAAACCAAAGTTAAAAATAAACCAACTTCTCTAGGTTTAGAGTTAATTTAATACCCATAAATATAAGTTCCCTCACTCTACCTAAACAAGTTTTTGTGTGTAAGGTTATTCTATAGGAATGCCTTCAAGAAGCCCTCACAATAGTGTTATAATGCCAATTTTATATCAATAAGATTCACATCAAGATAATAAAATCCACATGTGGTCTTAGATAAGTGCTACCAAGATGAAGAATGCATTGATAAAATTATTTAATTTTATAAGTCGAGCAAGAACATCTTCTATGCCAACAAGTTAACATTGTTTTTAGACAAAAGAGGTAATATTATTGTATGTTTTATATCTTATTTTTAGTTTTTTCATTGTGTTAATCTCAACCTAGTACTTAGGTAAGAGTTTTTTGCATTTTTATGATTGAATTCTCTTTGAATCACTAACAAGGAACTAACGACATATGTGTACTCTTTAGAATCCTAATATTAAATAATGGCATGCCCATTCAGACCACACATCTTGTATGAACCAGATAAATGATTTGAAACCTTTTTAATTCATAAAAATGTCACATCTTCAAGTTTTTAATTTTATGCTTAAAATTCCCATCATTTTATTTTGTCACTAATTGGTGACTTTGCCCTGCTAATCGGTGACTTCACCTATTATATCCCGTATTTTGAGATCATTTGTTTTGTATAAATTGATTATTTTGATGGAAATGGTGACATTGATCTATGGTGAAATAATTGGCATTGACCTGTTTAAATCAACGTATATGTAAATGGTGACATCAATGAATGTAAATAGTGACTTTGACCCTACATTTTGGCAACTTTGCTAGGTAATTTTATTTGTGATTTGGATGAATTCACCTTATTTTAAGCCATAATCAATGAATTTTATTAGACTAGTAAATGACTTCACCCATGTGTAATGGTGACTTCACTAGATACATATTTTTGTCTATCTATTCCACATATAAATTAATGATTTTGCATAAATTCGTGACTTTTCTCTATTGTAGAATTGACAAATTCACTCTGTGTAAACCAAAAACTGAGATTTGAAAATGAAAAGTTGTTTATTAGTTGGATTTTTTTCATAAAGACAAGATGAACCCCTATTTCTTTTAGGAACCTAAGTGGATAAAGATAGGTATAAACACTTAAGTCTTGTGCACACTTTAATTTTAGTGCTTAAAGTTGACTTAACACAACTTGAATTTTTATATTTCAATTTTATAAGAGAAAACAAGGCCAAGGGGATAAAACTTCATTCACATCTTGTTTCATGATTTTAAAATAATCATTCACTTTAGAGTAGATATTTTAAGAGTTTTTATTTTTGTTAATTAGTTTCAAAGTTATTAGATTAATTTATTTTGGAAAAATGATCTTTTTATATATTCTCTCCCCCATCCCCTTTAGAAAACCTAAGTAATAAAAATCACTTTGTTTATTTCCTTGTTTGTTTAGCCTAGAATGGAAGAAACATTGTGTATGCTCTCCATAAGATCCAACTGACTTGAGTGACCTAGAATCAACATATAAAGTTCCTCTAATTTTTTTTATTTTTTTATTTTTTTCCACATTGGCTTGTGGGCTTGAGTTCATCTCCTCCTCATGAATTATATAGGGTTGTATAGACATGGGGTTTCATCTCCCACCATTGTATCAAACTCAATCCATAGTGGGGTATATAAATTGGCTACATGAAACTAATATTGAAAAGTGGTTGAATGGTTATCCTACCAATCCTAATGAAAATTAAAATTAGTTCATGATAAACATCAAGCTTCACTAAGTAGTATATGACTAAAGCCATTGTGCAAAGGACTAGACCTTTACATAGCAAGTCTATGAGCTTTAATTTAATTGACATGATGTGTCCTTCTATTAGCCGCACTTGGGACTATTTATATCATTTAAAAACTTTTATATTTTAGTCAACCCCACTTTATCATGGAATATCTTTCCAAATGTTGAGTATTTTGCACTTTGATTTAGTGACATGTACCAATGCTTGAGAGACAAAGAAAGGCTTAAAAAATCTAACTGCATGTGTTATTTAATATTTGGATTAACACTTAAATCCTTTTGATCATTGGTATATCAGTGAAAACTTTAGCAAAAGTTACACACATCTTTTTAGTTTTAGGAATAAGACACACACTTAGTGTTTTCTCTATTTTTTTACTAGCATGTGTCTTTGGGTCTAAAATTATTTATGTGTCAAAATAAAAGTGAGTCAAAAAATTCATGTATTAAATGCCATTTTGAGCTAAGGGTGTTATTTTACCCATTTTATTTGAAGCTTTTTCCTTGGAGTTTATTCCAAAACCATTTATGTGCCAATTATTTAATGGGGTGTTATTATACTATTGATTTTATTTCAAAAATTTGCTTGGGTAATCCCAACACTTACCTTTTTTGAAATCAAGTTCTAAAATCATTTATACCTTTTGTTTTAGAATCCACAGTTATGCTGCCTATTTTGGTATACCCTATTTTCCTTAGAAAATTTGAGTCTTTTATATTACATTTGAAAATTAATCTTTTAAAGTTGAGGTCCTAAAACAATTAGGTTTAACTTTTTCATTTGGATTCTGTCACTTGGATTGATTTCTTATTTGGTTTAAAATACCCTTTTGCCTAGCCTTATAGGAGTTTTGTTGTACCATGTTTTTTTTTCCATGTGTCTTATTTAGATTTTGTTGTGCTAGCATATAAAATTTCATAGTTCTATTTACCAAGGATTAATTTGTGATCCAATTACCAAGCCATTTATGATCCAATTGGCTTAGATTTAGATTGTTTTCAAGTATAAGCCATTTATCGAGTTTATCCAAGCCAATTACCTTAGATTTAGTTTGATTTCACATTCTTGCTTAAACCAACCTAGTTTATAAGTCTAAGTTTGTGTTATTTAACTGAAGGCCTAACACCTTTCCTATTTTTTAAACCTAGATCATGATTATTCTACCTTGTTTAGACACATTTTACACTTATTACAACTATCTTTAGGAAATATGTACCTTTGTTAGACTAGTTTAGTAGTTTTATTCTACTTTTACCATAGACTTAGATTATTTGTTTCACTTTTAGGTCTCTTTTTATAGAGTTAAATGTAGTTTACCTCAGACATTAGTTGTTTGCCACATTTAGACATTTTTCTAAGAGACTTAGTCTTAGATATGAACATTCCTCATTATACATGTATTGGGACCATGTAAAATATGGACTATGAGAACTTTTTTACTAATGACCACTTTGTTCAATAATTATATGGTGATGATATAGCATATGAGATAGATTTATATCCCTCTTATAATATTCCATATGTAGAATAAGGGTATTACCCACAAGTATAATACCTAGGTAATGCACCATCCTATCCAAGACACGATAAAGAGTAAAAGACATAATAATTAGGTCAAGTGACACCTATTATCGAACCAAACAAAAAAAATATCTATAATACATAATAATTCTAAAAAGTTATGACCCATACATTTTTTATTGCCATTTTATAGAAAACAAAGATAAAATTCTATTCAGGGAAATATAATTTGGATCCAAATACACACTGCACTTCCCACATAAAAGTCTATCTAGTTTGATTAGAACACTTATAAATGTTCCTAAAAACTAACAATTTGAATAGGCAACAAATATTTACAATCAATGTTTAGTGAAAATACCTCTATAGGGCCAAAGTGCACCTATAAAAGGGAAATTTACAATGAATGATCAATTAGACTAGGTAAAATAAGCATATAAAAATTATGTTAACCTAGCTCAAAATTTTAATTCCACGGCTATCTCAAACATTCCATTAACACAACTAGCTCCTTCAATAGGGCCAACAATATATTATTTAGGCTATGTAAATTAGACATAGACCCCTTATCTAAACCATTCTAGTAGGAGACATGTTTAATTTACCAATTTTTATAGAATAAATTACCACTTACATGGAATACTTCACTCAAAATATAGTAGATAACACACAAGTGAATTTTGATTTGAACCAAAGTGGGTATAGTTTACCACAAAAAAACACACACTAGATTTCTCTAACCAATATCTTGAGTGGTTTTCAACAATAGGGGGTAGGTATTCCTAGTTACAGAACACAACAAAAAAAATCCACTCCTCAACCAAATGTTTCCTCAAACACACAATAGGGTAAACTAGCCAAAAGCAGACCAACCTACCACCTCAACAAGTGAATAAAACTAATACACCTCAATAGGTGGAAAATAATGTTCTACCATAAAAATAATAGGCCAATAGACAAAAAACATCATAAATGTTTCATAATCCACAACATTTTTATATTGGTCAAAAAAGACTGTTGGTTGGTTAACAACAAATGCCAAACTCTCAATAAGTGCCCAATAAATAATAAATTTATAACAAACAACAAGGTTCCAATGTACAATAGGTACTAGGTGATAGGAAATAATTAAATTTTACCCAAAAATATAAAACAAGGATATAATTTACAACACCTTCAATAATAGAGTTTTATCCAAAAAAGGGCTCCCTTCATACAATAGGATTTGATGACTAGACAACAAGTTCCCTCTAAATCTTAGTAATACTATCATATTCCACCTATCAAAATGCCTTTAACATAATTTAAGTTTGCTAACCAAGGCCTTGTTTCCAACCCTAGAAAAAAATATTTACCAACAACAATATAGTCCATATCAATAGTATAATCTTATTACATAAATACATATTCCTAGTCATTTGACCAATAAAGAAAACATTTTCAAGTATGTTATTCCTTCATACCATGGTCAAGGTAATATATATATTAAAAAACAACCCCAACCACAACATTCCACACCATCCAACTTATTATCTCAAGATTTGTATAAAATGAAGTATGCAATTCAATCCATTAAAATTGGAAAGAAAACAAAGAAGTTCAAGTTAGATGAAATATGATCATATCCATTTAATATGGATTATATTAAAGAACCATTCATCTAGGTTTAAATATTCCTAATTTTGATAAATATAAGGGAAAAAGTGACCCCAAAGAGAATTTAAGGAAATTATTTGTTGATTTCCAGCCAATTTTCTATAGTGACATAAATTTGCTACTCCTCTCCCTAAAAGTTTTGTTATAAAAACCTTCGAAGGGCTTCTGAAATTGTTGAAGATTTGTGTAATATACTTTGATGACATTTTAGATAACTTTTTAAAACATTTATCATAAAATCTTGTGAAAAATATTATATTTGTATATTTGGGATAAGCAAAACATAGAAATGGTGAAAGCTTTTCTGCTTACACGCAATGATGGATGGTACTTGCTAGCCTCACCCATAATTTACCAAACAAGTAATTTATCATGATATTTAATAAGAGCCTAAATAAAAATATATATTATCATCTCAAGATGCGATGTGCTCACACATTTAAAGAGGTTATTTAGAAAGGGATATAGACTAAAAAAGCCCTTGTCAACATCACGATTATCAAGTCAACTTCTTCCAATTATAACCAAAGTTAAAACCATCATCAAGGCCAATAATATAACTATAACTAAATCCATAACCAAAACCAAAACCTTATCTAAATACCATATATAATGTCATCTTAGGCTAACACTAATGAAATACCAAAGGCCTATAATTGTAATAATAATGTTTTTAGTAATAAGGGCATTAAATCACATCATGTACAAATGGTGGAAACACCATTTGTCCATTTAAATCCACCCATTTAGAAACCACGACCTCCATTCATTCAACTTAGACCTCCAAAAAACTAGTCATAAAATCAATCCTAATTACAATAACTTCCTCCAAAGACAAGACCCACATTACTAGAGCATTTAATAATCTTGGGGAACCCATTGAGTCTGTATTTCACAAATTGGTATTAGTAAATATGATTAGCTATCGTATGCTAAAGTTGTTTTTAGGATGAATTAGTTTTCCTTACTAGTACAAAGAACACATATTTTGTGACTACTATCATGTGAAGATATACTCCATACACTAGGGTATACAACTAAGTAATATGATTGAGAATGGAGAGATACAATAGGATACCCATGCCCCTATGAATAATCATAACTTGGACATCTATACAAACCCCTTTCCTCAACATAACAACAAATAAAAATGATAATAATATCAATGATAATAGTGATATATAACACCACCAAAATAGTAGAAGTAATGCCAACAATAGTAATAATAATACACTGGTCAAAATTAGGGTAAACCTGATTGATTCAACCAAGGAGGACATCATGATATTACATATACTTATAATAATTTTTTATAACATATTATAGGTGGTCATGTTTCCATCATTACCATTAATCCCTTGCCAAATACTAATAAACCAATACCTTTACCTAACGATGCCTATAAACCTAACAATGACTACCAACTTTATTATGTTGGTAATCCTCCTTTTGAATTTGTTAGTATATAGGCTCAACATCACCCATGAATTACCATTACAAACCCTATTACTTCTCTATCCAATTACCAAGGCCTAGTACCAAATCTACAATCACAACTTGATGATCCAAAATTATTATTAAGGGACCACATCCAAATACCATAAATTAACCCATTTAGACCTTCATGTCTATAAGAAAAAAATTCAAATGTAGAAACCAAAGGGAAAACCTATGACATTTTAGAATAGCTAAAAAATACACCTATGAAAATATCCATCATGGATTTCTTGTGAACATTTAGTGTTCACAAGAGTATACTGAATGAGTACCTAAGTTAATCCCTTATACCTGATCACATCACACATGATAAATTTCAAGCCATTGTCAGACATTTAGACCTTGGCCAATGACTTAACTTTGATTAAAGCAACATGTCATCCTTGGGCACATTTCATATCAACTTCTTGTACTTCCAGGTTAGTATAACAAGACATATGGTTAAACATGTCTTTATAGACAATGTTTTAGGCCTAAACATTATGTATATAAAGATGGTAAATCATGTTAGATACATAATAATTGATCTTTAGCTAGATACCATTATCATCAGGCTTTATGAAAATGAGTAATGAGAATAACAAGGTACCATCATCTTGCCAATGATCATTGAGCCTTTGACCCACAACACTATATGCCATGTTATTGACCTAGAGTTATCATACAACATACTCTTGGGTCAACCTTGGATTCATGAAATCAAGGCCATACCTTTTACACTACATCAATGTATTAAATTTTTCCATTCAGGGATGGAATTAATTATACTAACCTTTATTCTTAAAAGTATTGAAAACATCTTGAGGTGGAGTACAAAATCTATAATTATCATTTTGGCCTAAATCTTATGCCTAAAACTAATAAAATAAAAACTAATAAATCTAAAGACATTAAATTAGGACCTAAATCTAATTACATTGACCCTAAAACCTTAGATTCAATTTCATTTACACCTCCACTAGATATATCTGACTATTTTTACATATCCAATAAAGGTATATGAGAGTATAATACTCATGACTCCATTCACATAACCAAATTTATACAAAACTCAAAACCCTATGGAAGACCCAAAGCTAAGACTATTCATATGGAGTGACATGCTAAGGTAAAATCTCATCTTATCAAATCCATTATTTTTAAACTAGCCTTAGGCCTAGAACATGACCCTTTAGCCAAAGATGGTTCATGGATTTATATTGATGATCTAGCTAACCATTACAAAAGTACCAAGTATCTTATCCCTAGGGTTATGTGTAATCAAACATATGAAGGTAGATGCCTTGAGGAACATCATCAAGGAAAGATCAATCCAATTTCCATGACCAAGTACAAAAGAATGTATGGTATTAGATTTAAACTACCTGGGTGTAACCCCACATACCTTATTCAAGCTCCTATACCATTGACTAGTGAAGATGATGTTTATAGTGATGTAGGGTCTAATTATATAATAAATTATGTCCTTTAAAATATGAATTTATTAACCCTTATGTTGTTTATACCATTAATCCTATTTTTTCCCCTTTGCCACTTACCCTTTGTCACTTGTAATTGATAGATTAGGACCAAAAAGAGTCAGCAATGACACTAGATGAGTTTGAAAATGATGAGGCCATTTATAATTTTTTGGGTTTGAGGGATCATATTCCTCTAATAGATAACAAATAGATATTTTATATTAAATTGGATCTTTCTAGCTATTGTAGAGAGTAGGTGAACTTCCTTGGCCAAAAGGAAAAAGAAAAACAAACATTGAGGTCTAAAAGTGAAAACCTCTTTGAGGGACTTTCAGACCATGGCAAAAGTAAATAAAAAGGAAAGTCTCTTGGTAAAAACCAATTTAAGACACCATTATATGGGGATGTTCACACCTGTTTAGATGAATCATATGATACAAATAGTCCAAGGCTTACTTATAGATCTAAAATCAGTATCAAAAAGTGGCAAGATTTTTGATCAAATTTTACAAGAGTGCCCAAAAGTATTTATTACATGGCCTTTATCACCATTTGGTAATTTTTATTCATATTGTTTTAGAGAATTAGATGAACTATCCTAGTTAGAGGAGTTTAACATTACCAAACATTTTACCTGTTTGTCAACACTTTTAGAAGATGGTTCTACACTCTTTATGGAGGACACTTCTGAGGTTAACATTCGGACTCCAAAGGACCCAAAATGGTTCAAATTAGGGGAATCCCTCACTGATGAGGAATGTGAGGTATTTATAGCTTTTATAATGGATTTTTTAAATATTTTTTATAGGACTATTTAGATATGCTAGCTTTGAACCCTACCTTGGTTGTACACCATCTTGTTTTACACCGTAATGCTAAACTAGTTAAGCAAAATATAAAAAAAATACATCCTTGTATTGATGTATTAGTCAATAAAGAGTTGGGAAAACTCTTAAATGTAAATTTCATTTTACCAATTAATTATTTAGAGTGGATTTCTATCATTGTACTAGTTACCAAAAGTCCATAAGGTATCAGATTGTGCCTGCCCAAAGGAATTCTACCAAACATTGTCATGATTGTTGATTCCATGGACAGATATGAAATTCTTTCCATTATAGATTTTTTTTAAGATATAAAAAAATTAAAATTAAACTAGAATACTACTATAAAAAAACATTAACCACTCTATGGGAATTTTTTTGTTATCAAGTGATGCCATGTGGACTCAATAATGTAGGGGAAACTTACCAACAATCCATGATAGTGATTTTCCATGATATGATGCATGATATTATTGAGGATTATGTTTATGACATCATGGGTAAATATAAGACCCGTGCTGACCATCTAGCCATGCTTAATAGAATATTTGAGAGATTTTGATAGTAAAAATTTAATCTCGACTATAAGAAGTGTGTATTCGGTGTAACTTATATAGAATTTTTAGGCTATATTTCCTCTTATAGGGGCATTAAAGTTGATCTATCCAAAGTTCAAGCCATTACTAAATTTCCATAACCATCTACCTTGAAGCAACTCTATAGTTTTATAGGTAAGATACAATCAATCTGATGCTTTATTTCATAGATAGCTAATAAATGCCATCCATTTACACATTTTAAAAATAAGGGCATTGATTTCACATGGAATGAATATTTATAAAAAGTATTTGAAGATCTCAAGGAATACCTAGCTAGTATTTCTATTTTATTTCCACCTATGTCGAACAAGCCATTATTACTTTACCTATAAGCAACTAAAATTACTTGAGGGTTCTTTTGTCACAAAATGATGAGTTGGGTAAAGAGCATGCCATTTACTACCTAATTCAAGCATTGATCATGTATAAACAAAATTATATGTTGATTGAAAAAATCATGTTTAGATTTGGTTTTTGTAGCCCAAAAGTTACTCAGCTACTTTATTGAAAATAAGATCAATATAATTGCCAAAGTAGATCCACTCAAGTATTTAGTTTCCAAAATAGATTTATAAAGATTCATGGAAAATTGGATCATGCTCTTCAGCAAATTTGAGATCAAATAATCTAATAAAAATACATAAAGGGATAGGTAATTATAGACCAACTTATATAAGATCCTCTTCTTGATACTCAACCTCATATATTTTTATTTACAAATGAATCCATCATAACCATAGTATAATCATAAGCACCTCTTGAGGTGAAATAATGAAAAATGTACTATGATGGTTCCTTCACAACTTGTGGATTAAACACTGGCATATTGTTTACCATGTCACAAGGAGATTTTATTCCTAAGTCCTTTTGCATTGGTTTTTCATGTACCATAATATGGACAAATATGAAGTGCTTGTCATAGGGATTCACCAAGTAGTATAGTGGAATATCTAACATTTACTAGTTCATAGTGATTCATATTTTATCATCAATTAGGTTATAGACCAATACCAAAATAAGAATGATAATTTGGTACCTTACAAATGTATGGTTGATATTCTTAAACAAAAAATTTACAATATTTAGTTTGAATGGATACCATTATCTAGTAACATAACAACTAATTCCATGGACACAATTTGCTCCATGAGTCAGATTATGGGCAGAGTTAAGGACTAATAATTTGTTGTGAAACATCTCCTAGCACCAACATGTGAACAAACAATCATTGAGATAGTTTGATATATTTTTGGTCCCACATCTACTTGGTATTATAACTTATAGTCCCACCTCTAAAATTAAATCATTCATCTATACCTTTCTCATAAGAAATAAAAATCCTTCATCTATAAAGCCTCTGATTATACCTTTCTTAGACCTACTATGTATTATAGAAGATAATATGAAACCCTACTTCTTAATCTATCTTCAATAGAATTTGTGTTAGAGTTGAGGTAAATTCATGAAAGATTTTGTGGATCCCACACTAGTGGGGCCATCCTTGTCAAGAATTCACTGCATACATGTTATTATTGGCTAAATATGGAAATAGATGCATCTACCTATGTGAAGAAGTGTGAAGTATCAGAAGCTTGTAAATCTAATATATATTCTAGCCAAAATTATCAAACTAATGATATAACCATAGTCATTATGAACATGGGGACTCAACATCATAGGCAAGATAAATCCTACATCCTTAAATGGCCATTAAAATGTCTTTAATTCTACAAAATATTTTATAAAGTGGGTGGAAGTCATTCCCTTCACTTATGTGATTGGTAAGTAGATATCTAAATTAATATTTAACCATCTTAATTTATGATATGGTATATACTCTCAAATTTTATATCATAATGTAAGATCATTTAAAAATAATGTGAAAACATTTTATGCCCAAAATCATATCAAACAACATTTTTTTACCTATTATTACCTGAAAGGAAATGACCAAGCTAAGGCATCTAACAAAACCATTATCAATATTCTAACTAATATTATCAATGATTTTGGTTGTAATTGGCACTTGAATTTACTTAACGCCCTTCTATCCTACCTACTATACCACTTTCCATACTCTAATAGGAGATACCCCATATTCCCTTGTTTACAACATTGAGACCATTCTTCCTATCAATTTTGAGTTGATTTCTCTTTAGATTTCACTACAACATGTCATTGATGATAAGGAATACAGAGTAGATTGATTTCAAGAGACAAATTTACTAGATGGAAATCATCTGGCTACCTTGAATAACCTTTAAGATTACAAGAAAAAATTACATGGAGAATACTATAGATGCATCAAGAATAAATAATTAGATCTTGGTGACCTTGTATTAAAATAAAATCATAAAAACTTCAATTCCAAGATAAATAATAAGGTAAAGTTTTAACCTAACTAGTTAGGGCCTTATGTGGTTATTAATAACAATGTTTCTTTAATATACATACTCACCACATTAAAAGGATATGAAATTGATAAACTGATGAACATAATACACCTCAAACATTTTTAAGCTTGAGGGACTTGAATTATTGTCTACAAGGATAGTTTAAGTTATGTCATGATATATCCATTCTATGTGCCATACCCTATACCTTTCCCATTATACCTCCACATATTACCAACCAAGTATTTTTACATAACCTATCACTTTTAGCCTTGGTTTTGATTGATTTATACTTGAGGCATGTGTGATTCATATCAAATGTAATTTCAATAGTTGATTCATATTCAAACTTTTGAATGGTAGTATATTTAGGTAGTATGATAGTGGTATTGTAAATTTCATCCTTTATGTTTATTACATTCTATATCATTACTTATGCTACTAATTATAACCACCTATGAGAAAATTAGTACCACCAACCCTTTCCATTATTTCCTAGTTATAACTTTCTTTGGGCAAATGAAAACTAACCCCTTTACCATACATTTTTACATCACTTTGCCATCATTATGCAGCACCTTTCCATTTTCATATTCATGAACTTGTTGTTACTTAGTGATATCCCTACCAAAGGTATAACTATTGACATGAGGTCCCTATGGGACCATGTCAGCAGTGTTCAATTTACATTGACGTCAGCTTAATCACCAATTTGTCACACTCTCCTTATTTTTTGAATAATTTAATCCATGATCTTAGTGTTTTGTGAGTTAGATTATTATGTGTTTATACTTATTTTCCATTGCACTGATATGCCTAGAAAATTCCAAGAACATATAAGACATTTTGAAAACCCCTAAACATTTGAAGGACCTAGGAAAGTCCTAAATATCACAAAATCATGAAAATTGGCTTATAATATACATGTAAGATATAAATCCTTAAAAAATTTCTTGGATGGACTATTTTATCTATCCATATTCATTTATAGACCACTTAGACATTTTCCTACTATTTTTGGGAGAACTACATCGGTCTAAGGTCTACATAAACTATGTAGGCAACACTTGGATACATGGGGTATCTTAGGTTAGCTCAACCATCATGATTTTGTTTCATCACTTTATCACCTTAAGGACTATCGGTCTTATATCTATTTCAAAAGTAATCAATTGTCATTTAGTTTCAAATACTTATCATTCTTAGCCAATGTTCTCATCATTTTGAGAGAAACCTTAGCAAACACTCTCACCATTTTATGAGAAACCTTAGCCAATGTTCTTTCCATTTTATGAGCACTTTCTTATTCCAAGACATAGAAATGATATGAATTACCAATCCATTTCATTAGTGATTTCTCATGTCTTGTATTTTAGTGTTTTTTTCGCCTAAACCATGCTCTCATGCATACACTATTTGTTTGTGTTAATAAATTCATTGTTGTGAGTGTCATCACCCTATTTTACTATGCACTCATTATTTTATGAGACCATTTGTATATTCTTTTATAATCTTCCTCTTTTCACTATCATCAATTTTTTTTTATCCCATACATTGGGAGAACTACATTTGGCCTAAAATTCACATTGGACTTAGTGTCCATGGCATTATTTAGGTAATATCCACTTTCCTAGTGCATCTCGAGATAGATCGACTACCCCTTATTATTTCTTTTATCACCCACTTATTTTTGTGTGTCATTGTCTATTATAGCATAGGGGAAACATTTATCATCTTGTTTGTGTCATTTATCCCTAATATCCTAGAGGCAACCATTTACCATTATACCTATTTTCATTATTTCCCTATATCCTAGTGGACAACTTACAACATTTTTTATTTTGTTATTTTACATGTGTCATTACTACCTAGCCTAGGGGCAACCCTATCACCAAGTGTAACCCATCTATCAAACATGCATGAACAATTTGTTTCTTGTATTCTATTTATTATTAATATATTGATTAACTTGTTTGTATATTATTGCTTATTTAGTGTGCTTCTATGTTTATTTTGTATAGTTTTTTTTTTGTTTGTATAGTTTGTTTGTTTATTTTACTTGTTTGTATATTTTTGTTTGTTTAGTCTTGTTTGTTTATTTTTCTGTTAGTTAGTTAGTTTTTTTTATTTTGTTTGTTTTATTTTTTTGTTTAGTTAGTGTTTGTTTGGTTATTTGTATTTGTTTCAATTGTTTATTACCTTATTTTAATATTTTTACTTGTCATACGTCTATTAAATTCTATTTACACTTAAGTCTTGATTATCCATATCTTATACTTAGGTTGGGAGTATTTATATACAGTCCCGTACTTGGTTTATTTATTTTATATTTAAAATTAAATTTGATTGTTCATATCTTATTCTTAGGTTGTTTGTATTTTCATCTAAACTAAGTTTTCCATTATTAGGATACATATTATTATAGTTGTTCATAACTATGATTCATAATATAAAAAACTATAATAAACATCATGACAATAGATAACTATGGATCAATGTAGTGGGCAGTACTTATCTAAGATCACCAAACTAGCCAAATACCTAAATACAACCTAAATCAATGAGGAAGTAGATCAATATGATTTATTATGAGCTTATACAGATGTGCATATTTGAGTAAGAATACATATAAGTCATACGACATAAGAAAATGAAGTAGAGTACCATCTCATATACATGGAAATATAGTAAATGAAAGAGAATATATCTTTAAATGAAAATAGACATCCATAAATCTTAAATATGAGCTAAATATAAGATCAAATGGACATAAATAGAATGTCACATATATGAAAAAAATAATTGTCCATATACATAGGCCTTGATGGACCCATTATGAATATCAATGTATCTCAATAATTTTGTATATATTGAGAATATATACATATCATCATGGTGTCAAAAATAAAATAATATGCCAAAATGCCAAAAGAGCTATCATAAATCAACTCTAACTATATGTATCCATAGGTCCTATCATTGGAAGTTTCCCTCCTTGTCCTAGTGGTGTAAGTGGTTATGGTTGTTGAAAAGACTAACCCAAGGCTATTGTACCATGAGTCCTTATCCTAGACCAACCTGATCTACTTGCATAACTTTTATCATCCCATAAATCAAACTTAATAATCTGCTAGTCTCTAGGAATAGTAGTTTCATATGCCCAATGGTAATATGATTCCTCATCCTTAGCCCAAAGGCCTTCAAGAATTGGATAGGAGAAACCTACCTATGTAATATATCTACAAGCCTCATAACACTCATTTTGGGTCTTCTAAACATCTTCTAAGGCCTAATCTCTTTTTGTTATGGCCTAATTTTTCTCTATTATAATTTGAGCCTATATCTAAAACATCATAGCCACCTCTACCTTCAGTTGGTTAATATCTAATTGAAGGAGAGTCATATCATCATCTAATATGTCAAGTGTAGTATATATATTAAACACACACCTTTGAAAACATGTCATATCACCTAACCTAGTGATGATTTCCTCCTCTAACATAACAATTTCCCTACCTAGTTTAGCCATGCTTGAAGGCCCTTCCTAGCTTGGTTCAATAAAAGTACCTATTAAATTTATCATGTTGGGATTTAGCACCATCATGTATTGGGTGCCATCACCCCATATACCATCACTTCCATCATCCCCTCCACCATCCCATCCATAAAAATCATCATCATCATCTGCACCTCCAGCGATATGCCTATTATTACCACTATCACTGGTCTCATTAGAACATATTATGGATCATAATCATATATTCATGGATCAAAATTATTTAATTTATAATGTTTTACCAATGATAAAACATTATTATAAACTTAGATGATGGGAAAATGAGACATATTATGCATTTCATAACATATTCAGTTGGCCAAAAATTTTCAACAAAATTTTAAATTTTCTTAACATAAAAATAGACACATAAATTTGTTCTTACAAAATATAGTAGACATAATCACTAATTTACTCCTAGGTACACTTGTTTCTATGACATGACCACACATACTTCTACACAATGATGGTAGATTGGATAATACATTCACGTGCTTCATAGTAAAATGACATAGCCTTATAATTATAAGAGTCTACTAGCTCCTAAGATATATCTAGAATATATTCCCAAACATAGGGTAGTATATTGAATTTGGAATTAGTGTCTATGTATCATATAAATAGATGTAGATTAATATAGTAAAATGTATATGATTTTCATAGCCTATGCCTTCAAGTTTTCATACGTTTTATTGGGATCATTATTAGACAAAAGTTTAATATTTTCCTATATCCATGCATCTTCATAGATTAGAGAATATTAGACATATATTAGTTTTAATTAATTATATTTATTATCCCTTATAGGAGGTACCATGGTCATTGTGATCATAGGAATCCAAGAAGGTAGGTTACTATAGTGTTAGTTCAATCAATAACACTTCAAATAAACACACTAACACTTACACTCATAGCTTAGATACTAGGGAGAACTTAGTAACAAAAGCTAAATTAAAGAATAACTAAAAAATAAAATATAATGACTCTTTTACCTTATTTTGGATATTTAAATGCTTTGTTGAGTATCTTACTTGGCTTGTGCATCAAGAAGTCTCTGGCAATGAATCTTGTGTACCTCCTTCTCTCCTTGACACCATGGCTTTGATATGGCTTTTGATTTTTTGGCTTAAGATTTTATCATTGTAACACTATTGATATGAGTCTCATGGAACAAATATTTCATAATAAATCTACAATATCTAAAGTTATAAATGAAGAGGCATGGAATTGTATTTATAACCTTTGGAATTAACTCTCACCCAAGGTGAGTTAGGTTTGGGTTAATTCTTAGAATGGGTCCAAACTAAACCTAGGTGAGTTAAATCTAACCCCATTAGAGTTATTAGTTGTCAAGTAATTAATAATTTAAATTAACAAGCATGGATATCAAAATTAGATATTATAGGATATTTTCAAAGAGCTTGACAACTCATAAAATCAATAATGAAATGTTAGGATACTTAGAATTTCCTTTTTTAAAATTCATTAATTTTAAAATGGATAGTTAAAATAATAATTTAATCCTATTTATCTTGTTAATTGATTTATATTGGAATTTTATCTCTTTCAAGATTTAATTAAGTGTGCAAGTTCCCCATTTAATAGGTCCATAGGCCAAATTGATAGTTGTGATGTCACAAGGTGATTAAGGATGAATACATGAGAGGTTATTTTTGCATATGATATAATACCCCAAATAGAGATGCATCAACATTATTATGAGCTTTGATAAATTATGTTCAATAAAATTTGGGATGTTCATTGATTTAGGCTTAATTTGCAATGGTTGGTAAAAATTAACTTAAACTCTAATTGGAAGCCAGTAGTGGCTAATTTTAAGTGTCTAAAATTTTCCCCTATTTGAGAATATATTACAAGCTATATGCATAGTAACGTATTCTTGATGAGTGAAAAATTACTGTATGCCTATTACTTTAATATTAATGGATGAGTTATAGATTCCCCCTTAAGGGAGTGATTGACAAAAAGGGTCAACGATCGGTCCCTCAAAAGGAGGAAATGATGGGACTAAAAATTCAAATAGAGGGAGGAAATTTATTTTCCCATAGGCATTTAGAATTAGTGGAATATGGAACTACACTACTTGGGTGGACAAATAGAATGATTTTTCCATAGATGGTTATAATCATCAGCATAGGTGGGATAAAAAAGGGTAATTATTTTCCCAAAGGTGGTTATAATCATTGAAAAAAAGATTATGGTAACAAGGGAATGATATTACCAAAGCTATTTATAATCATTAGATGGATAAAAACATACCCCAATCAAGTGGATGGAGATAAGAGTTTGCCCAAAGGTGGTTATAAGCATTATCATAGTGAAAACATGCTCAAGTTAGGTAGAATAAAGATAATGATTTGTCTAAAGGTGATTATAATTATTAACCTCCAAATAGATTAAAACATAATGATTTGGACATTGGTGGTTATAACCATTGGTTTAGTGGGTGGGATGATACATAATCATTTTCCCAAAGGTAGTTAGAATCATTGGTAATGTAAGTGGGACTAGATACAATGATTTGCCTAGAGGTAGTTATAATCATTGGTACCTTGATGATGGTAAATTGGAACATAGGAGAAAGATGAATTTGGATAACCTACTAGTATGGAGATGTACATCATAAATAAAAAGGATTAAAATTATTTCATGATATAAATACTTTGTATGTGGTAATGATTTGGGTAGATCTAGAATTTTTTAGGTGCCAAGGAGATATATCATGGCTAAATTTCTTGTGAGACCCTTTCTAAGATGATTTTTATTGTAACACATGATAATATGCATCATGATATAAAATACCTTGAGAACTTAGCTAAAATATGCATAAATATTGACACATGATCCAATATACAAATGAAAATAATGCACCAATGATATAAACCATGATGACAATGTTGACGTATGAATATGGATGGACTCAACAACAATACACAAAGAATCACCCAATAAATGCACATAAACTAAATCAAGGGAAAAAAGAAAGCAAACAAATAGGAAAATAAATAAATAAACACAAGGATAAAAATAAGAATAAATAACAAACAAAAGAGCCACAAGAACACTAAAACACAAACAATGGTTAATCATAATATTATCTCACATAAAGAACAAACAAGATGATGAAAATTTGACCCTAGGTCATAGGAGGTAATGAAAAAAAATGGGGGAATAGAAGGAAAGGAAGTGGGTGGCCAAGCTGACTCTAGACGCATTAGGCAAGTGGATGTTATCTACATGGATCATAGATGCAAGGTCCAACATAAACTTTATGCCAAATATAGTTCTCATAGGATATGGGATAGAATAAAAATGATGAAATAAAAGTATGATTAATATTATAGAGGAATATGGGAATGGGCTCAAAAAATGGTCAGAGTGTGAGATGATAGGCTAGTAAGGATTGGAAAAGTAAATGACAAGTGGTTTATTGTAAAATAGCTAGGGATCTTAAAATCCTTAAGGCAAAGAAGTTGTTAATGGTGGTGATTTTTTTTTGGATTTGCTAGATCATTTTCAAATGTTTTTGGAATTTTTGGAACATCTCAACTCAATCGAGGATGATGAGATACTAAATGGTTCAAGCTCAAAAAATGGTGAGAGCATGGCAAAGGGGTGATTGATTTGACCTCAACATGAATTGAGTGTTGCCTACATATTCCTAGTATTGGACCTCAAGTCATTGTAGTTCCACCTTATAGTGGAAGAATATAACTAGGTAGTATAAAATTCATAAATGAGGCATAGTAGGCAAATGGAATAGTATGGAATAATAATGACAAGTTGGTACTTCAAGGAATGGTAAAAGCATTGTTCCTAAATTACCCATAGGTAGTTAAAATTAAGAAACAATGGTAAAGTTAGTTATACTAATTTTCCCATAGGTAGTTATAATTAGTAGCATGATGGTGGTACTCTAATTTCCCCAAATTTAATTATAATTATTAGTACTTAAATGGAATGAAATAAGGAGTAAAGGATACAACTACCAAAAAACTATAATATTACTCTAAAATACAACCTCTAGCTACAATTTTGAATCAACTACTAAAATTGAATCAATTTTTTTTTAATGTAGTCATGGAACCAATTAAGAATTAGGGTCAAAGGGGTTTAATAGGGAGGGGTAAAACAAATTTGGTTGATAGGACATGTATGGTCTAATGGTATATGATATAATGGCATATGGTATAATGGTATGGTACAAAGACAAATGTTGATATTATGGTGCAATAAAAATGTGCCTCATAGACAATATGCTAGGTCTCTTAGGTGATGTAATGTTTGAGGTTTATAATGTTCATAATATAATTAAGTTAATCCCCATCTAACATAGTGAGCCTATATGCTAGGAAGCCATATTTTAAAATAATGATGTATGGGCTTATCTAGTTAAGTTTGAACTTGCCAATATGTTTCTTCTTAGTCATGGTATTTTATTGGTTTTCTTTGAGAACAAGATCACCAAGATAAAATTGTTTATGTTTGATGCATTATTTATAGTGGACATAGAGTTAGTTATGGTATGTTTTAAGGCTATTAACTTTGGCAATGAATTTTTCATCAAGTAAATATAGATCTTTCAAGTGAGATACTCAATAAGCTTCATCATCTATAACATGTTTCAAAAAGATGTGAAAAGAAGGTAACTCAAACTCAATGGAAAGAATGGGCTCAGTGCCATAAACTAGGGAATATTGAGTAGCTCCTATTAGAGTATGGTAATTTGTGTGGTATACCTAGAGGGTGAAAAATATTTTGAGGTGCCAATCATGGCTAACATCATTAACAATAATTTTAAGGATGTTAACAATGGTTATGTTGGCTACTTCTACCTGGTTATTACCTTGTGGGTAATAAGTAATGGAAAAATGTTTAGTAATATTATATTAAACACATAGATATTTGACATCCTTGTTATTAAAAAATCCATCATTATCAGATATAATGTTGAATGGGATACCATAGAAGAAAATGAGATGGTTATTGATGAGTTTAGAAATTTGTTTTCCAATCGCATGAGGGGTATAGATTCAAACCACTTAGTGAAATATTTTTTAGTGGTTAGGATGTGTTTATGGCATCAAATGAGGTTGGGTTAATCTTCTCAATGAGATCAAGGCCCCATGTATTAAATGTATATGGACTAAGCATTGGATTTACATTCTTGGTCAGGGCATGAATCAGATTGGCATGCCTTTGACACTTGTAGTTTTTAACATAATCAACTACATCTACATCTATAGTTGGCCAATAATACCTTATATGTTATAGAATTTTGGATAGGATGGCCCTGCTAGTGTGGGCTTCACACACTCCATTAAATTCTTGTAATTCTATGTTGATTCTACCAAAGTTAAACAATGAAGTAGAGATCCATCAAAGTTGTAGCAGTAAAGGGTTGGTCCAAGTAAGGTATATTGTGTGTCATGGTGGGTATAGGATTTTGATTATTTTTTTGATATGCCAGGTGGCATAATGTGGTCATGAATTTAGGCAAAAATTTCTATATACCATGTAGAATTGGGACCAATAATTTCATAAATCATTATGATGGTTAAAGTTTCATGAGCTAGCGCTAGAAGATTTTCAATAAGGAATTGATATTATTTTGCCTTGTCAGTATGATAGATCAAAGAGACAATGGTGGATATGGAATATGCTATTTTTTTTACCAATGCTAGGAATGTGTTTGAGCTATATATTGACAATATATTGTTTAAGAGTGTTGACCATGGATTTATATGAAACTAGCTTATCATCTTTGGTCTTAAAGTGGTCTGTAACTTGATTAATGATTAAATGAGAATCACCATAAACCTTGAGATGAATATTATTATATAGTACTACTTATTGAATCCTTATAATGAGTTTTTCATATTTACTGATGTTTTTAGTATAAGGTAAGTTGATACAAAATGATTTAGGGATAATATCCCCCTATGGTTTAATGAACAATAAGCCTACCCTTGATCCATGTGCTATAAATGATCCATCAAAATACAAATTCTAGTGTTTATCCTTAAGAGATATTTCAATTATGGTCATAAATGGCTTGTCTTATAATTGAAATGTGACTAGTTTGATATTTGAAAGGGGAGCTTCATTAAGCTGATATACAAGTACTTATCCCTTAATGGCCTTCTATTTGATGTATTTCAAACTCACTAAGAAGCATGATCTATTTAGCCATGAGGCCTTGTAAAGTTATCTTGGATAGTAGGTACTAAACAAGATCTACTTTTGAAATAATGGTCTTATTGTTTAACATGTAATGTCATAGTTTATGAGATGCAAAGACCATAGCTAAACATGTTTTTTTAATAGGTGTATAATTATGTTCATACACGACCAGTGTATGTCTTAGATATTACACAACATGTTCTTTTCCATCATTATCATCATGAACTGAAAGTTCCCCTAGGGCTTTGTCTATGGTTGATAGGTATATTAAGAATGGATTTCTTGGCATAAGGGACAATAAAATAGGTAAATCGACAAGATAGTTGTAGACACTGAAATCGTGTCGACTCCCCTGGTCATTCCCCGTCTTATTCTTCTTCGCCTATTGAACCCTTGCCGATCACTTGTTTCACCAACCTTAACCCTGGCAGCATGTAAAGAGGAGCACAGAGCAAAAGGTAGACTCTATCCCCATTATGCATCTGCCGACGTCGGTCTTTACCCGACCGATGTCGCCGACGTCGGTCACCTATCGGCCGACGTCGGCACTCTTGCCGACGTCGGTCACCTTCCCCTTGTCCGTTATCAGTTACCATTCGGTTTCCCGAAACGGTTGACAAACCATCTCTCGAACCGTCCCCGTCCCCC
The DNA here is from genome assembly GCA_037957365.1 of Torreya grandis. Taxonomy (NCBI): domain Eukaryota; kingdom Viridiplantae; phylum Streptophyta; class Pinopsida; order Cupressales; family Taxaceae; genus Torreya; species Torreya grandis. The sequence continues at coordinate 2,759,275 of JARHVA010000466.1, forward strand.
GCCTTCATCAACCTCCACCAACCATTCGAACCAAGATCCCCGAACGCCATTCGAAACGCTGATCAACCGAACCCGAGCAACCAACCTGCGAATTCCTCCATCAACCTGCGAACCCCGAGCAATCATCAACACTACGACATCAACACTCTCGGCATCAACTAAATCTGCACACCATGGCTTTTATCGCGTCTTCTGGCAGGTAAGTATTTATTCTGTTTATTTCATTTCTTTCTCAGTTATTATTTATTAGTTCTGTTATCCCTGCCTCTATCCCGACTCCCCCAGACTCTATTCAGAGCTCGTCCCGACCTTGCCCAGACCCTGTCCTGACTCTGTCCAAAACCCCCCAGACTCTATCCAAAACCCTACCTTGACCTTATCAGACCCTGTCCCGACTCTCCCAGACTCTGTCCCGACTCTGTTCAGCCCTGTCCCGACTCTCTCAGACCCTGTCCCGAACCTTTTCCCAGAACCTGTCCCTACCGACGCCGGTCACTGCCCCGACCGACGACGGCACATTAACCGACGTCGGCACCTTCCCTAATCGACGCCGGCACTACAGAGACCGACGCCGGTGACTGTGCAGAATAGTGCCGCATATCAGGTACGCTCTTTATTTTTCTGTCATTTATTTCTGTCATTATCATCTACTTTCATCCAATATTCTGCTCTTTTTTATCAGTGGGTGGATATCCTTCTAGGGAGTCTTCGTACTTCCGGGATCGGGCATTCGCCTGACATCCCACCATATCTTTGACTAACATTTTTCTGTGTTTTAGCTTTTTCTTCGCAGGTGTCATTCCTCCACAGCAAAAGAGGAGAATCTTTCAACGTCTGATTTCGGTGCGCACGACTTTATCAGGTACTTCTAGCCTTGACCATCTTTTAGTTTCTTATTTCTTCTTTTGAATGTAGAAAGCAATTTTGCATTAGAAACATTCTGGCATGCCCGGTGGGACACTAGGTCCTCCTTGGGTTCTTTCTTTCTTTCGTTCATTTAGGTGCATTAGGTTTCTTCCTTTTCGCCTCCTTTCGTCTCTTCTTAAACGACATCATAAGCAGAACTAAAACGAACATTTCTTTCTTTCTTGCATTTCTAGACTAGCTAAAACTCATATTCTTTGACTCTTTCTCCATTCGTCTTCATACGAACAAACATTTCGACTTGGACATTAAAACATTTTGCATTCATCTCTGTTTGCCTGCATCTTTTAGACCACACATAGTAATTAAACCGCATATTGAATTAATCTAGATCACTTGATGTTACACGACCAAACCACTTACACAAAACAAACATAAAACTTACCTGAGACAAGGCCCGACTGGGATTTCATCCCCCAGCGGATACCTTACCCATCCCGGTGACCCTACTTGGATTTCATCACCAAGGGGGAAGCCCACTCCGTTCTCTGGCGGAGTCTAAACTCTAGGCGAGGTATATTCTGGCTAAGCGAGACCAGCTAACCACTGGAATCGTGAAGTGAGGGGAGCTTGCTCCTTAGCATCAGGCCGCGTACCAGACCCTAACACAGACTTCTTGAGCGCCATAACAAAACTCGAAACCATCCATAGACTGCTTCTTCTAGGACCTGACTCACAAAACCAACCTTCCACTACACACATTCTAAGGCATAAGCCACTATAATCCTAAAAATTTACTTCTAGGGTTTTAGGATCTGCTTGTGTCTTCATCTTTTTTAGTTCTTATCTGCTTATTTGAGCTTGTGAGGACGTTCTTCCTTGCCTTGAATGGTTCTGACATGTAGTCAAACCAAGGCTCTTCTTGACCACGCTAGCCATCAATCGCTTTCGCCTACCCCGTCTATAAACAATCATATAATGGAGTTCTACTCGAAGACCGAAAGAATTCTTACCAGACTATCTCCAACCCAGACACCTATCATCCCAGAAGGGGACCAAGATTTTGCAAGATTCTTGGACCTCAATACCGCAGCCCTTCAAAACTATCTCGCAAGAAAACCAATGTGGGACCTTTCAGATGACGTGGCGACGACATCCACACCGTTCGCCACCCAACCTTTTGCGACTCAACCTTTCGCCTCAACCATTAACCCAACCATGGCCTATACGCAAAGTTCGGCCTCCTCATCTATTTTTAGACCAACCTCCACCGGGGTTTCGTTACCCCCTCAACCACCTGCAATTCAACCAAGTTCTACATCATACCAGAACTTGATTGTCTCGACCTCTCACACTCTTGCGCCTATATATGCAGGAGTGCCTACCTCGCCCTTTGTCAATGCCGTCACACAACCTCCTTTGGCGGTATCTAGTCAGCCTATGCCTTCTACCTTCATAACCCAACCACCCTTAACCTCTACTTCTACCCCTGTGACTAGCCATCCGTACATTGTACAACTGACTACGTCGCACGCCTCTTCTAGCCTCTTCCAAGCACCTTACAACTTAGGGGGCGCTCAACCCGCCAATCCGTCAGCAGATCTTATCAAAATGTTGATGGATAAAATGTCCCGTCTCGAAGCCTCCATTTCTGGTTCAAGCAATACTTTGTCATATGAACAAGTTTGCAGCGAGCCCATCCACCCTTCTGTCCCTATCCGACCATACCCCAACCATTGGGAGCTTCCTAGATTTACTCACTTTCAGAGTAAGGAAGACCCACAACAACATTTATAGGCATTCAGACATGCCTGTTATCTTATCGCCCACGACGATGCGTTACTTCTACGCACGTTTCCTATGTCGCTTTCTGGCCCTGCCCTTGACTGGTATAGTTCTCTTGCCAGACATTCTATCTTTTCATTCATCCAACTCGCCCAACTATTCGTTGACCATTTCTCTATCAATATCACTAAACAAGTTTTGATCACAGACCTTTACTCCATCAGGCAATTTGACGACGAATCAATAGTCGATTTTGTCGCCCGTTGGAGAAGCTTGATTAATCAACTCTCCTTCTCCTTGCCTCAACCTGAGCTCATTGAGCTCTTTTCCCGAGCATGTGTCAGTCACATCTCATCCACCTTGCGGGTTCAAACATTCCACACTTTCGACGAGGCCTTCACCATGGCCCGAAAGCTTGAACTCCGTGCCATTGAAGAAGATAAGGTCAAATTGTGTAACACTAACACAAGAACCAATGACCATTCTTCTTCCAGACCTTCTTCTGCCCACTCTCAATCCAAGGAGTCGGCAAACACTGTCATCTTTAGACCATCATCTTCAACAATAACCAACCGCTCATCATCTTCAACATTAGACTACATCAATAAACATTTTCAACGTCAATCCATACAGCGTCAATTCACTCCAATTGGAGAGTCATATGCCTCTATCTTGGATAAACTCGTCAAGCAGGGGGTCCTCAATCTCCCTCCAATCCTACCACATCAATTCGACCCCTCAACACCTATCCCTGCATGGTACAGGGAGAATCACTTTTGCAACTATCACCGTGTCAAAGGCCATGACACGGATCACTGTCAAACCTTCCAAAACATCGTCCAGGACATGCTAGACAAGGGGAATCTTATTTTAGATAACCCGAACGCACTGCCCAACCTAAACCTTGACATTTTCAAGCAACCCTTTTCTAATCACCCGCATACTCAAGACAACGTCCAAACCATAATCAATGACCCTCAAGACCATGATATACACACGGTCGACACTATCTTTTCTCTTATCCCTGACCAACCTTTTTCATAGGTGGAAGACCTTTCTTCCCCTATACCTCCTCCACATGGCGAAGAACTTTCTTCTCCCACTTATCCTCCAGTGACTTCTCCCATATTGGAGGACGCTTTGACCACATCAACACCAGCTGCCTCACCTTCATCTTTTTTATCATCCATAGACGATCATACCTTTTTGACTCCCCAACCACACACAGAAGCCATAACTACTCCAGAGCTCTTTTCACTTAAAGAGCCCACACCTTTAATCCCTTCTCCATTGAGAGAAAAACCATCCACATCTAAGTCCAAACCCGCGCAGGCGTCCATCATATCCAAAGAGATTAAAGCTCTTGGTGTTCACCCCACATCTAATCTCGCCTCGCACAAAAGTGGCCCTCAACCCAAACCAAAAAAGGCTACTAAACCACACCGGAGGCCTCCTCCCCTATCTTTGTCATTAACTTCAATCTTGGGCCCACATCCGTCTACTTTACTCGGAGTGCTTCCCACTCCCATACTTCACAGAGGTAAGTCACCTCCATTATTCTATCAACCCGCCAGACTTATACCTCCTTCAAACCATCGACCAATGCCTCTTACGTCTCCCAAACCAACGTCACCAACCCTCTCTGCAATAAGACATCTAGACCCATTAGCAGGTTCATATGCCTTGCTCTTACGGCAATTGTTGCAGTCCTCTCGTCTCAATCTCCCGCCTCTTAGACCATATCACTCTCTCGGACCAAAACCACCATGGTTTGATGACACTCACATTTGTGCGTATCATCGCATGCCTGGGCATGACACGGAGCATTGTCATGCCCTCAAGGTCGCCATTTGCCAATGTCTGGAAAATGACACCTCCCTTTTCAACCACATCATCAACAAACCTTCAACACCACCCCACTCATCAACTCTCGGATCAAGGCCATCTTGGTTCGACAACTCTAAATTCTGCCATTATCATCACACTCCGGGACATGACACCGAGCATTGTTGCGCTCTTAAAGCTGTCATTCGTCACCACTGGAAAAAGGATTCCTTTCTTATCAAGGATCCTCTTGACCCCCTCTTCGACAAAGTATCAACACCAACCCATACCTCTCCAACCTCGTCATCTAAATCGGGATCTCCACGACAGGCTAAGGTCCCTTCACTGCCTTTAACCCCTTTATTCGACATCAACACAGTCCATCTGACCACTAAACCTCAATCAACCTTAACTAATCCATCAAACATTCTCCCTAGCCGCTGGGGGAATTCAACCTTCATCCACACTTTGACCAATTTTTCAACACAGTCTCGACCACATATCAATCACTCTTTCAACTTAACCTCAACCAGACCAGCAACCAAACATTTAACCCAACCTCAACCAAACATTCGACCCAACCAAAGACCAAATACCAACCAATCAACCCTCGACCAACCATTGACCACTTATCAATCAACCAGACCTCTCAACCAAACATTCAACCAACCTTTTTATCAAAACATTCAACCAGCCTCAACCAATCAACAACCATATCTACCAACCTCACATCCACTCATCAATCAACACCTGACCAATCTGGAAAGAGGCAAATGGGGCAAGTTTGCTCCTAATTGACTCGGACCTTATCATGCACATGTATGGATCAGGGACTTATCAGAACCCTGAGCCCTTTTATGCGTTGCATCTGCGACCGTTCTACTGCTAGTCGAGTATTCGTCCACTTGACACTTAACTTGAGCTCGTCCCTTGAGCAATCCCCATCCTCTTCATCCTACTTCCTTTCAACCCTATTCCTCTTAACAACTCCTATAACCCTTTTATGATACATGGATGCTTTGTCCTAATAAAAGGGAGCCCTTGACCTTCTACAATCTTGTCCATGACTCACATTTCTATCAAAACAAATCAAGATGTCAAAACATATCCATGGTCACTATATCAAAAAAAAAAAAAACAGACTGCTCCCTCAAAGGACAGTTGTACTATCATTACTGTAATAAATAGACTGCTCCCTCGAAGGATATCTATTCAAAAGCCTTTATATTAAACAAAAATCTAGACCACTCCCTCGAAGGATGGCTATGACTAATCTGGCAATAAACAACAACTTATTTTAGAAGCTTCCCGCATTGATCAGCTTCGCAACCTGACCACCAAGCAAATGACATCTCTATGCAGGCTTCCTGCATTGATCAGTCTGCACAAAAAAAAAAAAAAAAAAAAACGAGTCACGGACTTGGCTTGTAGTTGTCTCAGGGTCTCCTATAAAAAGGGGCAAAGTTATCTCTGCTCTTAAAACGGGTTACCCTCTTTCCTCCTCCTATTACCTGCTCAAGGGACTTCGAGCTCACTTTAATGTCTAAGTGATTCTATTACCGCTCTAACATAACTATGGTCAACGACGTCACGCATGAATGGGGCTCTTGGTTCTCATAACCCCTATCTATGCTATATTTTTGGTCCTTTTCAATGAAAGAGCAATATGCTTTTCACTTCTTCTGCACTTTGGTCACATCCACCATCATCACTTGTCAATCAACTCAGCTCAACTCTCTTTTCAGACCATCAACATGACCTTGCCTATTCACCCTAGTTTCTATGGACACCAATACACATGGAAACTATCGACTCGCCCCAATTTATGTTCAGCATAAACCAATACTTGCTGAAGCATAAATAGACCTCAATTCATTTTTAGCATACATCCATCACGAATATGGAATATTGCTAGGGATGAAAAACCCCTCAACCAATGTTGCAGAATACACCATTTGGAAAAGGCTGCAACATCTTTTTTTTCCTCACCATCCCTTTGACCCTTCCTCCCTTCTAGGGAGAACTACATCGGCCTGAGGCCCTATCACCAGGGCTATGTAGGCAGCACTCAGTTGACATGGGGTCTTCTGGGGTTAGCTCGGCCGCCTCCTTTCGTCCATTCATCCATCCCTCGACCACCAACCATTGGAGATCATGCCTATCTCCTCCGACCTTGACCACTTCCAAGACGTTGTTGCCTTGGTTGTTTTTGCATGTATGCTACCTCATGACTGGTTAGTAGAATTGTGCGCAGACCTTTTTGGACCCTCACAAGTATAGGATCGCACACCGGTTGATCCGCACTACTTGTGACTTTTTCGCATTTCTAGGAGCACTTCCTGAGCCTGGGATACCTGGAATGCGACGACCCATTTGGAGCTTCAGCTTAGATTGAGTGACCCGATCAGCAGATGACTAAATGCTGGGGCCCGGTTACTTCAATTTTGGCACTCCTTGACCCTTGACCTGCGACACTTTGGCCTGACCACCTCGTGCAGTGGTATGCGCGCAATCACGACCTTTGCAGCGTTCACCCTCACTCCTTTTTCATCCGCTCTTTATCAAATCAGCACCTGATTCCCGGTTCCCTTCCCTCGACTCCTGCTTTGAGGGGGAATACCTTATCTGACCTTGGGGCATTTTGCTTCCTATTTTTGTCTTGCAATTCATTCAAACAACCAACAAGGTGAAATCAACCTTATCCCTCACCTGGGGCACTCACTCCTATTTTTGTCTTGCAGTTCATCTAGAACAACCAACAAGACAAAAAGGGGCAAATGTAGACACTGAAATCGTGTCGACTCCCCTGGTCATTCCCCGTCTTATTCTTCTTCACCTATTGAACCCTTGCCGATCACTTGTTTCACCAACCTTGACCCTGGCAGCATGTAAAGAGGAGCACAGAGCAAAAGGTAGACTCTATCCCCATTATGCATTTGCCGACGTCGGTCTTTACCCGACCGATGTCGCCGACGTCGGTCACCTATCGGCCGACGTCGGCACTCTTGCCGACGTCGGTCACCTTCCCCTTGTCCGTTATCAGTTACCATTCAGTTTCCTGAAATGGTTGACAAACCGTCTCTGAAACCGTCCCCGTCCCCCGCCTTCATCAACCTCCACCAACCATTCGAACCAAGATCCCCGAACGCCATTCGAAATGCTGATCAACTGAACCTGAGCAACCAACCTACGAATTCCTCCATCAACCTGTGAACCCCGAGCAATCATCAACACTACGACATCAACACTCTCGGCATCAACTAAATCTGCACACCATGGCTTTTATCGCGTCTTCTGGCAGGTAAGTATTTATTCTGTTTATTTCATTTCTTTCTCAGTTATTATTTATTAGTTCTGTTATCCCTGCCTCTGTCCCGACTCCCCCAGACTCTGTTCAGAGCTCGTCCTGACCTTGCCCAGACCCTGTCCCGACTCTGTCCAAAACCCCCCAGACTCTATCCAAAACCCTACCTTGACCTTATCAGACCCTGTCCCGACTCTCCCAGACTCTGTCCTGACTCTGTTCAGCCCTGTCCCAACTCTCTCAGACCCTGTCCCGAACCTTTTCCCAGAACCTGCCCCTACCGACGCCGGTCACTGCCCCGACCGACGACGGCACATTAACCGACGTCGGCACCTTCCCTAACCGACGTCGGCACTACAGAGACCGACGCCAGCGACTGTGCAGAACAGTGCCACATATCAGGTATGCTCTTTATTTTTCTGTCATTTATTTCTGTCATTATCATCTACTTTCGTCCAATATTCTGCTCTTTTTTATCAGTGGGTTGATATCCTTCTAGGGAGTCTTCGTACTTCCAAGATCGGGCGTTCGCCTGATAGCCCACCATATCTTTGACTAACATTTTTCTGTGTTTTAGCTTTTTCTTCGCAGGTGTCATTCCTCCACAGCAAAAGAGGAGAATCTTTCAACGTCTGATTTCGGTGCGCACGACTTTATCAGGTACTTCTAGCCTTGACCATCTTTTAGTTTCTTATTTCTTCTTTTGAATGTAGAAAGCAATTTTGCATTAGAAACAATAGTCTTTGGCGTACTAACATTCATAATTTTAATTAAATGTGACACCTTTCTTTAAAAAGTGTGTAAATGGATGTAAATTTTTGACCAATCAATAAATAAAGTGTTTAATAGACTGAATCTTACCTTGTAAACTATGGATCCACCTTAAATTGGAAGGTGGTGGCATCTCAATAATGGATTTTAGTTTAGTTGGATCAAATTTAGTGCCTCTAGGAGACATAATGAATCCAATTTTTTTTTCTGAAGTAACTCTAAAAACAACTTATTAGGATTGAGTCTAACCTTGTATTCATGTAGTCTCTCAAATATTCTTCATAGTGTTGTTGTATGCTCAAACCTAGCCTTGATTTTCCCAGTATGTCATCGATGTAGTCTTTAATAATGTCATGAATCATATCATGAAATATGAGGGTCACGTCTCTTTGGTATATGGCCCCAACATTTTTTAGACAGAATGACATAACTTGGTAACAAAATATTCTCCATAGAGTGTTAGATAATATTTTATGTTTGTATTTTATTATGATTTAGATATAGTTATATCTTAAAAATCCAACCATCAGTGAAGGTATTTCATAGCCCATTGTGGAATCAACTATCATGTCAATGTTTGGTAGAGGAAAGTCATCCTTTAGGTAGGGCTTGTTTATATCTCTTAAATCAATATTGATTTTGATTCCTTATGGCTTATTACTAACTAGCATAAAATTCAAGATCCACTATGGATAGTTGAGCGATTAAATACATCTTAGTTATAAGATATTTTATAACTCTTTCTTTACTAATATACAAATGTAAAGATGCATCTTATGCAATTTTCATTTCATGGGTTTGGCATTAGGATGTACAACAAGGTGGTGTACAACTAAGATAGGTTCCAACCCTGGCACGTCAGAATAAATCTAAGAAAATATGTTGACAAATTTCCTCAAAAGGGCTAAAAAGGTTTAATGTTCCTCTTCAGTGAGGGATGAAGCTTATTTTATCCATTTTGGGTGATCTAAATTCCTTATGTTGACTTATTTAGTGTCCTCTATAAGAAGAGTTGAAACATCTTCTAGAATGGTTGGTAAAGATTTGAATTGGCCCATAATGGAAAAGTCCTTTATTTGGACTAGATCTTTAAGTTCCCCTAGTAAAGACAAATATGAATCTCCCAATGGTAAGTATGGCCATGTGATAGACACTATTGAAAATTATTAAATTATTTGGTTGAAGGCATGTTGATCTTTAGAACTAAACATAAACCCATAGGAAATTCATCATTGGTGTTCTCTCGAGTTATGTATGAGGAAATTTGAACATCCCCATATAATAGTGCTTGAAATAGGTTTTCACCAAAATATTGGTCTTTTTCTTTACTTTTACGTTGGTCTGAAATCACCTCAAAGAGGTTTTCACTTTGGGACCTCAATGTTTTATTTAATTATTTATGATTAAGGGTGTTCACCCATTCCCCAAAATAGGCTATAGGATCTAATTTAATGGATAACCCTTGTTTTTGGTCTCCTAATGGAACATTATCTATTCAGCTTATAAATTTACAAAAGGCCTCATCATTCTCAAATTCATCTACATACACTATGGATTCTTGTTGGTCCCAAGATATAAGTTGAGGGTGCTTTAGAGGAAGATTATTTTGGTGAATAACTAGTCTAAGGGTACAAGCAACATGGGTGTAAAATATATTTCTATTGGGTAGGCCTTCATAAGGGCTATGATTAGAATTTGCTTCACTGTCAGAATCATTATCACTAATCACTAGAATTAGAACATGAATAAGATATGTGGGGTCACCACCAAGTCATTTAAATGCAAGACCATAGGTTTCTTTGTTTTGAGTCATGGATATTGGATCAAGTGTTCTTTCTTGATTCAGTCCTAGGCCTCATATTTCATAAGTGTGCTTCTATATGATTCTATTAGGAATAGGGTACTCAACATTTTTGTAACAATCAACCAGTTTGTAATTATACAACTAGGATTCATCAATTACAAGTGGGTTCTATTCTTGACCAGTGGTTCAGGTGAAAATGATAGGTGTTGAATTATATAGTTTTTATTTTCATTTTATTTTCCACTCCATGCAAAGTGGATTGTATTTAGGTCTTCCATATGACTTGGGGTTCTATGGAAGCATGGTAATGTGAAACACATCATGGGTCAAATATTATCTTAGACATTAGCTATGATAGTAAAAGGATTGGAAATTTTAGGAGGTGGCATATGAGAAGATGAATCAAGGCTATCTAGTTTAATGTAATTGGATGTTGGTAGATCAAAAAGGATTTCTTTCCACATATCCTTTTTGGGAACTAGAATTAAGCCAAAATGGTAGATACGACTTTTGTAATCCACCTCCAAATACTTGCAATGTTCATATAGATGCAAATATTTGTGAATGGTGACATACATGCATGAATGAGAGAACTTGATACACTAGTGCAATTTGAAGGGGTTGCATGAATTTCATGTATCCAAGATGTACCCAAGATCAAATTATATGACAAATCAAGGTCTACCACATGATGTAATGTATCATAGGTCAAAGTCTCAATGATAATTAGAAATTTGATGGTGCCTTGTGATTCTCACTCTTCATTATCATAGGCCTTAATTGTGATATTTTATGGCTAGATATCAGTTATTGTGTACTTGAGAAGCTTGATGAGTTTCAAAGACATAATATTCAGGCTTGATTCATTATCTATGAGGGTAAGCTTTACTTTGTGCCATATGATGACAACTTCAATGTATAATGGATTATTATGGAAAGGTATAAGGGATGACATATCACTTTGGTTAAAGGATAACTAATGGTCTAGGGCTATATATCCAACCAAAGATTGGAATATTGTCTTGGTTTATATCATTGGGAACTTAAGATTGGCCTAGAAACTCTATCAAGATGTTCATGTGGATGGTTGATGTACATAATATGTCCAAAATGGAAATTCATGTGGGAATTTATTTGTAGTTATTCCACAATATCAAATGTATTTTATTTTACATTAGTATATGGAATTTTAGTAGCCAAAATGGTGGGTTGGATGGTGTATTGGTAGATGGATATGGGCTTGGGATGGTAATCTTTGACTGTCAAGTTGTGATTGCATAATCAGGATTAGATACAAAACCATTATTACTAGCAAATGCTGGTGGGGAGGGGCCAAATAGGATAAGTCTCATTAGCTAGTGCACTTGTATGTGATCATAGGTAAATGATTAGTTATTGGTATAAGGTGCAAAAGTAGTAATCCATTTTTAATGGTACACTTGTATATAGTCCTAGGCCAAGGAAGGATCATTAGCATAGGTTGGTTGGTTGGAGTTGTTTAATAATGGTCCCATTTAGTTTGTACTTGGTCTAGGATTTATGGAGATGGTACAAATGTGACCTCCCATAATATAGCCTACAACTTTGTTATATTCATGTGAAACTATGTGGTAATTTTTTTTCTATTAACATTGTCTTATCCTTGGTTCCTTCCATTTAGTTACCATTGGTTATATTGCTAACAACTCTTGCTTATTGATACTATTATTGTTGTTGGTTGTTATTATGTTTTGGTAGATACTTTGGTTTTGATTGGATGTAGAAGCTCCATTATCCAATGTTATCTCCCCATTTTCCAATGTATTTTGAATAAGATGTTTGATTTGCACACAATGACATAAATTATGTCCATTAACTAGAAGATATTCATATAATTCATTTTGTTTGTACCAATTTGGATAAGGAATCCCCTTAGGATAACACTTTAGAATGGGCCAATTAATTAGATTAGTAGTGGCTAGTTTGTGAAACATAGCTTCAATAGGCTCTCCAAGGTCAATAAAAACTTGATAAGTAGGCCCATTTTGTCTTAGAGAAGGGATTTACAAAGGCAAAGGTTATTACATTTATTGAGTTGGTATAGGTTACTACAAAGGATGCAATTGCTAAATAGGTTATGGGTGGGGGTTAATTTGAATTTGTGGTGTAGGTTTAGTAGATGGTGTTTGCATTATTTGGACATGTCATGAGTCAATTACTCCATTTCCAACAAAATTATTGTTGTGGTTAAAATTGTTGGATTTTTCATAATTATTTGCTTGGGTTGGTGCCAATGCTTGCAATTGGACTTTGTCTTGGTTGTTTCCTTAGTTTTGATTATAATTTTTATTTTACGAGGTAAGATTGATAATCCCTTTGTTAATAAGGGCCTGTTTGATCATTAAACCTTTGTTAATGATTTCTTTGAAGGTATGTGCACATTATAGCTCCAAATGGTAAGATATCTCACTATGTAGATTTTTGATAAACAAAATGGGTAATTATTTATCTGGTAAAATGTGGTTAAAGTAGATAATAAGTGTTCTCCATCACTGTAGATAACTTGAAAAACTTTCACTGACCTTTTGTTTAGCTTGAGTCAAATCCACCTAAAAAATCTCATGTTTAATATTATAGGATAAATTCTACACAAAATTGTTTTAAAGGTCATTAAAATTAGATACTAAGTTCTTTAGCATTTTTAGGAACCATTATAAAGCTTGTCCTACTAGACTCTAAGGAGGTATATGCTGATGTAAGCCATTGGCTGACAAGTAACAAAGAATTCAATTAAATGGGCTTTAGGGTCTCCTTTACCCTTAGATTTTTCAAACTTTAGTGGTTCATACCTTGAAAGAAATGGTTTTTGTAAATACTCCATGTTGAATGGGTAGGAACACATGACATCCAACTTAAACTTTTTGCCTTGTTTCCTAGCTTGGATGGTAGCAATTACATCCTTCATTTATTACAGTTTTTGTGCCAAGAAATTATATGGGAAATTAGCTTGAGGTAGAGGTTGGGTGATCAAAAGTGGATTACTTTAAATAGGGTATAGTGGAGGCATGTTTTTTAATGGAATGTTTGTTTAGCTAGTGAATTGACTAAGAATATGCATTTATATATTAGGATGTGATTATTAGAATTTCACATGTTATAGTGTGATATTCTAGTTAGGATTCTATATATATATGCCTAGTTTTTATGGTATTATGGCTAAGATTGGAGGAATGGCTTGGGGTGAAGTATTGTGTATGTTGATGTTGAATAGGGACTTGTTTATGACTATTCAAACCTGATTGAATAAGGAGAACTTGTTATGAAATAAGGCCTTACCATTAAATTTGTGGCACACTTAGAATAAAATGAAATTATTGCCTGATTGGTACAGGGATAGTAGAAAATCTTAGTTGTGTGAAATCTTTTTATGAATTTGATGCTTATTGAAGGTTTAACATTTTTTGCTAACCAATGGACATATGTTTTCAATTAGACAAAATTTTTGAAGCATATGTGTTTGTGATTGAAGAGGTATACTTGTCATTACCTGATGAGGTGGAACATTGGTTACCCCCTATTAAGGTGGTAAAATATTTTGCCTTTGCTGCATTGGTATATTGGATTGTGCCTATTATTGTGGAATGTTAGTCATCACCTTTTGTACTGGAGTAACAATAGTCATGTTTTGTTGAGGTAAGGGACTATTTTTTACTTGACTACTTAATCCTTGAGATTGTATACTTAAAGGCATAGCTGGTTGAGGATTATAGGTAACTTGTTGTGGTTAGGAGGTAGAGGTTCCTCCCCACTGATATTGAAAACCACTCATGGTGCTAACTAAAGGTACTAATTTTGGACTTGTTTGTGTAGTTACACCACTTTGGCCTAGATTGGATGACACTTATGTGTTATCCACTTTGTGTTACACATTTGTCTACATAAAATTAGTAGACACTTATTAAATTGTTAGGGCATTAAAAATGTATTTAAATTTAGTGATTTACATGAATGGGTCTATAACCAAATTTTCTTATCCTATCAATTTGATTAATACTCTTGTTGAAGGAGCTATCTTGATATGTGGAGCATTTGACATGGGCATGTTAATGTAATTATGTGCTAAGTTTAAATAGGTTAGATATGCATTATGCATATGTATAAAGTGGTCCTCCATGAGGCCTTTTCTTATGAAAAACATAAGTGGGTTATGATACAACATGACACTAGAGATTGAGGATTGCAAGAAGAGGCATGTTTGTTGATTTGAATTGAAGGTATGTTTTAAGGCACTTTAACTGGACTTGGCAAATTTTCATGGGGAAGTTTGTTAGAAACTTAGTGCCTGCATTTTTAACTCTAATTAAAATTTCATCCTTGTTTGAAATAAAGTGATCATAAAACAAATAGGGATCATATTTCAATGGAATCATAACATAATATGGATGTTATTGAACTTAGTCTATAACTAAAGGTACCCTATCTAGGTACGAAATTATTTGTTCTTGGTCCTGCTCCAAATATGGAAGTGAATTGAACAAATAGTGAGATTAAATATCTTTGATTTGTTCCCTATATTGAGTGTTTTAAGGAGGATAAGGATACATCTCACAAACTATATCATCATCATAAGGGTCTTCAACAAAGTCTTCTTTTGCAACCACATTATAATATCTTGAATTGTAAATATCCCCACTATGAGTATAGTGAGACATATTCAAATCAATGATCAATGTTTCATGAAAAATAGGTTGATATTTATATAAAATATTAAAATTAATGTCCAAATGACAAATGGTTTGAACTTGGTCTACCTTGGTCTAGAAATTGGAGTTGTATCTCTAAAATATCAATGTTAAAACTTGGTGCAAAATAGTCTAATGTAAGATGTCTAATGTCAAATGTATTATAAAAAAAGGTCAAATAGATGAAATAAAATTATAATGCCAAAATAAAGGTTCAAAGTGTTCTAAAAAAGTTTATTCTAAGAAAAAAATTGCTAGGTCTTCTAGAAAAACATGTCACAAAATAGGAATATGTTAGGTCTTTTGCAAAAAGGCACAAAAGCTACACTTTAAAAAAAGATGAGAGATTTAATCTAAAAAATCCAAAACACTTTAGCATAAATTATGAATTTGAATTTAAAAATGAAATTGGTTAATTGGTATAAGTCATGCAATAAAAGGCATGTGAAAGATAGGTTATTTCTCCCAAATATAAGAACAAATAATAGTTTTTAAGTTGAATGAAGAATCAACCTAAGTGACACAACACAAAAGAGAAAGATGGATGTCTAGGATAAAATTACATAATGCATAAACAAAAATAGATCAATGTTTGGATTTGAACTTATCAAGGTTAATAAAAAAAAAACTCAACTTAGGAAGCTAGGCCTCTTTAAAATAAACAAAAAGCTAGACAAAGATGAATGGCATAATGGTACTAGATAAAGATCTAAAATATACATGTAGTTTCAAATTTGGAATTGGAATTTAGACATAAGGAAAACAAGGCTATGAAATTATTTAATAAGTGTAACAACATTATCACACTCTAAATATATGATCAATGGTTTGTTTCAAGACTCCAAGACACAAGATTTGAAATGCATTGGGTAACGTAATGTTACCCTTTTTATCAAGTGACACATACACAAAGATTTGTAAAAAGACTAGGGTGAAGGTAAGGTATTAAATGTGTGGCATAAACCTCCTTAAAAAAAGGATTGATTTATACACACAACTTAGTTTTGGATGTGGGAAGACAAACAAAAAATATATACTCAAAACCATATATGAAAATGATAAAATGACACAAACACCTAAGTGTGATGTCCTAAATCCTAAAACTGATAAGATTACATAATACTATCAAATTCCATCAATATACTCATTATTTAGAGTATTTTAAGTGTTAATCCAAAAATTTAAGACTATGAAAAGTAGGGTTTTTAGGCCTTCTCTTCTCCCAAGATTTTTTACTATGACATGGAACTTTAGGCTACTCACCTTGCATCAATAGTATGTGTGCAAAAAGTGAGTTTATTCTAATCTATCAATTTTTTTGAATTTTTATATGGGCATAAGTGTGGATAACACAACATATTATCATGTTAATTGGATCAACATCAATAAAATTCTTGTGAAAATGTCTCATCCTTTTCACAGCCACTAAATTTATCACTTACTTAGTGTATTGTGATTTTTAAGTTTCCCCTACGGTCTGAGATGGAGTACCACTAACATAGCTTATTTTAACCACTAAAAAAAAGTGTCCTAGTGGGTCACCATAAATTTATATACCCCATCATGGAGTGGGGTTTAAAATGTGATAGGAGATGAATTCTTGAGTCAACTTCCATAGAGAACCCATGAGGAGGTGATGAACTCTCACTTAGAAGCCAAAATGTATGAAAATAAAAGACAAGTGAAAGGACTTTATGGTCATATTTTGTTAACCCAAACCATATGTATTCTAGTAGGTCATTAAAAATGTTCTTTTCATGTTTTTGGAATAAAATAATTAAGGAAAAAATGGATCACTTTTGGTCACCTAAGTTCCCTAAAGGGGATGGGGGGAGAGAATACAAGCATCAATCATTTTGCTCAAATAAATGAATTCAACAAATAAACAATGAAAATGAAACTCTTAAAATAATTTATCTAGTGTGAGAGTTGATTTTAATCACCAAAATTATATGTGTTGTGAAGTTTAATCCCCTTGGCACTAGTTGAAAATACTTGCAAAAACTTTAAAAATATCTTAGGCATGGAAAAAATAGCTTCATTTTAAACACCAAAGACAAATTGTGCAATATTTAACTATGTTAAAACCTGATATTTTCCACCTTAGGACTGATAATTGTTATATCTTTTCTTCCTATTTAAAATCCTAATAGTGAATAATAAAATAATGTTTTAGATTTTACTCTCAAGTTTCTCTATTTTTATGCCTCAGAGATTAACATCAATCAACATAGGGATTAGTATTGGTCTACAGGGATCAACATCATTCAATCCAAAGGGATAAATATCAATCAACGTATATGAATGTCATTTTCTTCTAAAACATAAAAACATAATACATATTTCAAAAAATATATTATTAGCCAAATGAACTTAAAGCCAATAAATAAAACTAAATCCTATAAGCAAATAATCAGTAAAACAATACTCAGATCCTCAAACACAAAGTGATAGTAAGACAAAAAAAAAAAGAAACCATTTTTTATCATGTTTCTATTGTGCTTCATTCTACACATAGGGGTTGATGTCAGTTATGGTAGGATTGATGTCATTCTTAGTAGAATTGGCATTAGTCTTTGTGTAAACTGTGTGTGACTAAAAAAATAGAATATGTGAAAAAAAAGTTAAAACTCAAATTTTGAAGATTGTCAAGCATCCATTAGCAAAACTAAGATATGCATATTATTCTCCTTAACTATATGGGATTCTATTGATCCCACTAGGTATGCCATTTTTTTATCATAAGAATCTAATAAGGGAGGTTAGTATAGTGTTAGTTCAAGCAAAAAACTTCAAATAAACACACTAAAACTTATAATCCAAGCCTAGAGACTAGGGAGATCTTATTAAAAAAGGATAAATGAAATCACAAATAAAACATAAAATATAATAACTCTTTTACCTTCCTTGGGAGATCTAAATGCTTTGTTAAGTAGATTACTTAGCTTGTACATTAAGAAGTATTTATCAATGAAGCTTGTGTAGCTCCTTCTATCCTTGGCACCATGGATTTGATGTGGATTTTGATTGTTTGGCTTAATATTTTGGCATTATAACACTATTGATATGAGTCTCATAGAACAAATTCTACATAATAACTCTACAATATCCAAACTTAAAAATTAAGAGGTATGGCCTTATGTTTATAACCTTTGAAATCAACTCTCACCCAAGGTGAGTTAGGGTTGAGTTAAGGCTTGGAATGGGTTCAAACTAAACCTAGATGAGTCCAATATAACCCTAGTATAGTAAATAGTTGTCAAGTAATTATGATTTGTAATTACTAGGTATGGCTCTCAATATTAGATGTTTTAGGATATTTTTAAAGAGATTGACAAATTATAAAGTCAATGATGAAAGGCTTGGATATTTTGAATTTTTGAAATTCCTCTTTTTGATATTCATTAATTTAAAATGGATAATTCAAACATTTAATCTTTTTTATCTTTTTAATTGATTTAGATTAGTCATTTATCTCTTTCATGATTTAATTAAGTGTGCAAGTGTTCCACTTAATAGATCCATAGGCTAAATTGATAGTTATGATGTCACAAGGTGATTGGGGATGAATCTATGAGAGGTTTTGTTGCATATGATATAATACCCCAAATAGGGATGCCTCAAGGTGATTGGGGATGAATCTATGAGAGGTTTTGTTAAATATTATATAATACCCCAAATAGGGATGCCTCAAAATGATTATGAGATTTTATGAATGATGCATAAGAAAATTTGGGATGTTTAGTGGTTTTTAGGCTTAATTTGCAATGGTTGGTAAGAATCAATTTGAAGTTCATTCGGAATCTATTTGTGGTTAGTTTTATGTGTCTAGATTCACCACCTTATTATTATTAGTATCATAATTTATCCATAGATATCATGCATCAATAAGTCTTCACATGACTCTTTAAAAATATCGATCAGATGATGATCAAAGATAGATGTCAGTTACAACAAGACTTAACAGATGTTATTGATGATGCATGTCAGGATATCTATCATCATTTGTGAGAGTATATTTGTTTGATATATCATATTATTCTTAACATTATGATATGATTGGATTTGATATTTACATTTTATTATGATTATTTTTATGCCTTGTGATTTATATCTTATTTTATGATGTTTTTATTTCAATTTCATATTTTTGCATTTAATTTACATATATGGCATCTTATTCTTATTATGATTTATTTTTTGATACTTACTATTATATACACTCATTTTTTTTCACTTTCATGTCTAAAATAGGATTAAAATAAATTTCTATCAAATGATACAATTTAAGCCTAAAAATCAATTAGATTACCCAGATTCATCCAAGTAAGGAAATTAATTACCCAAAAACATGTTGAGGCTTACTTATTTATGGTATTACCATGTATGCACTGGTATCCTAGATTAGATTCAACCCTAGTAAAATTATGACTTATAAAATTGGAATTATTGAAATATTGATCTATTAATTAAATACATTTAAGAAAATTCATAAAAGACAAAACCCTTAAGAAATATTAATTAAAAAAAATATCAGTTATTTTGCTTGAGTAAAAATTCCATGTTCAATTATGGAATTACATTATATAAAAAGGAATTTTTAAAATAAAGATGAGGTCAAAGTCAAGGGAATTAATAACATATTTTATTAATTCCTAAAATTCAAATAAAAATGTGAGTCACAACCTTATAAACATCTTATATGATTTGTCAAGCCTCATAAATATCTTCTATGAATTGTCAAGCCTTTATAATTACTTTGACCCAATCTATGGTTAAATTTAAACTTGACTAGGGTTAATGTAGACACCACCAAGGTTAAAAATAAACCTAATTACATTAGGGTTAGAATTATTTTTAATACCTATGAATATAATTTCCCTCACTCTACCCAAAAAAGCTTTTTTGTGTAAGGTTATTCTATAGGAATGCCTTCAACAAGCCCTCAAAGTAATGTTATAATTCCAAATTGATATCAATAAGCTTCAAAATAAGCCAAGACAAGTAAGTAAAATCCACATGTGGTCTTAGATAAGTTATTAAAAATGTATAATGTATTTATCAAAGTTTATAATGTCATAATCCAAGAAATGACATCTTCTATGCCAATAAGTGAACACTAGTTATGACAAGGGAGGTAACATTATTTTATGTTTTTATCTTTTATTTGTAGTTTGGTTCATTATGTTAAGCTTAACATAGTAATTAGGAAAGAGTGTTTTATTATCTACTCCATTTTTATACTTGAATTATATTTGATTTATTAACAAGGAACTAACAACATTTGTGTGCTCTTCAAAATTCCTAAAGTGACAACTATCTTTATTAACAAACATTATGATTTTAATAACATATCCAAGTCATATTTATCAAGTTGTACTTTCACTTCCTTGTTTTACCTCTTTTTAAGATGATTATTACTTTCATAGGTTCTTGTTTTAGTTCACTGGTAAAATAGTATAACTTCCGAGTGACTTAAATATATTCCATATAACCCATGCCATTTTCCATTACACTGTCACATCTTGATTTCTATCTAAGCTAAATAACCTTTTTATTGATGTATTATTATGGATTTTATTTGATTAAATACTATTTGATTAATATTTATGCCATATATTAATTATGAGATATTTATATGTTTCTTAATTTACATGATTGATTTGCTATGAGATCACTGTACTTTCATAATTTGTACTTGATGATCATGTTTGTTACTTTATAGAGTAGTATTTTATGGATATATTTTTATTTTGGGATAACTACCTTCAGAATGAACTTTAGAGTGTGACATATGGAGGGAATCATCAAAGATTATAGTGTATATAGAGGCATTGGGGGATGATAGAGAAGAAAAGTTGGAAACCCACGTACACACCATAGTATATTAACATGTTGTATGATTATTGTTTAAGTTAGATAGTTGTAGTATAATTTTATTTATATTATACCTGAATGCTATGGTCTTGTTATTATTCAATGATCATTTTGTTTTGATTTTATGATTTCACTAATCTATTTATGTAATACATTAATAGATGTTGATGTTATTACTTAGTTGTTTGAATGAATTTATACCTATCTTATTGTGACTTACCATAGAATTGAATATACAAGAATGTTTGTATAAATTGTGATTTATTTGGATTCATAACTATAGGTATTGGATGTATTCTAATAATTTTTTGATCAAGTTATTAAATGACTATCATAAATAAAAGATTTTTGTTGTTATAATGATTATGTATCCAAGTAAATAGAGGTAGTTTAATTCTTAAATGATAAAAAGAAACATCATTATGTTTAACTTAGTGTTGAATAAGGTTTTAATATGCTCATTATATTAAATAATGATATGACTAGGTGAAGTCATAAGTATTAATCAATGAGTTTATAACTTATTTGGAAGGTTTATGATTTGTTGCATTAACTTTAGAAAATATAATGTTGTTTTAATTGTTAATATTATCAGTTGTATTTAAAATAAAAAATATGCTATATCGACCTTGTCATATTTATTAATATTGTTTATTGGACTTGTCATTTCTTTAATATTTTATGTAATGTTAATGTTTGATGACTTTTATAAATATGAATGCATATATGCTTATCGGATTTAATAAGCATGCATATGTTGAAGGATTAGATAATAATTATTTTATTTGTTAATAATGGAATGATCGATATTATTATTTTTGATAATCTATTTTTAATCATGTTAATAATTTTAACAAAACCATTATGCTAGTTTAGAAAGAGTTTGGATGATAAAATGGTGGAAAACTATTTGTTCAGTTGAGTTACTCATGACATGCATTATTTCAATCATTACTCTATCAAGGAATTAGGAGAAATTCATATGGTGAGTAAATGCATGGAGGATAAAATAAAGGGGATATAGTCCTATGAGGGGATGGCAAACAATGACACAAAGAGAGAACAACTACTAGAGATAAAAAGGGAGAAGAGGTCTTAGATATTATTTAAGGGCAAGAATGAATATTGGAGAAAATAACTAGGTTGGTGGTGTAACTAATTTTTTGGATGAAATAGGGATGAATTATGTGTATGTTTTCATAGGGGTTTATGTAGTTCCATTTTTTTGAAATTATACAAGTGGATAAAGGTCTAACCTTGTGGATGTCTTAGCCATCCACAAAACCAAACCTATATCCTTGAGACCCTAAATTCTAATGGCTAGGACTATGTGAAACATTTGTTATTAAAAATAAATTCTATGTTTTGAGTGGATTAAATTATGTGTGTTCCTAAAGTGAATTTATGTCATATTCATTAATAATTTATATACAAAAATACATGGACTCCTTGCCAAATATTTGACTGTGCTTTTGTGGAATATATTTTGACATTTTAAATGAACTAGAATAGAGATGGGTGAGGGTTTTGAATTTGTTAAACTCTTTTTAAATAATTAGGTGATGTAGATTCCCTATTGGCTTTACTATAAAACTTTTTATGTCAAATTTTTGTAATAAAATGAGTTATGAACTATAGATATAAATTATTGGCATATGGATTATATTAACTCAATTAAGGGTTTGAATATATATCCTAGTATGGTTCATTTATGTGAGGAAGGTCTTAGTGACTAAATTTAATAATTATATATGTTACGTGGTTGCATAAATATAATTTGAAACTTTTTTGGGAAATAGAGTTAAAGGTAAAATATTGGGCAATTGAAAAAAACTAAAATGCATGGATGTATTCCACAGTTCCATATAGGAAGTAGTGTGTGTAAATGAATCAATTTATAAACTTTTAATTTTACATAGGCTTTGGTTATTTTGATATATTCTATATTAAGCTTACTCATATTTGTATAAACTATATAGAAATTTAAGACTGTTAGTAAACATCATGATGGGTTACATGCATTTTTAGAGTCTTGTATATAAATGATATAATATATAAATATATACCATTTATTTCTCTAAAAAGGACTTATTAGTAGACCTAAAAGTGTGTATGTGTGTGTTTTTAATATATATATATATATATATATATATATATATATATATATATATATATTACACACACACACACATGTGGATAAAACGAAGTTAATGGTTATTACTTGTATATATTCAAGTCATGTCAAAGGAATTTGGAAATATAATATAGTTGGTTGTGGCTATATTTATGACTGTATGTTTATTAATAATTATTTGTACATAAAGAAATTATCTTGATAAGATATAAGTGGATGATTATAATTTATCAGTTAAATACTATATATAGGTATCATGAATAGATAAGTATCTTAATCTTAGATGGAAAATAAGAAAACAATCTTAATGGGATTATTATATGTCAAAATATTGTTTTGTATTAAGTTTTAGATGTGTTTTAAATTCTTATGTGATGATTGTTTTTTAAATTCAACACTAAAACATTATATTTATCTTGAGTTATGATTAAAGGGTGAATTATTAATTAGATAAATAAATATATGCAATTGATTATATACATGATACTAAATATATTATGGATGAAATACTAAGTACATATATATTATAACATATTTATAATGCATATACAATTAGATGTTTATATTAGCTTTTCATTTAATATACATAACTAATTATATGTTTAAGATATACATATATAGTATGCATGTAGATTATGACCTAGTTAAAATATGTATGTGTATCACACACACACTCACACACACGCACGCATGCATGCATGCACGCACGCACGCGTGCGCGCGCGCACACACACACACACACATGTTTAAGATATACATATATAGTATGCATGTAGATTATGACCTAATTCAAATATGTATGTGTATCCATCACACACACACACACACACACACACACACACACACACACACACACACACACACACACACACACACACACACACACAAACATTCAATATCGATATAAATACTCAAAAATATAGCAAGGTATATCAAATATATGTGGGTTTATTTTGATTATCTTGGTTGAGTTCTGAGTGTGTGTGATTATTTTTTAAAACTATTTATATATAAGGCATTTAAAATGTAAAAATAAAGATCATATTAGGTTTTTTATGATTATCTTATTTTTATTCTATTAAATATGAAAAAATAAATAACCTGTAATTAATTTCTTGTTTTGTGGATGAAATAAAATATGAAGTTGTTGGAAATTTGATTATCATTGATGTCAAAAGGGATATTGTCGATATGAGATTAGAGAGAAGAGCATGTTTTGTAGTTCCATAGTGGAACTTTGTCATGCTTTTAAAGAGACCATTTTTTGAGTATTGAAGAGAAATCAGTTGAAGATTTGTTATGGGTTTTTCAAGTGCATATTAGATATATGGTCTACAGGTTCAAATGAAGAGAAATGAGCTCAAAATTAATTTATTTTAGCTCTTAGAAATTACATGGTTTCTAAATTAAACCCTAAGGGTTTAATCCATGTAATTCATAGGCATGTATTTCTAGGTTAACTAGATATAGGCAAGAAATAGTTATTTAAGTTATATCTTAAGTCTTTATCATCATTGTGCATCATGCCCCTTCAACCTATAAATTATTAGATTAAGTAGTGATCAAAGACCTTAACATTTCCTAAGTTTAGATTTAATATTTATCTTAGTTTGATATATTATTATCACTTAATCATATATTTAAGATGTAATGAATTATATCAAAGTCAATTTGTCAAAGGCACCTATGATTAAATGTGCTAGTTATAAGTGTCACAATCACAGATCTTACATAATAAATCTACATAGTGGTTTAAATTCAAATAGTCAAGGATTAACATAGGATTTCCAAGTGTCACAATAGAAAGAACTCATAGAAAATGTGTAGAAGGTATGTGTGGATTCCAAGTGTCACACTCATAGGAACTTGTCAAAGATAAAGATCAAGCTTCTTCCAAGGATCAATGGTGAGTGGGTAATCATGCAATGAAGATATTTCAAGTGGACTCAATGAGATCAAGTTATTGATGTTTAATGACATAGAGACATGTTA
This sequence comes from Torreya grandis, assembly GCA_037957365.1. Taxonomy (NCBI): domain Eukaryota; kingdom Viridiplantae; phylum Streptophyta; class Pinopsida; order Cupressales; family Taxaceae; genus Torreya; species Torreya grandis. The sequence goes on from JARHVA010000466.1 coordinate 2,784,351, forward strand.
AATACTGAGATACTTTTATGAGATCAATGCAGTGTATATGTTCTAAAGACTCAGGAAGTAGTGAGATGAGATTAAGAAATCGATGTTTAATGACAACCAGAGATAAATTTCATGATACTTTACATATATAATGTCACATGGGAGCTTAGATCAAAATATCTAATGGATGAATTTTAAAGTTAAAACATTAAATCTTGGAAGCATACAAGGATCCAATGAAGTGCATGAGCCTGACATAACTTGATTTAATAGATGCATTTTAAAGTTGATAAACATAATAAAGGATCATTAGAACATGGTGCAAAACTTAATATTAATGGTTAGTATTTAATTCTTTGTTCATCACAATATTCAATTATAGTACCATGTAGGAAAGATGCATTATATGACACAAATAATGACATAGATCATTCTGATTGATATAAATTATGTAATATGTCATGTGTGTCAAAACTAGATCCTAATATAGGCTAAATATAGTAAAAAGATAGAGAATCATGGTGGTGGAGCATGAATTCAAGAATCTAAAAACCTGTCAATTGAACTGAGTCCAAGGATGGAGCATGATGTGTTACAAACCAAACATGAGCACAAATAAAGATAAGAGACTTATATATAATGCTTATATATATGAAATCTAGGATATAGTAAAGGTTGTTGTTGTTACTGAATATAGTTGAATTAAGAGAGAGAGAGAGAGAGAGAGAGAGAGAGAGAGAGAGAGAGAGAGAGAGAGAGAGAGAGAGAGAGAGAGAGACATAGAGGAAGAGGTTGATGAAGCGTGTCAAATATATAAATATACAGACAAATAGACAGAGGGAAAAGTGGAAGAGAAGAGAAAGATGTGTAGAGCATGAATAGTTATAAATTAGAACTATAATGGAAAATTATAATGAGATTAATTTATGAATCAATATTGTAATTTGGATTTGTAGATCTATATTTTGAATATAGATTTTATTTGTAGGTGCCATTAGATAATTTGAGATGGTGTTTAGTTAGGGATTTGGTTCTTCCTTAGATTAGGTGCTCTCAAACTAGGGGATTGGTGTATCCTTAGGGTTTGTTCCCTTATATTTTATAACCAATGAGGTATTTAGTGTGAGGTTGGATTAGAATAGTCAATTCTAGTAGCTATTCTCACTTTGTTTTTTATTATATTGGGTTTTCCACATATACATTTGGTGTTTTATCCATTTTGTGTGTGTGATATCTACATATATGTTTTAATTTACATTAAAAGTATTAATAGACTAATTTATTCAATATACTAATTCACCCCCCCCCCCAATCAATGTATAGTTATTTTCTAATAATTTTTATTAGAGCCCTGGATCCTTAGAAGAATCTTAATCAACTCAGGTAGATCTTGGACAATGAACACAAATAACTAGTCAAGAAGGCTCTTCCTCAAACAAAGCACCTCTCTTTAATGGATCAAATTATCCATTTTATAGCATTATAATGGAATCATATTTATATTCATTAGGATTTTGTGTATGGATTTCTATTGTAAATGGATATATAGCCCTTACTAAAACTCCTACTGATCAGGATTCAAATAAAGCATATTAGAGCAATGCTAAGGTGAAGAATTCTATCCTTTGTGGATTGTTAAACTCAAATTCTATTAAAGTGATGTATTTTAAAATTCAAAATATATCTATAAAAAATTTAAGATCATCTATGAAGGTGATGATAAGGTAAAAAAGGCCAAGCTATAAACATACAAATACAAAATTTAAAGCCTTAAAATGAATGAAGAAGATAAAATTGAATAATACCTCCTCAAAGTAGATGAAATATTCAGTATAATCAGAGGCCTTGGAGAAGAGATGAAAGATTTGGTCAGTGTCAAAAAGTTCTTAAGATCTTTTCCATTAAGGTATGACTCTAAAAATTTCGTAATAAAGGAAGCAAGATATCTAGATAAACCCACTTTTGATGAGTTTCATGGAACCTTCACTACCTATGAGATGAGAATAAGAGAATTAGTTACCTTCAAGAGAGAAGTTAAATTCAAATCAACCAAACAAGTAAAATCAAGAGAACCTACATTTTTATTTGAAGACACTGATGAATAATAAGCCAACTTTGTTAGAAAATAAAGAAGAGGGACAAAAAAATATAATGGTAAGTTACCCTTTAAATGATTTAGCAATGATAAGGTAGGAAATTATGATATTAAATGTCTTTATAATAAAATTAATAACTTTGAGAAATAATAGGATAGTAAAAATATGATACCCTACTATTCTAAGTAGAAAAACATCCTCAAAAACAAGAAAGGCATGTACAAAAGAAAGATAGCAATTCATTAGATGATTGTGATAGTTTTGATGATGACCATGTTTGTACCTTTGTGGATGAAGAAAAGGAAGTCATATTCATGACATTAGGATAAAATTTTATGGATCAAGAAGAAGTTGAAGACTCTAATGAATAAGAGGAAGGAGAAGTGGATCTAGAATGTGAACTCATCTGTGCTCTAAATGAAATTGATAAGTTCAAAAAAAAATTGAAAAAAAAAAATCTTGGATAAAAGGAGATTGAAAAATGTCTAAAATTTTTAAATTTTTTGATCAAATGGTAATTTAACCTAAAGACACAAGTTGAAGAGGCCAAAAGAATAGAATATGTAGTCAAACTTAAACTACAATCTAAATTTGATGAGTGCATGAAGTAAGATGCAAAAATAGTGGCTTTGAGAAAAGAACTTGATAAATCTAAAGAATAAATAGATAAAGGTCTAAATCTAAAAGGATTATTAGACATTTTTTATGAATTGATCAACTCTCAAAAGCCTTCAAAAGAGAGATCTGGTCTTGGTTATGAAAAAGGAAAAAGTTCCATAACTAGTAAATCTTCAAACTTATATGACAACTTCAAAGTAGAAGGATAATGAAGAACAAAGAAAGAGAAATCTTGAAAGAATAAAAAGATAAATAGTAACAATATTAATGAGAATAAAGTTGAAAAGAAGATTGAATAAAATAAGGATAATGAGTCAATCTCTAAAAACTCAAGGAAGATGTAGAAATCAAAGGTAACTTATGTAGATGGATACATAAAGGTGATAAACTTGAAGAAGTTAGAGTTAATAAGACCTCCTCATCTTGAAAAAAGAAATGCTATGAGCAGGTATTCCTCATCTCTTTATGGTTATTATGATACCTATAATTAGTTTTGTCATAGGGCTAGTGATTGTATAGTTATACTTAAAATTTAAGTATAAATTCATTTGAACCCTTCTTAGATAAAAATATAATATGCTACAATTGTAATAATTTTGGTTACATAGATAAAAAATGTAAAAAAAACTTTGTAAGACCAAAAATACAAAATAAAAACATGCCTTTCAGTGTGAATAAAGGTTTATAAGTCTCTAAAGAAGGGAAAATAAGACAAATAAGAAACCCAAGGATGTGTGGAAAGTGAAATATAAATCTATGATTGTTTAAAATGCACTCCATATGAAGGAATAAAATTTGTGGTTAATAGACAATAGTTGCTCAAAACATATGACTGGTGAAAAGAGCAAATTTATCAAACTAAACAAATGTAAATAAAGATTTGTTAGCTTGGGAGACAATACTATAGTAAATATTTGAGGTAAAGGAACCTTGAACATAGATGGAAAACTACCTACATGTGATGTCCTTTATATTTAAGTATTGAAACATAATCTGCTAAGTGTTAGCCAAATGTGTGAAAATAGATATAAGGTCACATTTAATATAGAAGGTTGTAAGATAAGGAGATCTAGAGGATTTTTTATAGATGGTAAAATAACTAAAAACAACATTTATAATATTAGAGAAGTGAATGGTAATAGTTTCCTGATAGGAAAGATTGATGAGAGTTGGTTACAGCATAGAAGAATGGGACATGTAAATTTTGACAACTTGGTAAAAGTGATATCAAATAAGTATATAAGACACATGTCTAAGATAACTAAAATTATAGAAACTACTTGTAAGGAATGCCAATAAGGTAAGCAGACAAGGGTCAGATTTCAAACAAAGGAGTATGTAACTACAAAGCCTCTATAATTAGTTCATACTGATATTTGTGGTCCTAATAAGACAAAAGGATATAAATGAGATAGACACTTCCTATTATTTGTAGATGATTACTCAAGAATGACATGGGTAACATTTTTGAAAGATAAGTCTCAGGCAGTTTAAATATTCAATATTTTTAGGGCCATGGTAGAGAATGAGATTGGATGAAAAATTAAATGCTTAAAATTTGATAGAGGTGGAGAATTCACCTCAAATGATTTCATAGAATACTTTGAGAATCATGGAATCAAAAGGCATTACTCCATAGCAAGGATTCCACAGTAGAATGGAGTTGTTGAGAGAAAAAATAGGACAGTCAAGGATATGGCCATAATAATGTTAAAAGAGGATAAGTTATCTAATGGATACTAGAGAGAAGCAGTAGAAACATTAGTATATATCTTGTATAGAGTTCAATTGAGGGTAAATAGTGATAAAAATCCCTATGAACTATGGTATGGATAACCTACCTTTATAAAGTATTTTAGAGTGTTTGGAAGCAAATTCTACATCAGGAGAAAAAAAGATAACTTGAGAAGATTTGAATCAATATGTGATGAATGAATATTTCTTAGTTATTCTACCCAAAGCAAATCCTACATATGTTACAAAAAATTCTACACAATATTGTAGAGAACATCAATTTCAAGGTTGAATAAGGCTTGCAACATATTAAACCTGATAGAGAAATTTGTAATGATGAATCAAACTATGAAGATGAGAAGCTAATGAAGAGCATGAGGAAGTAAATGAAAATGCACCTATAAGATTTGTTGAAAAGGATCATCCTATAGATCAGATCATTAGTAATAAAACTAAAGGATTTCAAGCAAGGAGTATATTTGAAATGAACAAGGAGAAAGTAAATTTTGCTCAAATGTATGAAATTGAGCCTAAGAGATATGTTTAAGATAGCAAGGATGAGAATTGGATAAAAGTTATAGAAGAAGAATTGAGCCAGATTGAAAAGAATAAAACTTGGGAATTAGTTCCAATACCTTCAAACAAGAATGTAATAGGTATAAAATGGGTATTTATAAATAAGGTTAATGAGGATGGAACTATTATAAGGAATAAGGCAAGATTGATGTGCAAATTATATGCACAAGTTGAGGGAATAAATTTTGAAGAAAAAATTGCTCCAATTGTTAGATTGGAAGACATAAGAATTTTCTATCATTATCTATTTATAAGAAGTTAAAAGTCTATCAAATGGATGTTAAGTCTACTTTCTTGAATGTGAATCTAGAAGATGAAGTCTACATAGAACAACCTAAAGTTTTTTAGTTGTTAGAGGAAGAAGATTATGTGTACATTCTAAAGAAATCTATGTATGGTATAAAATATGCACATAGAGCATGGTATACAATATTAGACCAATACCTATAACAACAAGGATTTCATAAATGTTGTGTAGACAACAATCTATAATTCAAAATAGAAGGTGACCATATGTTGATTGTTGTTGTTTATGTAGATGATATCATTTTTGGTGGCAGAAATAACAAAATGTGCAAATAATTTGCTACTCAAATACAAAATGATTTTTATATGTCTATGATTGGAGAATTTTTTTTATTCCTAGGTCTATAAATAGTACAAACTGATGAAGGGATATTTATATCTCAAACTAATTATGCTAAGGAAATGCTTAGGAATTTTAGGATAAAAGATAATAAACCAGTAAGTACTCCCATGATAATTGGATGTAAATTAATAATAGAGGATGAGTCCCTTGATACAAATTAGACTATTTATAGATCAATGAAAGGTATATTTTTATACCTAACTACATCAAGACCTGATATCATGCAAGTTGTATGCATAGTTGTAATATTTTAAGCTAGTCATAAAGAACCACATGTCTTTGCAGTGAAAAAAATCTTTAGATATATCAAGAGCAAAATTAAATATGGCCTATGGTATCCTAAAATTTAATAATTCACTTTGACAACATATAAAAATGATTATTGGGTAGGAAGTATGTATGATATAAGTAGCACTAGTCATGGTCCATTTTACCTTGTAAACAGACTTATTTCATGCTTCAGCAAAAGGTAAGAGTCGATTACTCTTTCTAAAGTATAATTAGAGTATGTGGTAGTAGTGACATTTTGTATTCAAGTCTTATGGATTAATAAAACACTCAAAGACATCAAGGTAGAATAAAAATAACCTATCTCTATTCTTTATGAAAATTCAAATGCTATTAACATATCAAATAATCTAGTGATACATTCTAGAACTAAACACATATCAATCAAGTATCACTTTTTAAGAGAAAAGGCTGCAGATCAAGAGGTCACAATGGAATATGTGCCAACTTAGGATCAATTTGTAGACATATTTACCAAAACACTTCCTAAGTAATAAATTGAGAAACTAAGACAAAAATTGGGAGTGGTGGCACCTACATCACATCACTAGATCCTAGTGATAGGGCATGAGTCTAGGGGGAGTATCATAGAAGTCTTGTTAATCCCTAGAAGAAGAGAGAAAATCAAATTTAGGTATGCATATTTTTACAAATTTATAATGATTTTATGGTTATATATTCTTAGAAAAACTCCTTTATCTAATAAAGGTGGAGAAAATTATGGACTAACTACAATAAAGTTGGCATCCCTTTCAATTGATGTCAAAGGGGGAGAAAAAGTGAAAATTCTCTCTATAAATGTTTGAAAAATTACAGCATGTGTCTATGTTGAGTTCAGGAAAATGATCCATTTCATAAGGGGGAGAAAGTTTGGCATGAATAGTTTTAGCTCAAGTTTAATAGAAGCCAATGCAAGCAATACTAGAGGAGTAGAGTATTATAAGATTAGAGCATTTAGTTTTTCATCAATGCCAAAGGGGGAGATTGTTAGAAATATGATTGTCATTGATGTCAAAAGGGATATTTTTGGCATGAGATTGGAGAGAAGATCATGTTTTAGAATTGTAAAGTAAAAAGTTGTCATGATTTTATAGAGACCATTTATGGAGGATTGAAGATAAATTGATTGAAGATCTATTATGGGTTTTTAAAATGCATCCTAGATATATGGTTTACAGGTTCAAATTAAAATAAAAGAGATCAAAAATAATTTATTTTATTTATCAAACATTATAGGGTTTCTTATTTAAACCCTAAGGCTTTAATCCATGGTGTTCACATGCAAGTTCTATTTTTAGGTTGACTGAATATATGCAAGAACTAGTTACTTAAGTAATATCTTAAGTTTTTGTCATCATTGTGTGACTAACCCCTTCAACCTAGTAATTATTAGCTAAAGTAGTGATCAAAGACCCTAATATTTCTTAATTTTTAGATTTAATATTTTTCCAATCTTGATCAATGGTTAGCACTTAATCATACCTTAAAGATCTAATGAAGCATAACAATGTCAATTTGTCAAAGGCACCTATACGTAAGTGTTTTAGTGACAAGTGTCACAATCATGGAGATTAAATAGTAGATCTATAGAGATATTTAAATTCAAATATTAAAGGATTAACATGGTAATTCCAATTGTCGCAATAGAAATAATTGACAACAAATGTGTAGAAGGCAAGCAATAATATCAAGTGCCACACTCACAAGAGATTGTCATAGATAAAGATCAAGCTTTTTCCAAAGATCAAGGATGAATAGGTGATCATGAAATGAAGATATAATAGAGTAAGTGGACTCAATGAGATCAATTTATTAATGTTTAATGACATAGAATCAAATTAAATACTAATATACTTTGATGAGATCAATAGATCATATATGTTCCAAAGACTCAGGAAGTAGTGAGATGAGATTAAGAGCTTGATGTTTAATGATAAGAAGAGATAAAGTTTGTGATACTTTAAATATATAATTACACATGGAAGCTAAAATAAAAATACCTAATGGATGTAATTTAAATTTGATACATTAAAGTGTACAAGGATCCAATGAAGTGCATGATTCTATCATTTCTTGATCTAACAGATACATTTTAAAGTGATAAAATTGAAAGATGATCATCAAATCATGGCATATAACTTAATATAAATGGTCAATATTTAAATATTTTTTCATCACAATGGTTAATAAGAGGACCATGTAGGAAAGATGCATTATACAACATAGATAATGATATAAATCATTGTGATCGATCTAAATTGTGTAATATGGCATGTGCATCAAAACTAGAGCCCAATATAGGCTAAATATAGTAATAAGATAGAGATTCATGGTGGTGTATCATGAATTCAAGAAGTGGGAAACCTGTTGATTTATTTGAGTCTAAGGATAGAGTGTAATGTGTTATAGACCAAGTGTAAACATAGAGAAGATATGAGACCTAAGTAGAATGAATTTATATGTCATCTTGGATACAATAAAGGCTATTGTTGATATTGAACATAATTGAATTGAGAGAGAGATATATAGAGTAATATATTAATGAAGTGAATAAAATAGATAAATATAGAGACAAAGAAAGAGGCGTAGAGTGGAATAGAAGAGAGATATGTGTAGAGCATGAGTAGTTACAAACTGGACCTATAACATAGAATTAGAATTGGATTAATTTATGAATCAATATTGTAATCTGAAGTTGTAGCTCCATATTTTGAATATAGATCTGATTAGTGGTTACCTTTAGATAATTTGAGTTGGTTCTCAATTAGGGAGTTGGTAGTTCCTTAGATTAGGTACTCTGAAACTAGGGGATTGATGTCTCCTTAGGGTCAATGCCCTTAAATGTTGTTACTAGTGAGGTTTAGATTATGAGGCTAGATTAGAACAATATATTATAGAAGCTATTCTCACCATGGTTTTTATCATATTGGATTTTTCACATATACATATGGTGTTGTGTCTATTTTATGTGTGTGATATTTACATTGAAAGTATTAAAGGACTAATTTATTCAATCTACTGATTCAACCCTTAGTAGATATTTGTATTTTAACACAAATTACATTTTGATATTGAGTAATTTGTAGTCTAGATATAGTTCTTACCTAGATGGTATGTATATATTTATGATTGTTTATGATTTTGTTTATTATTCTATAATAAATAAGATGGTTATTAAATCCATTGCATTAAATTTGATGGACTAAATTTATGTATTTGATATTTCCATGCCTAGCCTATTTTATATCTACTAATAGAGAATATTATGATTGAATCTATTATTTTTTATATTATTATATAATTAACCAAATCTCACATTTATGACACTAAATAAGTATTGTATGGATTCCACTAGATTAATTAGTGACATTAATGCAATATGAGCTGTAATATGATTGAGTGGTGTATATGAAATTAACTAATCATAGAGATCATTAACTATTTAAAAACATTGGCCAAAATAATATTTATAGTTAAACATTGTCATTTCATGTTTTTGATGTAGTTTACATGTTTGTGTAATATCATGTTAGAATGGATTTATTTTTGGTACACATCATGTAATAATTATCTTATAAGACATTGGATCTATTTTATCACTCTAGATTATTGCATCATCATTATCTACCCATCCATGAAGGGAGGGCCATTCCCTTGTTAAGAGATAGTGTAGGGAATATATAGTTTATGGTTGGTGTGGAAAAGTACTAGAATGATGCTCTCCCTCCCCATAGTATCAATACATTAGCGAATACACTTTAGATTATAGATAAATACTTGAGTCCATGGATAACCCATTATCCATAGAACTTTGTATCATTGTATTATTATTATTTAGTAAGACTATTATTGATGAAATTATGCTATTTATTCATTGTACTTCTATAAAAGTGGATCTAATGTTGTATCATCCATGGATAAAATTATGTTACTAGTTTAATAAAATAAATGTAGTTTTCTTTATTTATTCACAATTATTCATGAATTATTATAACATTTTCATAGTGATCATTATCTAAATGGATTAATTATAAAACTTATGGGGTTAAATTAAATAATACATTTAGTTAAAGATAATTTATTTATATTTCTTATGGTGACATATATTAAATGAATGTGTGTAATTAATTAGAAAAAATTAATCTATTCTCATAAAACCTAGTGGGGTTGTTACATTGTGGTATCAGAGTTGAGGTTTAAACTTGAGGACTTGATGTGTCTCTTAATTCAAAATTATTCTTATCTTAACTAAGAAGATCAATGGTGTGCACTAAACTAAGAGGTAGGATACTTAGAATACCAATCCCCCTTTTGATTCAAATCAAATCATTATTAAGTAAGATACAAAGTTAGATTAGATACTCACAACCATTCAAGAGAATAGGCACCAAATCATGCCCCTATAATAAGAAGTGCATGTCCATGTAGAGGATAACGCTTAGGAGGAACCTGAAGAGCATACTACTAAGTAGGAACATATTCAAGAGTAGAGGCATGATGAAGTGCCATAAGATTTGAGAGTTAAAGTAGATGTAGAGTTGGCATGAGATATGAAAAATGTAAATTTAGCCAATTTCAATGGAACTATATTGGGATATGGAGCTAAAGCATGGTTGACAAAGATTGATAAATAGTTCTAGATTTGGAATTAATCTGAAGTCATGAAATTAGTCTAGGAAACATATCAAATTATTGGTGAAGCAATAATGTGGTGGGAAAATAATAATCTCAAGATGAACATCTACTCTACCACTACCACTTGTAAATAGTTTGTGACACTACTCAGGTCATGATGGCTTGCACAACTATCCTTTGATTAGATGTTTATAGATTTTAAAATATCTAAGCAAAGAGACTTATTGGTGAATGAATACTAGGAGAAATTCACCAATTTCAGTATGCATGTACCTTAGTATTACGTAAATAAGAGGTTCAAGATCAATAAATTCTCATGGGTTTAAAACCCCAAATTGGTTGTGAAGTATATGTGAACGGGCCATCTATCATGGATTAGGTTTTCAAGAAGGAACTCAAGCAAGAATAAAAACTAAAATATCTTTCCCAAGTTAGAGATATGTTTAACAAGTTTGGAATTTATAAACCAACTTTTAAAATGAACTATAAGTAGAGGAGTGGAGACTCCAAGATTTAGTTCAAGAATTAAAATGCCAAGTTTAATAATGGTTCAGGGAATAGGAAACCTCATATTGGTTTCAAGTGATGTTTCAAGGGAAAGTAATAATCTAAGAAAAAAAGACTAGTTAGAGGTTACCAAATTTATGGATTTGACAATTATGCTTGAGAATGTCCCTTGGATAAGTTAAATAACAAGGGTTCTACTCCTCAGTAGGGTGGATTTAAACAACATCTTCATGTAACTTTTGATAATTATTAGTTTGAGTATAAAACTTTGCCCATAGAATTGTTATGTATTTTGTTTGATCATCTAGCTTCTATTTTTATTAACATGGGAGCTATAAAATGTTTCATTTCTCCTAAAATGATTTTTAGAAAAGTTGGGGTAATGGAAAATGCATGGCTGGTATAATATGGGAATGAGTTAAAGGTCAAAGTTTATAGTGTTTAGTCAAAGCTGAGATTAGGTTATCTAAATTCGCTATAGTAGTGGATATTTAGGTTTCAATGTTAGGGTCATATGGTGTTATCCTATGAGTAAAGTGCCTTAAAAAACATAAATCTAAGGTTGACTACTATCTAAATAATATTGAGCGTCAAGATGATTTTGGAAATTAAACACAACTTCAAGGTGAGGAAAAGGAGTTGAAGCTAAGGAAAATTTATAAAATCTAACTGAAGATGTATTAGAGGAAAGGATGCAAATAATTTACACTAATATAAATTAGATGGAGGAATCTAAAGAACCATCCATTGATGATTATCCTTTTCTATGGAACTTTAAGGATGTGTTTCTAGATAAATTACCTATATTTCCACCTAAACATGACTTTGATTTATCAATTGATATCATATCTAGACTGGAACCATAGTTTAAGGTACCATATAGAATGATGACAACTAAATTATTTGAGTTAAAGGATTGGCTTTTGGATTTTTTGTCAAAAGGACTAATTCAGCCAAGTGTGTCACCATGGGGTTCACCATTTGTCTTCGTCAGGAAGGATGGTACTCTTCACCTCTGTATAGATTACAAGATGTTGAATATAATGATGATCAAGAATAGGTATCTATTTCCATGCATTGATGAATTGTTAAATCAAATATGAGGGGCAATAGTATTTATAAAGGCTGATATTAGATCACAATATCATCAATTGAAAATCCATAATGAGGATATTCTAAAAACAACATTCATAACTTGATATGGGTACTATGAGGTCATAGTGTTACAATATAGGTTGACAAATGGTCATGGAACATTTATGAATCTTATGAATAGTGTGTTTAAAGATTGTCTGAATCATTTTATATTAGTATTTATAGATGACATTCTCATATTCTAAGGATGAGGAAAAACATTTTTGAGCATATGAAACTAGGTTTGTAGTGTTTTGGAAAGCATAAGTTATATAGTAAGTTGTCCAAGTAAGCATTTTTATAAATAAAAGTACAATATTTGGGACATATTATCTCTACAAATGTTATTTTAGTGGATATAATAAAGATAATATACATAATAGAGTGGCCAAAAGTAAAGAATGTGCATGAGGTAAGGAGTTTCATGGGATTAGTAGGTTATTACAAGAAATTTGTTCCAAATTTCTCTAAGATAGGTAATCCAATTGCCTCTTTTTAGAAAAATAATCATTGTCTGGTTAGACATGTGTGAGATTGCCTTTCAATAATTGAAAACTAGGCTTACTTCAACACCAGTGTTAAGAGTTCTTGATCCTAATGGATAATTCCCAATGATCATAGACACTTATAGGGATGGACTTGGAGTAGTTATTATTTATGATGCCTTAGTTGTAACTTATTATTCCAAAAAAATAAATCCATATGAAATGTATTATTCCCCTAATGACATGGAACTTGTAGTAATTGTGCATGCCTTGCAATTTTAGGTGCATTATCTATTGGGAAAAACATTTGAGCTCAAGACTAATAACTTAGGACTCATGTACATCTTCACCCAACCAAAAATTAATGCTTATCAAAGACAAAGGTTATAGTTCTTATATAATTGTGATTTTGATATTAATTATATCAAAGTCAAGGAAAACATATTTTCTAAAGCTTTAAGCCACATAAGGTACATATTAGTCATAGTTACTATTATGAATACTTTCTAATATCAGGTAATCAAATTATCACTAAGAGATGAACTCTATAATTAGGTTAATAAATAATTATCAGAGAATGCTCATAATCCTAGGTATAAAATATTCACGAAAGAGAGTGATGGCATTTTGAGGTACAGTGGTAGGATGTATGTACTTGATAAATAAAATCTAAGGAGAATGATGCTAAAATAATTACACAATGCCCCATATTCAAGACATATAAGAGTAACCAAGCTCATATTTGAGATAATACCAATTTACATATGGAAAGGGATCAAGAAAGATGCAACTAATTTTGTGTCATATTATTTTGAATGTCAGGGTGTGAAATCTAAACATGTGCATCTAAATAGATTGTTATATACACATGATATACTTGAATGGAAGTGGTAAGTGATTAGTATTGACTTTATCCAAGGGTTGCCACTATAATAGAACTAACATGATATGATATTGGTTGTAATTAACAAACTAACCAAGGTAGCCCACTTCATACTAAGAAATTTGATATATGATGCACCTATACTTGTGAAGAGATTCATGAAAGAGGTGTATCAATTGCATGGATTTATAGAGAATATCATTTTAGATCAAGATATTAGTATGAATTCTAGATTTTGTTTGAATCAAAATTCTTATTTAAGGATGTAGTTGAATTTTAGCACTACTTATCACTTAGAAATCAATAGATCAATAGAGTAAGTTATATAAGTATTAGAATATATCTTTAGTATGTATTACATGGATTGAAAATAGAAGTGGTATGAGTACCTTCCATTTGTTAACTGTGATTACAAAAACTCATACCAATATGCATTGAATATGGCTTCATTTGAGACATTATACAGAAGGAGGTTTACAAAACCAATCAGTTGGGACAACTTATAAGATAGGGTAGTATTTGGAACTCAGATGATTTTAAAAATAGAAGAGTAAGTTAGGATAATCAGGTAGAGATTGGATGAGGATAATGTTATCCAAAAAAGTTATGTTGAGCTGAAAAGAACATTAAGGTAGTTTTTTTGTAGGTGATAAAGTGTTTATATAGGTAAAGCTTCAAAAAATCGCGATTAAGTTTGGGAAGTCAAAAAAACTTTCATTAAGATATGTGGGACCCTTAGAGGATTTGAAAGTGATCAATATTTTAGCATACAAGCTTATTTTTCCACTAGCTCTATCTCTTTTTCATAATGTTTTCCATGTGTTTTAACTTAAAAAGTATGTTGTTGATCTTTTATATGTGTTAGATTTGAATGCTTTATAGGTTATAGATCTCGAGGTGGTCAATGTACATCCAATAAAAATAATTGACACTCACAAATTTAGTTTGTGTAATAGAGAAGTGTCATAATATAAGGTCTAGTGGGACCAATATTATTAAGATAGTGCCACTTGGGAGAACTCTGATGAGTTTTATAGGTTTTTTACACATTTATTTTCTTGATTTACTATTGTATATTATATAATGTTTTAAATTTATAACTTGTGTTTGAATAAGTGTTATCAAGATGATGACCAACTTTAAGGGGAAGTATGTAATGCCCCAATTTATCTCTAAGCTGAATAACCTTTTTATCCATGGATTATTATGGTTATTATTTGATTAACTACTAGTTGATTTAGATTTATGCCATATGTTGATTATGGGACATTTATATGTTTCTTAATTTACATGATTGATTTGCTATGAGATAGTTGTACTTATAAATTATGTACTTGATGATAATCTTTTAATTTTATATAATAGTATTCTATGGATATATTTATGTTTTAGGATAACTATCTTAATTATTGTGATATGGATGCAAGACAAATCCATCCCTCAGAGTGTGATGGGGGGATGGAATAATAGGAGAGGATGGTGTAGATGGAGGAATTGGGGTATGACATAGAGGAAAAAATATAAACATAAATACACACACCATAGTAGATTAGCATGCTTTATGATTATTGTTTGAGTTAGATAGTTGTACTATAATTTGATTTTTTTATACATGATTGTTATGATCTTATTGTTCTTTGATGATCATGTTATTTTTATTTTGTGATATCACTAATATAGTTGTGTACTACATTAATATATATTTATGTTATTACTTAGTTATTTTAATGAATCTATACGTATCTTATTGTGACTTACCACAATACTGAACATAGTTGAATGTTTATATAAACTATGATTTATTTTGATTCATAATGATATGTATTAGATGGATTCTAATACTTTTCTTGATCAATTTATTAAATGAATATCATATGTGGAATATTTATATTTTTATAATGATTATGTATCCAGTTCAATATAGTAAGTTTCATTGTTAAATGATTAAAGGAAACCTCATTATGTTTAACTTAGTGTTGACTAAGTTTTTAATTTTATCATTATATTAAATAATGATATGACTAAGTGAAGTCATAAGTATTAATTAATGATTTTATAACTTATTGGGAAGGTTTTTTATTTGTTGCATTAAATTTAAAAAATATTACACTTCTTTATTATGAAAACTAAGTTTTTGAGTGTCAATTATTATGATTGGCTCTACCATGACCAATTTAGGATATAAAACCTATAAATCATTCTAATCCAACATGTGTGAAGGATAAACAATATACTTTTTAATATAAGACACATGGAAGACATTATGAAAAATAACTAGATATGGTGGAAATGCAAGTCTATACATGATAGGATTGACCGCTTACAAAACCTATAAGGGTCACACATATCTTGGTGAAAATTTCATCTACTTCCCAAAATTAATTGAACATTTCTAATGATTAATCCATAGAAACACTTTATCACCTAAAAATAATTGTCTTGCTATTCTCTTTAGATCAACATAAAATTTTTGTCTATCATTGGACTCAACCAAAATATATCTAATTATCATAAATTTATCTACCATTTTTATGACCATCTCAATTCTAAAGACTAACCTATCTTATAACTTATCTCTACTAATTGGTTTTATACACCTCCTTCCATATAATGGCTCAAATGAATCTAGTTCAACATAAATTGGTATGAGTTGTTGTAAGTAAACTCATCCAATGTAAGGTAATCCAAATTTTATTTTTGATACATGTAATATATATAAAGGATATCTTATAAGACCTAGTTAACTCTCTCTATTTATCCATCAATTTCTAGGTGATAAGCAGTGTTGAAATTTAATTGCATCCTTAATGTTGAATTTAGAGTCAACCAAAATATAGAATTCATCCTCAAATATTGATAAAAAATGATGTTCTATATAAATTCATGTAATTGATACACCACTTTTAAAAATCTCTTCTCAAACATAGGCACATCATATGTTAAGTTTCTTGTTATGAAGTGGGCTACATTGGTTAGTTTGTCAACTACAACAAAGATCATATCATGTTAGTTTTGTGATAACAATAACCCTTGAATAAAGTCCATACTAATCACCTTCCATTTACACTCTGATATATCATGTGGATATAACAAAAAAATCATATGTACATGTTTATATTTCACACACTAACATTCCAAACAAAGAGACACAAAAGATGTTACATCTTTCTTGATCAATTTATAGAAATAGATTGGTCTTGGCTTAGCCATGAACTTAGTTACTCATAGATTTCCTATATATGGGGCATTGTGTATTTGTTTTAGAATAATTCTCCTTATATTCTATTTATAAGTTGCATACATCCTACCATTGTACCTCAAAATACCATCACTCTCTATAATGAATCCTTTATACCTAGGATTTTGAGAATTCTCTAACAGTTAATTCTTAACCTGATCATATAATTCATCTCTTATTAAAAATTTGATTATCTAATTTGGTAAAGTACTAATGATAGTACCCATAAATATTATGTACCTTATATATCTTATATCATCAACAAATATATTCTCCTTGCCTTTGATATAATTAATATTAAAATATTAATTAGATAAGAACTCAAACCATCATCTCTAATGAGAATTAAGGTTATATTGGGTGAAGATGTACTTGAGTCCTAGTTTATCAATGTTGAGCTCAAATGGTTTTCCCAACAAATAATGCCTCCAAAATTGAAACTCATTCATAATTGACACAAGTTATAATTCATGAGGGGCATAATTCACCTCATATGGATTCATTTTCTTGGACTCATAATCTAAAACTAATCCATCCTCCATAATAACTCCTCCAAGTCCATCCATAGATGCATCTGTGATCACTGAGAATTGACTATTAGGATTGGGAACTCTTATCACTAGTGATAAATTAATCCTCCTGTTCATCTCCTCAAAGGTTATCTCACACTTGTCTAAACAAACTAAACTCTGAATATTCTACCAAATAGAGGTAATTGTATTAGCTATCTTATAGAAATTCAGAATGAATTTTCTATAATATTCCACTAATCCCATGAAACCCCTTATCTCATGCACATTTTTAGAACTGTCTACTCCATTATGGCTCTTATATTTGTTGGATCCACTCAAATACCATATACAAATATAATATATCCCAAATATTGTAATTTTTCTTAGAAAAATACACACTTGAACAACTTGTCATACAACCTTTTCTTTTGCAAGCACTACAAAACTAGTTCTAGATGTTGTAGATGATCTTATTCATCCTTAGAATATATGAGGATGTTATCTATAAATACCAATAAAAAATGATGAAGATAATCTCTAAACACATTGTTCATAATATTCATAAATGTTTTAGGATTAAATTTCAACCCAAATGGTAATATTGTGATCTCATAGTTCCCATATCAAGTTCTGAACATTGTTTTAGGAATATCTTCATCACATATTCTTAGTTAATGACACATTTCTCTAAGATCAATATTTATAAATATTGTTCCCCTCATATTTGATCATTGATTCATCAATGCATGGTAATTAATACTTTTTCTTGATCATCACCTTGTTCAACATCCTGTAATCTATACATAGGCTAAGATTACCAACCTTCTTCTTGATGAAGATAACTATTACACTCTATGGTGACACACTTGGTCTAGTCCTTTCGAAAACAACTCCTAAATTTGATCCATTAACTCAATTAATTTTGTGGTCATCATTTTGTATGGTGCCTTAGATTATAGTTCTAATCTAGGTATGATATCAATCAAGAAATCAAACTCATGCATGGGTGGGAATCCAGGTAATTACTTTCTAAACACACACTAAAATTTCCTTTGAAAAATATAATCATTGATGGATAGTTACTTAGATTCTTCCATATCATTTATCTTAATTATAAATTTTTGGCATCCCTTCCTCTAAGCTTTATTGAGTTGAATTTCATAAATATGCCTTAGCTTCAAATCCCATTTTTCACCCTAAAGTTGTGTCTAATTTCCAAAAACATCTTGACATTCAATATTCTTTAGATAGAAGTCAACCTTAGCTTTATGTTTCACAATCCAAATGAATCCTAGGATCACATCATATGAACCTAATGGTGTAGAATAAATATCCACTATTGTAGTGAATTCAGGCAACCTAATATCTACTTCAACTAAACACTTGTCAACTTTGAACTTCAAATCATTTTTATATTATACCAACCTTCCATTTGACATTAATATATATATATATTTTTAAATTTAATAAGAATTATAGGATAAATGAAACATTATGTATCTCCTATTACAATCAAAATAGAAACTATATTATCAAACAAAATACTTGATAGTTCTATGGGTGAAGCTTGATACTCACCCTGATGATTGTTAATAACCACATGAATTTGCTAATAAAATATATCCTATTGAGGAGTATAACCCTTGTTATTCAACATTCCCTAGGGACATTATTGAGCATAATGGTCACATCCACAAATTAATCAACCTCCATCTTGTCTTTTTTTTAAATTATTAGTTTCTCTTAAAACCTCCCTTAATACCATTACCAGGTTTCATATTCATTGAACCATTATTAGACTTGTAGTTTTAATTCTTGAACTGAATCTTAGAGTCTCAAATCTCTACTTCTACTTATTCTTTTTGAAATTTGGTTTAGAAATTCCAAACTTCTTAATATTATCTTTGACTTGGGAAAGAGATTTTAGTTTATCTTCCTACTTGACTACCTTCTTGAAAACCTAATCCATTGTAGATGGCCTAGGCATATCTACTTCACAAATAATTTAGGGTTTTAATCCCATGATAAAATTCTTGATCTTAAAACTCTCATCCACTTGAGACTGAGGTACATAACTAATGAGCTTGGAGAATTTCTCATAGTATTCATTCATTGATAGGTCTCCTTTTTTATGTTTTTGAAAATTTTTAAGATTTTGATCAAATCATAACTGTGTAATCCATCATGACCTCAACAGTGTCACAAATTATTCTAAAGTGGTGGTGGTAGAGTCTAAGTTCATCTAGAGCTTCTTGTTTACCTACCATAATTATACTTCACCAATAAGATGATATGTACCCTAGACTGCTATTGTGACTATAAAGTAATTATAAATATCAAAATATTTCTCTATCTCTATCATCCATGTTTCATCTACATATCCTAATATAGTTCCATTAAACTTGGGTGGATTTACCTTTTTTCATATTTTGTGCCAACTCTATAGCTATTCAATCTCTCACATCTTGTGGAACTTCCTCATGCCTCTACTCTTGAGGATGTTCCCACTCTATAGGATGCTCTTTAGTTTCTTCTTAAACATTTTTCTCTACATGGCCATGCACTTCCTATTCTAGGGTTGTGATTTAGTCCTTAGTCTATTGTATGGTTACAAGTATCTAATCTAACTTTGTATCTTGTTCATTAGTGATCTGATTTAGATCAACAAAGGGATTGGTATTCAAAGTACCCTCACCTTATAGTCTATTATGAACCCTTTACTCTTGGTTAAAATGAGAATAAGTTTTTGTTATTAGACACATTAATTCCTAGAGTTTTAAAGCTTAGCTCTAATACCATAATGTAACAACCCCACTAGGTTTCACTAGAATAGAATAATTTTTTTTTAATAATTAATTACACATATTCATCTAACATATTTCACCATGATAAACATAAGTAATTTATCTTTAAATAAACATATTATACTAGTTAACCCATTAAAATATATAGGTAATCTATTTAGCTAATTATCACCATGAAAATGATATAATAATTCATGAGCAATGTTGAATAAACAAATACGACTACACTTATTTCATTAAAGTAATAATAAAATTTCAACCATGCTTGATATAACATTACATCCACCACTACAGAAATACAATGAATACATAATACATTTTAAACAATAATAAAGTCTCAATAAATAATAATACAATGATACTAAGATCCATAAATCATGACTTCTTCATGATCTCAAGTATCTATATGTAATATCAAGTGTATTCTCTACCATAATACTTATATAGATAGGGAGAGCATCATTTGAGTGCTTTCCCAAACCAACCATGGACCATCGATCCCCCACACTATATCCTAACAAGGTAATTAGCCTCCCTTCAAGGATGGATATATAATGATGGTGTGGTAATCTATAGTGACAAAATAGAATTTGTGTGCTTTAAGATAACTAATACATGATGTGTACCATAAATAAATCTACCTTGGCTATGTTTAATATATCCCATGCCATTTTCTATTACACCACCTTAAATGGTTATGATTAGTTACAAGTATCCCAATAATTTTACCACTCATTACATGAATATATCATTTAAAATATCCATATTTCCTTTCATCAGAAGCATAGATAGGTCAATTTTAATATTTCACACTTACCTATGAGGAAGTCTAGGAATTGTTTTCTACCATGATATATTGTGCTCTTATCTAGTGAATAAGTGTAAGTTCTCTTACTTTTGTCACTTATGTCACTCATTTTTGTTATTCTAGATTAGTATGGAAGAGGAACAAAAATAAACCATATCATAAAAAGGTAAATACAATATTAAAATTTAGATAACATTAAAAGACATGATATCTTGGCACATCTCCTATCCTAGTTAAATTTAAAACTCTTTATTTTTCCTCATAGTAGATCCTTTGTCCATTTGGGTGTGGAAGGATAGTATACGAGGATAAGAAGTCTCATTTTATCATCTAATGTGACCTAATTACTCACTCAAGTACTTAATCTTAATAGTAAATTGATGACTCTATAAAGGATCTTGAGGAATAGGGAACACATTATGGGAAGGTAGGTCCATTTTAATTTTCCTGCATATAGACTTCATGTTATGATCTATTTACTTAATTTTTATCCCAATCTCTGTGTTCAATTGTGGGAGTATCCAAGGTCCTTGATGTCAATAATTCATAAAATCAAAATACTTATTTAGTGTGTCTGATCATTGTTAATGATTTATATAACACCTATTTAGTTATTGACACCCTATTTATCACTTCACATTTATCCATGATATTCCCATTGATGTATATTTATTCTATCTTATTCTATCTTTGATCATACTCTCTACCTATATGTCTTTGTTTTAATTTTGAGAATTTAATTGTATGATCTTTTATATGACCAGGATTTACTTACAAATACCTACCTTGTTCCACCTCTTAGATTAGTGTTGATAATTTTTCCTCCCATGCCAAATTTCAACCCCATACGGCTCAAAATTTTACTTGTTATACTTCCTAACCTTGTGAATGGTCATCTTATGCCTCAAAAAATCCTTAAAATAACCTTTTTAAGCCTTGATTATAATTATTTAATGTTGTTTTGATTAAATTAGGATAATTTTTATTTTTTACCTTATGGTTATATAGTGATTTGTAGCATGTTCAAGTTTTCCAAGGGTGTTAAGTGGTCTAAAGGGGTCTTGTTAAAATATTTCAGGTGTTGTCCAAGTCATATCACACCTCCTATAGTCATTAAAACTCCTACCAAGGTTTTAAATTAACTTTATAACGTTTCATTCCAATCTCAAGTTGTTTTATTACCCACTTGGTAATATTTAATTTTTTTTTTCAAGAAAATGATAAGTGTATAATAGAAGGTAGAGATGGACATATCACTACATATTTGTGCTTGCATTTACAAGCTTCAAAGGCACCAAACACATCATCTATATGAAATATCATGTTCAAAAACACATATGAATTACTTTATGTCTCCAAGTACTATATCCATTCTTTGGAGGGA
Organism: Torreya grandis; assembly: GCA_037957365.1. Lineage (NCBI taxonomy): Eukaryota > Viridiplantae > Streptophyta > Pinopsida > Cupressales > Taxaceae > Torreya > Torreya grandis. Next base: position 2,806,681 of record JARHVA010000466.1, read on the forward strand.
TTTTCAAGTAAAAAAATATCAAAAACTTACCCACTTCCTCCATCAAGCTTTTTTGTAGCTCAAAAAATCTAGTCAAGTTTCTATTCAGTACAAACATGAGAGAATATATGCTGACCTAATATTTTGGGAAGATTAGGGGACCCTATTTGGATTCAATTTTTTGGTATTAGTTATTATATTTCCTCTCCCTCCTTTATGAACAATCACTAAGAAGGTGAGGGACTCACTATGTTTTTTCCATCCAAGTAGGGTTCATGTTTGATTCATTTTCTCCATTTCAGAGAATGATGAAAGAAGAATGGAAATTTGTATTAATTATAAAATGTATAGACAAAATTTATAAATCATTCTTAAGACTCACTTCAAATGTGTGATCCATTAAGAGATGGGAAATCTTTAGTTTGATCAATCTACAAGAAGGTGGCATTAGCTTTTTTTATGAATTTAAGGTATAAACCAATGAAATAATTTTTTGGAATGATTATTGTTAATAACACTCTATTTTATATCCTATTATACTTCCATAAAATATTTATGATATTTTTTTAATCAACTCATGGTGGCATGTTTATAAGTGAGAAGGTGGAAGTCATAAATGTACACATGGTTTTGCATTATCCAGATGTATGGGAGGGTTGAGTGAAAATAACATATTCGTATAACCATAAGATGAATATTAAACCCATACACATAATTATCCTCCCACTTGACATGAATTATCACTTAAAATATTCATAGTGTCTCTTCTCTTGGTCAACACAAGAATATTGGTGAACCTACCCTACAAGTCTGTAAGACCTCTAGATCATCTTGGGTACCAAAAATTTAGTTGATGAAAGTAATATTATATTTTTAAATCCTAATTACAATTAAATATTCATGTTATTAATGTCATTTAATTTTAACAAGCACTTTTGAATCTCAAGTGTAGTCTATTTTGTACCCTAAGGGACTGTGTAGGTTGAGTTGAATTATGCATTTCTAAACATAAAATAGACTTGTTATGAGGAGAGATAGGTGTCAAATAGATCATAAAGTTAAATTAAGTGAAGTTTATAATGTTAATATATATTTTAATCATCAATAATATGAGCATAAATGTTTCATTTTGACAACACTCAACCAAAGAAAGCTTTGATCTCATATAGGCCTAACATTAGAAACATAGGAAAGGGATGCACCTTACATTAAAATAGGGAATATAAATTTAAATTAAGATGTGATATGACATGATTTTTTTTTCATTATGATAATAATCCTATATTATAATATAAATGGAAACTCACCTCTCAAATAGACACAACCAAGAAACCTAGAGTTGCCATCTGCAAACCTGACTATAAAAGAATGGGAAGTTTGGGTAAAAGAGTTCATTTTAAGATGCCTTTAAAGTTTATGAGGTGAAATGGGATTGAAAATTCATATAATAAATGAGATATTTTGTAAGTATCAATATTATTTTCATGAATAAATAAACCTCACCTCTCACCTTTCACACATGGTCAACGATGTCAATTGTTACCTACAAGCAATCATGAGAGAATATAGGTGACTAAGTGTGAGTTATAATGATAAATATTAAGAGGTCAATATAATAAAATATACCATTATATATTTACTTAAAATTATAAAATATATCTCAACAAACATCCACAATCCTAATAGAGACCTTTAGGTCTAATGAAGAGTCTTCAACTATATTTAAAAAATGCAAGGAAAATATGTATTGTGACATTGAAGTTGAAGCCTAAAAAGAGTCAAGAAATATAAATAATATATTCAAGGGATATTGGTAAGGTAATGAAATATTTTTTAAGGTTATAAAGTATTTCAAAATGAAAAGGTAACTATCACACAGTCAGATCACACAAAACACCTACAAGAAGGTAGGAAGAGTAAAGGAGAAAGTGTTGAAACATGTAAAGAAGTGAAATACAAGAGTCAAATTAGGTTCCATAAATTGTCTTATAAATTATATTATTTTTCTTTGAATAATTTGGTTTCTTTAATCTAAAATAGAGCCTTGATATTATACTTTTGTATCTATCCCTCAGTTAGGTATGATGAAACTCTATCTAGATTGTATCTTGCAAAAAAAATTAATCAATAAGGACTCTTTAATATTTCCTTAATATCTTAGTGTGTTGTTCTTTGGTTAATTTTTATAAGTGGTGAGGTTTTATTCCAATTTTCAAGTCCTTTTCCTCACCTAGTTTCTATGATATTATTCTATGGAGGTCATATGATGTGTGAATGAGTTGGTGACTATGTTTGAAGTTCAACCTAGTTGGAAATGTTTAAAAATAGACCTATCACCCATAAAATTCAATTTGTACCCATCTAACATAACCTTCATATGAAGTAATAATGATTAGGATCCCCTTTATAGAACATGTTTTAGTCACTATTATTTTATTGATTCACAAAGTGTTATTTAAGGGTCGGTTAGAGTGGACAATAATATTTTGGTGCATCACGTCCCTTTAAAATAGGTTTTGTTTTATGAATCATATTTTATCTCTTTTCATAACAAAATTAGTAGTTATTAATTAATCAAGATAACGTTTATGCACCAAGGGAACTAGCCACAAAACAAGAGGTTCACCTCATCAACTAGGCTACCCACACCTAGAGGTCATCCCATTGTATCAGCTAGATGAGGAAGGATTGAAACCCCTTATCTCAAAGGGTGAAATACAAACTAATATTAGTTTTTGTCATGCCTAATGGAATTATATTAAGGAAAATTAGAACACATTCCATCATCATTTAGTAATTTAAAGAAGCTATAAGAGTTAAAGAAGTAAACCAACACTCAAAATTTCATCACAAGGATCATCAGAAGGTCATCATCTAAGGGTAAGAATAAGATGGATATATTCATGGTTTATTTTTTACTTTGTTGACTCATGATTCTTAATTGTTTAATATGGAGGAGATATATACCATAAATTTCTTTATCAGCCCTATGTCTACCCATACTAACCTTAGTATGATCCGTATCAAGCCTATAATAAACCATATCAATAGTATGATGGAGCATATCATCCTTATGCTACCCCTTACCAATATCCTTAGTAAAATTCCTCTTAGTATTACTATACATCCTTCCCTCCCTAACCACCCTTTCAATCTACACCTAGTTTCTTTGATGAGTTATAGGAGTTAAAAAACATGAGTCAAATCATTTCTATTGAGATATGATCATTTAAGGAGTAGCAATCTCAATGCAACCAATATTATGAGTTTCCACCTCCTAATAACCCATGCCAGTATCCTTGGACTACTACTCCCATGCTAAGCCCAAACTAGGAAGAGAGGAAGGTTTTATAAGTCATGACAAGGAGACTCCCAAGTTTTCAAGACTCCTCATCTCTTCCTTGATATCAAGTTATCCATGCATGATTAAGAATATATATATATATATATATATATATATATATATATATATATAGAGAGAGAGAGAGAGAGAGAGAGAGAATTTATTATTACCAAGCCTATAAAGTTCCCAAGTTGTAAGAGTGTCCCTTCACCACCCCCCCCAAACTCACCTAAGAATAGTCTATAGATGCTTATGTTCCTACTCCACCAGTTAGCCATTATTTCCCTCCCATCATTTATATGTTTGAGGGAGGACCTTTGGTTTGGAGAGTATATTAGGAATATAAAATGAATGGGAACATATATCTTGGGAGTTAATGAGAAACGTCCCATTTTATTTCAATATGGTGGAGGTGATTCAAATTATTTTCAAGAGATTCTCAGGGAACAGCCCTTGGTGAGGATAAACACAAGTCAGCTTTCAATGATGCAAGAGAAGATGAACTTCAAGAATATCAAGGTAAATTTGATAAAAAATCTAATCATCCCTCCCTCTCCTTTTGTGAAAATAGGCCAGCTATATTAAAGGTATAATTAGAGCATTCATATTTGAGAGGGAATCTAATGAGTAACATTGATGAGGTGATAGTCCTCCAAGACCCTGATTATGTTGTAACTAAAAGTGAGTTCCAAGAATATTTTGAAAAGGATACTCCAAATACATATGATGATAATATCACTATTTATACTCTTATTCATCCCAATAGATCAGATTTTGAGCCTAAAAGGAAGTTTGATGATGTTGAGTAGTCATAATGGCATGACCTTGAGTGGATGAAACATAAACAAATTCTCCTCTAGGAGAAAGTCATGAAAACAACCCTAATGAAACCCTAATTAAATCTAAGATTAATTCAAGTGATTTTTATGAATAATTTGTAGTATAACATTAGATTTTTCATGAGCTTGTTATATAATTAGATGCACCACCCCATAAGGATATGGCAAGAGTAGTAGTGAGGTCCATGTATTTTTGATTGATCTTGAAGAGATTACCTTTTGGGAAGACCTAGATACCTTTTTTTCAAGTTTATATGATATGTAATCACCTCATAAATATAATGCTAACATTTTCAACTTGACTAATTAGCATGATAAATAGATCAAGGAGGGTCCTAAGGAGAGCACTATGGTAGTTGGTCCTTTGGAGTCTTAAGTGTAGATCTAAGGATTTAATAACATTAGGAAGTCCTACTTGGAAATGATCAAGGAGAATGAAGGAGAGGTACTTGATCATATTATAATAGACATTCATCCAATTTAGGGTATTCAAGTGATCAAAATAGTTGGTTTAGATTCTAAATAAATACTCCTTAAGCCTATAAGGTACTTTTGGATATAGGTTATAATGAAGGATGGAATATTTGAAGATGAACCTAATAATATGATTCAAATGGAAGGCTTGATTATACCTAATATTTTTTAGATAGTAGTTGGTCAATATGATGGAGTCCTAAACTATAATGGTTTTCTTCAAGTGAATATGTCTAACCAAAGGGAGTCTATTTATGGGGCAAACATGGTGTTATTTATACCAAATAGCCAAATTTGGGATGAATATGACTTTATCATTGGTTCATAGAACCAACCCATGCACAAGTCAATAAATCAATAAGGTATCGCTGATGCTTACCAATGAGACCAAAAATAAATCAACATCTTAACACATGAGTGGAGGTTCTCACTCCATAAGAAGTACATGATTACACTCCAATCAACATATAGCAATCCAATCTCATGGAAAAATGATGATCCAATAAGTTTCCCCTTTGATTCAAGAGGAATAAGGATTCTTAAGGTAAGTTGTACATATTTAAATATTATTTTTATTTCAAATAAGTGTTGTCAACACAAGTGTCGTGTGTTATCTACCTTAGTTTATTTGTTGTCTTGTCTTATTTCTTTCTAAGGTGTTTATTTATTTATTTTTATTTTAGTGTCCTTTTTATGAGTGGGGTAGTATTATAGTACTTGAAGGTATTATTAAGGTACTACTTTGATTATCAGTCCAAGTAGAGTGGTCATCTAATTAATGTTTCCAAGTGCAAGTTTAGTGCCTATCATGTATGAGATAATGGTTCCCTTGACTAGCAGGTTGGTCAAACCTTGTGAGTCACCATGAATGTTGATAATTTGGCCTCCCAAGCCAAATTTTAACAATTATAGTTCAAAATTTTACTTATCATATCTCCTAACCTTGTGTATGGTCATCTTATGCCTTATAATGTCCTCTAAATAGCCTTATCAAGCCTTGGTTAGCATTGCTTCATGTTGTTTAGATAAATTAATGTAAGTATTATTCCTGACCTTATGGTTATGTAGTCATTTAAATCATAGTTATGCAAGTTCAAGGGTGTTAAGTGGTAAAAAGGGGTAATTTTGAAACATGACAAGTGGTGTCCAAGTCATATCACACCTCATATAGTCTGTACAACTCCTAAGAAGGTGTTATATTACCTTTATAAAATTGAATTCCACTCTCAATGTGGTTTCTTACCCATTTGGTAACATTAAAGAAGTTTTTTCAAGAAAATTAGAAGTGTATGGAATAATGGAGAGATGTACATATCACTACATGTTTTTTATAGGCATTTACAAGCTTTAGAGGTACCTGACATATTATCTCAATCAAATTTTAGTTAGAATGGGCAATTTTCATTATAAAATATGGAGGTTTTTAGGTGGTATGTACAATTATATCATAGAATGACAATATTCAAACACATAGATAGATTCTTTTCTGTCTCTTAGGCCTAGATACATGGTTTGGAGGGAATTTAAAGTTAAAAAAAATGTCAAAAACTAACCCCCTTCCTTCATCAATCTCCTTTGTAGCATTGGAAAAGTGAAGTGAATGAGGGATAAGGAGGTGTATTAAATTTATTTCTAAATTATCATAATTTTTTCCATTTGAATTATTTGGTCCTTTAACTCAATAATAACCTTGACATTTTATTAGCCCTGGTAGGCTTAAATAGGCATCCATAGGCCTATGCATACAAATTAGATATAGATGCATTTTTGTGGAGTTTTTAAGGTTTGGAAACATCAAATTAAGGTTATTTAAATTTCATAAAAAAACCCATGGGTTTTGAAATCATGAAAGATGGAAAATATGCATTTATAGGCCATGAAGCCTATAAACCCTAAGTGAGAGTATGAAAGGTATGCATATACTTTAGAGAATTTACAAGGAATAAAAATAATCAGAACATTTTTTTTGGGTTGTCATAGACCTTTAAGAGGTGTTTATAGATGGAAATAAATATTTTTTTCTCTCCTACACCCCTTTTCTTTCCCTTGACTTCCTAGAATACAGGGTTTTGAGCTAGAGAGCAACTTTCTTCACATTAGAACATCAAGGATAAGATTCATGGGGTCCTCATTTATGAGGTTGAATTAGGTTGTATATTTAAAACTATTGGCATTATTTTTCTATTTCAAGCCCTTATGGATATGAATAATCTTTAAGAGATCATGCCACTCAAAACCTGCCTAAACTAGTCCTAATGACCCAATGAAGGAAAACTCGAGACAAATCCACTAAAATTCCATGACTTGGCTTGGGAGATAGTTGAAACACATTATAAACTCTTATAATATACCACTCATGATAGTAGTTTGTATGGACAACTATATGGATTCATCAAGAAACCATACTTTTGTAGGGTTTTAAGGTTAAAACAAGTTTCTAAGCGTGTTGAATAGTTTCAAACCATTAAAGAAAGTGGTGTGAGGTGTATTCCACCATCTCATATCATAAATAAATCTCATATATTCCTTTAAATTATTCTAAAAGTCTAGACTAAATATCTAGTCTAGAAATACTAAGGAGAGGTGACATAGTCACCTAAATGAGATAGAGATGCATGTGTGAACTATTTTAAGGACATGTGTCATGGTGTAATATTATTTTTTTAACCTAAAACATTATCATTTAACCATTCCCATGGTCTGATATGGGTTTCATGGCCATGTAAGAAACAAACACCAAGTGACTAGGCCTAGTTACTTAATAGGCCCACTTGGTCAGCTAAGGGAGATGTTTCTTGGAATGGAGGGCTGATTATTAAGTAAACCGAGGGAAATTAACACCCTTGTAATTGATACATTGAATAAATCATGCACATTTCATGACCATTATGGATTATTATGTGGTTTTAGGCCTAATCAACATGCATCAGGGGAAGGTATGATAGTTAATGCTTCTATAGTCATATAAAATGTGAAAATTGGTAAATTGAGTGTGGCTTGTGACACCCAACCCATAAGTCCCTCTTTCTTTCTCTCATAGTTATCATAGGCATCCTTTTGTTGATTCTCAGTCATTTATAGCCTTCTAGATAGTGATTTCACCTCTTTCAAGTAGCATATCCAGTGATCATTCCATCACCCTGGGCCTCATTCCTTCAAGATAATAGAACTTAACTTGGAATATAGTTCCAAACCCTAGGGTGTCCATTTCCAACACTCCTATCCAAGTGCATTTTTACCTCTAATTATTAGTTCTTTTTGGTTGATATCTTATTTATTAGCCTAACATGAATACATTTGACCCATGACCAATATATCCCTATAAAATCCCATTCAAAGTTAATTTATAAGGGGTTAGAAAATATATCAAAGAAAGAAAGAATACAAGCAAAACTACTTAGGCATATTTCCCAATTCTCTACATATAGCCATCCAATACATCCATAAACTTACTCAAATCCTTACACCAATCCCTAGCTACCAAAATCACACCTAGTTTTACTATTTTGCATCTTCATACACATAATTATGCAAAGCACATAAGGTGGGAGAGATACATATGGCTTGATCCCTCTTTAGAGTATTGGTATGTAGGCAACATGCCCACACAAGAGGTGTGGATACACATTTAGTGCATATTACACACACTAAACCCCCTTCTTTCCCAAATTTTATCAAATCATAATGGAATCTATGGTTTGAATAATAAATCAACCTTAAAGGGAGTTTTATGAACATCTAGTAGTTAATATTCATAGGCAGGCTAACATTGACATAGTGAATAAAACCTAGAATGATCAGGTCTCCTAGATGATAGTGGTAGAAGAAGACTATAGTGTTGGAACCTAGGGTGTCCTATTTTTGTGTTCCTATCCTTTTATAAAATTCAAGGCCAGATCCTAATTTGAAACATTATCCTAGTCTTTCATAGTGAATTTTAGACCCTACAACAACCATCTCAGTCAGTTTTTAACAGTCTTATTTTCTTCACATTTATTGCTATTTATAGTAAGAATAAAAACACAATTAAATCATATAAATTAGTAGCTTAATTATTGCATTATTATTTACTAATTTAATTATCTCAGACCTTTAACTAAATTAGGAGTAGGACTCCAATATTTGTAGAACTTTTAAATCATTTGGCGAACCCAACTTACTTCATTTGTGCATAAAAACTCAAGAAACCATAGGAATAATTTCTTACTAATTTTAGATTTTTTTTTTTTTTTAAATTTTTTATTTTCATATTTAAATCAAAAATTTAATTTAATTTTTAAAATTCCATAGTAATTTTTAAAATAATTTTTAAATCCTAGTTGAAATTTACTAGGTCTTTTTTCACATAAAAACCCTAAAAACCATAGGAATAATGTCTTGATAATTTTAGAAGTATTTTTATGACTTTTTTCCTTTCATATTTAAATTAGAATTTCCAATTCATTTTAAAAAATACATAGTAATTTCAAAAAAGTCAATTTATTTAAAACCCCAGTTGCACGTATTAGGTCCTTTCAAATCAATAATTTTTAAATAATTTTCAAAAAATTTACATGCATATTTTAATTAGAAATACACATAAAATTTTAAAATTCCTCATTAGTTTCAAAATAAATCATTTTAAAAAAAAACCCTAGTTGTATATACTAAATCCCATTGATTTTGAGGTATTACCTTTTATGTTTGTGAGCTTCATATCTTTTTTATGCATTTTTTAGTTTTTCATTTTTATGAATCTACATTTCCTTTATTCAATACTTTAATTCCATTGAAATTTTCTTATTACAAATTATTACAACAAATTAAATTAATTATCAATTTTTTTTCCTACTTTAACAATGGCCCAATACACTAGTTTTGATGAAACCGATAAAAGGAACTCCAAGAACTCATAACTAAACACCCTAACATGTAAGATGATATGATTAAAATATTAAAAGAAGAGAAACAAAAAAAGTGAAAAATGGTCAATATTATCAAACTATAGAGCATCCAATTATAAATGACACTACGGGGCCAACTAAGTCTCAACAACCCCCTATAGTAGCCCAACCTTCCTTTGAGGCACCACCAACTATAGCTAGTACATCTTTGTCTCCTAATGTGGTATCCCTTGTGTAAGAGACACAATATATTCAATATAAGGTTCTACATCTTAATCAAGGTGATTTTAGACCTACATAGGCCTTATATTCTTTTGATCTACTATAAACACCATTATCACATAATATTTCTTGTACACCCGTGCCACAAGATTTTGTTCAACCCAAGATCACTCTAAATGATGGTAAAGGTGATATAGAGATACACTTGAGAGATTTCAATGCAACATGATTACACTATGTTTCAAATAACATGATACTAACCAAGCTATTTCCATAGAGTCAAAATGATTATTATTTACAACGGTTCTATAGTCTACTGAATCAGTTAGTCAATGCATTCAATCCTTTATATAACATGTTCCTAGCTCATTTCAGAATTAACATTGGTGACAAGGTTTCATATGCCCATGTTGCATAATAGAAACAAAAGTCAAATGGGCATCTCACAGATTATGTTCTTTGATATTATAGCATCTTGGCTAGGATGACTAGCTCCATGGCTGATCAAGAGTTACAATATCTCTTCAAATAGAGTCTTATACCATTCTTGCATGAATTAATAATGTTCAAAAAATTATCTTCCTTCATTGAATAATGTCATACACTAAAATAAAGGGAGGTCAAAATAGTTTAAATGGGCAAACTCAAGTGTATAAGTATACCAAAAATAATAAAAAAGAGTAATAACAAAGTCCCATACAAATTAAAGGTGAATGATAGTAAGAGTGAGATTAACCCAATAGTTAATTCTACTTCATATCCCCCTTATTGAGTGGTTTTATTAGCACCTCCTCGATGACCTTTTTCCAATCTACCAGTATCTCTAGCCAGAGTTTTACAATATCTTTTGTAATTTAATATAATATTTCTCCCCCTATTCAAGAATTTGATCCAACAAAGACTTTTTCATGGGCATATGATTAGAATGCATTTTGTGACTTTCACAGGGTACCAATCCATATAAAAAATAGATCCATTAATTGAAACACAAGATACAAGAATTGATAGATAGCAATATTATTAATCTTGGCACTTTAGTTAAGCCTCCTCCAACAAAGAAAACATATGATAAAGCTTTGAAAATCTTCTTAGATCCTTTCCCATAACATTCTAAACAAGAGACAAGGGATACATCAGGTATTTACCATGAATATCATGCACATCCTCTACTAGCTACATATAGGGCACCTTTAGTTGAGTCACATCCTTTGAGAAATATGATTGTGTATATAATTCTAGAGTTCTAGCTAGACTTTTTATCTCCTTCTCAGAGAAGGATATATTTGAGGATGATTCAAATTATCATGTACTCTTTATTAGATCTTTTATTCATAATCATGTTATTCATATTTTTCTCATAAATAATGGATATAGCCTAAACATGTACCCTATGACAATAGTGTAGTATTTAAGCTATTCAAAGTATGATATCACTCTAATGAACATAGTTATTAATGGATTTAGTGGGAAAATACAAATTTCACTAGGTGAGATTGTACTTCCTCTATAGGTTAGTCCAACACATGTGGCCACACCATTTACTATTGTTCCCAATGTAGGAGTTTTTGATATGTTATTTGGTTGACCATGGATTAATAAACTTCAAGCATTACCTCATATAGTTCATATATGTGTGAAACTCATTCATGCTAATTAGGTTTTTAGAGTTAGTGAATTTCCATATGATTTACCACTCCCCACTTCTAAGCCATCTACTATTTTGTATTCACCAATTTCAGTTTTGCCACTAGTTTTAGTTTTTCCACTAGTTATAGTTCTTCCTCTAGTTTAGATTCAGACATAGTTAAGGCCTCCATCGCTAGCATAGAGATTTAATATACTTCCATCAAGGTATGTTTTAGAGAAACCGTAGTTTTATAATTATATATAGCTTCTAACTACAATGTTCACACCTAGGGTAGTATCATTGAGGTCTCATACCTCTACACATAGAGCATAGGTTTAGAGAGCTTCTCCTACTACCAGATGGGTCCCTAAAATCTATATAATTGCATCCACTTCTCAGAGTTATAGGGGGATCCCATATCTAGTTTGTACTTTATATATTTTAGAGAACTTAAAACATACACATCTTTCATATCCATAGTTTCAGCCCTTCCATTATACTTCATGATCACGTATGATCCCTCTCCTTGATATAGGATGCCATGATAAGGAGTCTCCCATGAGACTCATCGGTTAGTATTGTTTATTCCTAGTCTTACTTGTATATATCATCCTTTTAAATTACTTTTAAATATCTTATCTATATTTTTTGTACATAGTCTCCTCATGATTGACTGTACATAGCTTATATATTCAAAAATACAAAAACTTTCAAATATGTCAAAAATACCAAAAATAATATAACATTTTAAAATACAAAAACACTCAAATAACTCTATAATGTAAAAACATTTAAATTATATTCATTATTCATGCTTTACATTTCTACTACCATATTATACTTATATTCTATTATTCTATGGTATTATTTGTCATTTTGTCTATATTACCATGTTTCACTTGATCATCTTTGAGTGTGTGTAGTGACATCTAGGTCCTTGAATACTTCACTATACCAATTGAGGGGCCATTATAATTCTACATTTGAGACATACATTGATATATCTACCCACTGGGGGCATCTTACACTAAGGTCCAAGTTACCATTCATTCAAAGGTTCAAGTGAACACACCCCCTCTCTATGATCCAAACGTTAAATGTAACATTCCCATGGCTAAAATTAATAATGAAATTTAATGATTAAGTTAACCATTTAAAGATGATAATATACCATCCTAGCATATTATATATTTGATGCATTCAATAGGTAAATTAAAACACCAAGTACATCTCCTTACATTAAAAAACAAGGCTTATAAGTCTTGGATAGATGCCAATGATTTACATGTAACCCTCTTCCAAAGACATTTGTAAAATATTCATTGCCTAATCATTTCCATATACCATCATTTCCTCACTTTGATGTAATTGTAAATCCATTCATACACCTTTAAGCCTTTCAAAAGGCTTTGTCATCTCATGCGATTCCTTTGATTCTATTGAAATTATTCCAATAGACATTAGTGGGGGAAGCATATAATTGGTTCTTTCATCTACTCCCCATTACCTCTTTGCACACATATAATAAATTAAAGGAAGAGTTTATCAAATATCACATAGTAAACATGGGTCCTCATGTTACATATGATAAACTTGCTACATTACATCAGAATACTTCAAAGCTAGTTAGTGATTATATCTTACGATTCAATATGCACATGTTAAGATTGATCTATAAACTAGTAGATTTAGATATTCAACATATCTTTATTAAGGGGCTTTATTAACCTCTCCTCGATCATCTATTATATTAGATAGAGTCCTATTTTAGACACCTATGTTATACATTTCTATATTTGGAAAATAAATTGGGATTGATTGAGTTAGATTTAGTTGATCACATTACTCTAGATTTCATAGTAGTACCTATATCTACATATCCTAGCACACAACATCCACCATGTCCTAAACACGATATGAAACCTCAACTATAAAATCAATCAGTTAAGAACATAGAGTTAGTTTCTAGAGTACAACTTATAGTATGTACTACATAGAATAGTGGTAAGGCACCACTACATTTTGATTCAGAGTGGGAAATCCCATGTGTTATATTATCAACACTAATAGATAGGATTTTAATCACGTTACCTTCTACTCATCAATAAGATTCACATCTCTTACATAGACAGCCACATCAACCCTTTTATAACTATCATCATATTTATGGACATAGAGATAATGATTGTTATGGACTTAGGGATTGCATTAATAGATGTGTTAATAATGGTATCAAAACAATCACACATGGGGCACTAACAACTCCTCCATCATGGATTCTTATAACTCATTATTATATAGCTGAGTCATCCCAAGACATTTTTTCATCAGAATCATCAGTTACTCATAATCAAAGTAATGCAACTTCTAAGATAGAGCCTCATAATAGATCTCCTATTCCACCTACTCAGAAGGTTTGGAAACTAATACATCAAGAGTAGCCTACATATAACACTGTAATCATAGGAGTACATAGTTTAATTCCATAGACATATCTAGCACAGTCATAGGCATTAAAGAAGATTACTACTCTAAAAAGATATACACTACAATAAAAATTTAGGTCATATCTCATGTATCAACTTGGTTAGTTAATATTAGATGAACCCACATCATAGATTATTATTTTAGAGAGATATTCACTACAACTATGTTTTTTGGGTCTTATCTCACATAAAAACCCACTACACTTAAGATTAAATGATCCCCCATCATATGTTATAGTTCTAACTCAATATATTTCTCAATCATATGCATCATAATAGAGGCCATAAGGTTTTATTTCATGTATCAATCCACTATGATTATAGATAAATGAGCTTTCTTCATAGCACACAACTTCAGTTGCACACTAGTAAGGTTACATTTGGTAGAGTCTCTATGTATAGCTATAGTTAACAAAAATTAGATAGTATCAAATAGAGCATATGTTCATACACAACATGAGTATTATAGACACTTGTTTAGTTGGCCATCATGGTTTAGATAGATATACTATGGACATTAATACTAATCAGTTCATAGCTTCACTTCATAGGGCACTGATGGAGAGAAATGGATAACCTTTATATTCTTGAGCCACCTACTTAGAGGGATTGGAAACATAGTCTAAATATTGATTAACACATGCATGATTATATATCTTCACTTAGTGGGAAATTTTGGAGCCAAAGGGCCAGCCTTGATTATATATCTCAAGGAATTGAGCACAAAATGCTCTCTTACATCCCCTTCTACTAATAAATAACATTCCTATTTTTGAATAGCCATCCCTATCCAAACAAAATTATCCAAATCGAGACCTTAACAATATCCCATTTTATCAAGCTTAAACTAGCTCACTTTGTCAAAACAAATTAACAATTACAAAACCAACATTTTTTCCTCTCACGTATGATTACAAATCAAACCTAGCATCAAACTTATAAGCATATCATGAAAAAACAAATCACATCATAAAAAAAATTCAAAAATATATGAAAACTCAAAATTAATACCAAACCAACCACTTTTAAATCAATCATTTATAAATTAATATACCAAAATATTATAAAATCCATAAAACAATACTATATATATAAGTTTTAAAAACATATACATCACATAAAATAAAATCAAACATGAATGGGCATCATGCCCTCAATCTTAGTCTCATTCTCCCCACTAGTATCGGTCTCATAGTCCACTCTACTAATCGATGACCCCACACCTCCTCAATCTCTTGAATGCCTCTTATTATTACTCTCTTTCTCTAGTAGTCTACCATGATCCTCATGCAAGTATTCATATCATTGTTGAAGCTTCGTTTACTCATCCATAGTCCTCATATTCACTGATCCAAAATTGGGTCGGGGAATCCTATGCCTATTTAACTCATCCCTCAACTCATTTGTCTCTCCTACTCCTCTAAAATATGTAGTTGTCACTATAGTAGATCTATAAAATAAATGAGAATAAACATTGGCTATCACTATCACTCACTCTATTAGACTTTCCTCCACTGCATCATTGAGAACATGTCATGTGAGCTCTTGAAGTGTCGATTCAATGATGGTCTCCTAGAACCCATCATCTCCTCCTCCTACCTTAATTTTTATTTATCCTACATATTTCCCTCTGCACCTATACACAAATTAAAATACTACATTATATATATACATTCAAATCAAATTATAGCACAAACTTTACATAATTTAAATAAAATTGTTACTTAGATCTCATCATCTAGATTGGCATAGGATCTTCATACTCAAGAGCATCCCATCCATCAATAGGATACAATGGATCTCATCAATGTCTATCCCACCATGTTTTATATGCCTCTATACATCTAACATCATCTACATTAGGAATATCTATAGCTACATCTCCTTCACCCAAAGGTAACAATGCTAACTCAACCTCAGTAAACCTCATATGAACTCCTACCCTTGTTTGTGCCCACACACTCCTCACTGACACCCATGTTTTAAGGGTCACATAATGTGGTACCATAAATATTATAGTCATGTGGTCATACTGAAAGTGCTCATACACTCCAACTCAATGATCATGTAATTAATAACTGACCCTCATATCCTACAACTGCACTCTATCCTCAGCCCACCCAAGAAATATTCTATAGAGCCTCCATATGATATTGTAAGCCACTATTATATCTAAAAATAATCTATAATAATCTATCTAAATATATTAGATAGACAATGTACTCATCTACCACTCCCCAAATGGATGTGGATATGCCCACTCTAGCCTAGGTAACCTAATCAAATGCAAAACTACAATATGCTCATAAGCCCAATAAGGTAATAAGGTATCTACACTTAGACCACCACTAAATACCTCCTATTTAAACCTATAAATATCTTTGTATAGGTGGGAAGACATAGTCCCACCCCATGCAAACATAGTGCCATACACCTCCTCACTATGAACAATCCTATGCATACAATATGCAATCAACACACCACTCCCATCCAAAATAATAAACAAAGTGAACAACACAACCAACCACTTATACAAATACAAAAAACTAGAGTATACTATAATTGATATCATCACATCACTATCACTACCTCTCTGATGTATGCTTGAGGGCATAATAAGAAAATATAGGGACACATGATCAATAACATCAGCACCCATCATTCACTAATTGATAAATGCAAAATGTGATACACATACTCTAGATTCATAGTAATCTCCCATATAGAAAGATAAAAAGTACATGTATCTACATTCTACCTCTAACATAAGGTAGTAATCAGATACCTATCCCACTACATAGTGCCTGGGTCACACATATGACCTAACCCTATCCTATCCATGATAACTCTCTCATCATCAAATAATGGTAACATCCTCAATGTCTCCATCTCCTAACCTCTACAAAACTCCCTCATCTATACTTTACCCTATAAAACACCATAAAATAAAATATATATTAGTCCATAATGCCAAATCAATAGCCAATTAAAAAAACATAACAACCAAATAAAGCAATAGCTCAAAAAATCTAGCCTTCAGGACAACAATGTTGGGTATAGGATATCAACAATAGATTGGAGCATTGAAATCTAGATAGCAACATTGAAGCCTAGATACTAGCACTGGATATAGGATAGGAGTACTAGAACTAGTCAAAATTTTCCTAGGACTCTTAAAATAGATTAAAAACATCAAAAAGAGGTTTATAAATAGGCAAAAACCAAGCATTTTAGCTACTTACTAGGGTAACATCACCACCATCCTAAACCTAGGATAATAACTACTCAAATTAGGTCATGATAGGTGTTCATCTCCTTGTAATATCTCTCACTCTAGAGCTCCAAATATTAAATTAATTAGTACACAAATTAATCAAGAATCAATCAAAATTTCCTATATCAAGCAATTTTTTCATCCAAAATAAAATACCATTTTACCCATAATTAGGACCCCATAACTCTATTTTACAAAACATTTTCTTCTAGGGAATTATGACAATGGTACCTTCAACATCACATGAGATTATCTCTCTTACTAATCAATTTTTCCACTATAACATGCACATCTCTATATTTTTATTACACCTAAACATACACCTTGATCATCGCTAATCAAAACTTGTTCTAATTTCAACAACTCAATATAATCAATCAAACAACCTCTCAATCAATTCAACACATACTAACCTTACATCTATTCCTATGCCACTATTCATTAATTTTGGCTCAACCTCCTCTATCACATTATCTCATCCCTATCCCCAAAAGGGAGCATCATTCCAACTATTCCTATTCCTACACTTACCCAACATGTTTATCCACTCTCATAGGTGGATACACCATAATTTATACACATCCAATAGTCAAATTATCAAATTCAATTCAGATCAATCAAAATGTATAATGATTTAGATTACATGGATCTCTCAGTATTACTCAAGACATTTAGAGGGATACACCTTCAATTTATAGATACATAAACTATTTAGATATAATGATTTATTTCATATCAATCCATAGTGATTTTAATTTATAGGTACACAAACTATTCAAATATAGTGGTTCAAATTATATGAATTCATAGTGACATTGAAATAGATTCAAACTCAGTTATTAGATTTTGGGGCATGTATATTATGACATGTCTCACACATATATCCTCATACAACATGACACAATTATAGGACAAGATAGAAAATTGTAGACATAGTGTAGAGCATAGTGGTTTAATCTCCATTTTTGAACATGGGGCATGGCACGATAGGTCATATCACATGTAGTTATATAGATTACTATATTATACAAATGCATCACTCACATACCATATTTGGGGGCATCATATAGAGGTTCATATTCTTCATCATTTAGGATTATATATATTGGAATGGCAAGACATGCCATTCTCTTCTGAAACATTTATCAAAGTTTTAGATTACACCCAAATTTACCCACATTGTCACTAGGTTATACCAAACAGTTGTCTATAGTGGTTGGTCCATTATATTACCCAGATCTAGACTACATGAGTTTATATAAGATAGAGGGCAGACATTGGTTTTGGGCCTCTAAATACTTCTCAGTTCTAGTTAAAATTATTCATAGTGAGGGCATGATAAATTTTGCTCTTCATAGTATATAAATTCTAAACACATATTCTATATTACATGAGTTTATGTTAGACAAAGGACATACATTGGTTTTGATCCTCTAAGCATTTCTCATTCTTGTTAGATTCAACAGAGGGGGAAAGCATTAACCTCCTCCATTTTACATAGATTCCACTTTGATATTCAATACAAGGGGCATCCATTTCAGTGCTTCCTTCTTTCTCTAGGAACTATTTAGCTATCCATCCACTTCCATAGCTAGGAAGTGAGTTTGACCCTTTGCAGCACATTCATTCTCCACATAGATAGGTTCAAGTATGCATTTTCTTTTCTTTCTTTTACTATAGTACTTCATGTCATTACATCACTAGATTAAAATGGGGGAAAATATATTCACCCTAAATTGGTCAAGCAACCACACATATCTTATCTTTTCATATTCATTTCATAGGAAACTCTAACTAGAGAATACAAGCTTTGTTCACATATAGCCATGTCTTTTATTTTACTCATCTTGGTCTTATTTCATTCTTGAGTCACCTTTTTTCCTATTCCCAATCATCCCAAGCCTTTAAAATAGTCATTCTACCTCAGCCAGGTCAGATTTCCCATGCTTATTCCATCCACCTAAGTCCTAGGCTTATAGGATAGTAGCATTGGGATTAGACTAAGCATTGGACCCTAGGGTATCCATTTCCAGCACTGCTATCTAATATCATTTTGAACTCTAATGGATAGTTTCCTTTGCTTAATGAGTCCTAACCCCTTTCTTATCTTTATCCTTAATTTTTCCAATGTCAGTCAAATGTGAATAAAGTTCCCAAATTCAAAACAAAGATTCTCTTATATAAAGGACTACACAAGGCTTTTTATATATGAAACTTACTACTTTTACATAGTACAAAATGAAAAATTAATCAATATTATAGCTCAAGATTATGCATCACACATAGACTTGCATTCTTGATGAAGGAAGGGCCTAGGAAAAGGTTCATTTTTGAATCTACTATGCATGTTGATTATTCACATTCCCTAAGGGAGAACTAAATTTGATATAAGACCTTAGCTTGAGGGTTAATATAGGCAACAATCAGGACAATAGGTGTTCTATATCATGTGATCATACATCCCCTAACCCAATTTTTCCCTCTTATGATTTTGATGTATTTTTTGTTTCATGTGTCAAGGTTTTGGAGATTGAAATAGACCTATAGTGAGCTCTATCAACATTTAGCCTCTAAAATTTCATATACATGCTCACACTAAGACAATGGATAAAACTCAAAAAAATTAGGTCTTTGGGATAACAACAACAAAAAAGGACTATAGAACTAGACCCTAGGGTGTCCTATTTTAATGCTCTTATCCTTTTATAAAATGAAAGATAGATCCTAGTTCTTGACATCTTCTCAGTCTTGTGCAGTAGATTTCAACCCTTGAATCATTCATTTTAGCCTATTTTTCTAGATAAGTTCATTTCTTTCTATATGCAATTAATTTGATTAAATTAATCAAAACATGTATTTTATAATATTTGATTGGATATTTTTCCCTTCCTTTAGACCCTTTATTATTTAAATAATAAATAATAAATCACTTCATGATGTTAATATACCATCCTAGTAGATTATTTCTTTGATGCATGCAATGGTGAATTACAACACTAAGTACATCTCCTTACCTTGGAAAACAAGGATTATATGTCTTGGATGTATGCCAATGATTTACATGGTAACCCTTTTTTGAATAAATTCATAAAATATTCATTTCCTAAGCATTTCTAGATACCATCATTGCCTCAGTTTGATGGAACTGGAGATATATTCATACACCTTCAAGCCTTTCAAAAGGCTTTCCCATCTCATGCAAGTCCTTTGATTATATTGAAATTTTTTTATTAGACATTAGTGGGGGAAGCATAAAATTGGTTCTTACATGCACTCCCCATTGGCTCCTTATACACATATGATGACTTAGAGGAGGCATTTCTCAGATATTACATAACAAACATTGGTCCTTATGTTATATATGAGAAACTTAATACATTGCATCAGAATAATTTAGAGCAAATTAGTGATTATATCATATGATTCAATATTCACATGTTAAGATTGATCTATAAACCAACATATTTAGAGATTCAACATATCTTTATTAAGAGGCTTCATCAACCTCTCCTCGAGCATCTATCATATCAAACAAAGTCCTCTTTTAGACACTTATGCTATATAATTCTAGCTTTAGAAAATAAATTTGGATTGATTGAGGCATATTTAGTTGATCAAATTACTCTAGATTTCATAGTACTACCTCTATCTATAGTTACTAACACACAACATCCACCATGTCCTAAATAAGATAGGAGACCTCAACCAGAAAAGCAACTAGTTAAGAATAGAGGGCCAATTTTTAGATTAAAACCTATAGTATGAACAATAAATAATAGTAGCAATGCACCACTATAGTTTGATTCAGAGTGGGATAACTCATGTATCATATTATCAACAATACTAGATAGGAGATTAATCACATTACCTTCTACTAATAGATGAGATCCACATCTCTTACAAAGATAGCCACATCAGCCCTTTTATAACTATCATCATATCCATAGACATCAAGATAATTATTGTTATGTACTTAAGAATTAAATTAACATATGTGTTGATAATGGCATCATAGCATTCATAGTAGAGGCCATATGGTGTTATTTCACATAGTAATCCACTATGATTGTAGACAAATGAGCTTTTTTCATAACACACAACTTCAATTGCACATTGAATAAGGTTACATTTGGTAGAGTCTCCACACATAGCTACAATTATTACATAGTAGACAATATCAAATACATTGTATGTTCTTACACATCATGAGTAGTATGGGAACTTGTTTAGTTGTCCATCAGAGTTTACATAGATATATGACACACATTCATACTGACATCAGTTCATAGCTTCACTTCATAGGGAAATCATGGAGCCAAAGGTCTACCCTTTGTATTCTTGATCCACCTACTTAGAGGGATTGGACACATAGTACAAACTTTGATTATCACATGTATGATTACATAGCTTCACTTAATGGGAAATGATGGAGCTAAAAGGCCAACCTTTGCATTTTCGAGCCACTCTAAAGGAATCAAGCATAAAATATTCTATTAAATCCCCTTCTAATAACAACTAAAATTCTTAGTTCTAAGAAACCATCCCTAGATAAACAAAATTATCCAAATCTTGACCATACCAATATCCCATTTTACCAAGCTTAAACTAGTTTACTTTGTCAAAATAAAATTCTAATTAAGGAACCAATTTTTTTTCTCACATATGATTAAAGTTCAAACCTATCATCACACTTAGCAACATATCATACACAATCAAATCACATCACAAACAACATTTTACCAAAACATATGTAAACTCAAAAATCAATACCAAACCAACCACTTCTAAATAGTACAAAATTGACAACACAATATGCCTTAATCAAACTCAAAACACACACACACACACATATTAATGTTTTTAAAACATATACATCACATCAAATACAATCAATCATGAATGGGTGTCATGCCCTCACTCTCAGTCTCACTCTCCCCACAAGTATTTGTCCCATAATCCACTCTAGCACTTGATGGTCCTACATCTCCTTGAGCTCTCGAATGACTACTATGATGACTCTCTTGCTCTAGTAGCTGACCATGCTCCTCACGTAAGTTTTCATATCACCATTGAAGCTCTATTTATTAATCCATAATCCTCATATTCACTGATCCAAAATTAGGTGGGGGAAACTTTTGCCTATCTAGCTTAGCCCTCAACTCATCTCTCTCTCCTACTACTCTAACATATGCAATTGTCACTATAGTATATCTATCAAAAAACTAAGAATAAACATTGATTGTCACTATTTCTCAATATTTTAGACCCTCCTCCATCACATCATCATTAAATTTCCATGTGAGCTCTTAGAGTGTCAACTTAATGATCGTCTCCCAAAACCCATCATCTCCACCTCTTGCCCCAGCTTGTGCTTCATCCTGCACACCTCCTACTCCACCTACACACAAAGTATAATGTTACATTACATATATAATTTCAAATAAAAATACAACACAAACTTTTACATAATTAAAATCAAATTATTACTTACCTCCCATCATCTGGATTGGTGTAGGATCCTCATACTCAAGAGCATCCCCTCAATCAATAAAATATAATGGATCCCATTAATGCCTATCCCACCATGTGGTATATGATTTTATACATCCAACATCATCTATATCCAAAGGTAGTTATGCTAACTCAACCTTAGTAGGCCTCACATGAACTCCTACTCTCACTATTTCCCATGCACTCCTCACCCACACCCATGCTATAGAGGGTACATCTTGTGGTACCCAAAACTATCTGATCACACACTCATATTAAAATCACTCACACACTCCAACATAGTATTCATGTCACCAAAAACTAATTCTTGTATACTAAAACTACACTCCATCCTTAGCCCACCTAGGAAATCCTCTATAGGGCCTCCATATAATATCACGAGCCACCAATCTATTTAAAAATCAACTATAATGATCTATCCCAAGAGATTGGATAACCAATGTACTCATCCACCACTCCATAAATAACTATGGATGTGCCCACTCTAGCCTAGGTAACCTAATAGGATGCACAACTACAATGTGATCATAATACTAAAAATGTAATAATGTATCTACACTCACACTACCATTTAATGCTATTGTGTAAACCTATAAATATCCCTGTATATGTGGGAAAGCATAGTCCTACCCCAAGAGAACAAATTTCCATACACATCCACACTATAAATGATCATATGAATGATGGAAGTAGCTACTGAGAGGGGGGTGAATTAGTAGTTAACTATGCACATTCAATTCCATAAACTCATTCATCATACAACAACATGAACATGAAATCTTATATATCCAAAGCATGAATAAGAGCAAACATCATATCAACACATCATTTATGTGGGAAACCATCTAGGGGGTAAAACCCACTCTCAAGCCTAAAAACCAATGGATTATAGTCCTATAAGGATAATACATACATGATACTTTATACCAGCTCCAACTGATCAAGGTTCATCCACCACTCAATTTAGTCCAACTCCAACTAGACCTTTAACTAGCTCCAACTAACAAGGAGGATACAACCACCCAGGTGATTAAGCACCAACTCAACCAACTATACTATTATTTCCACTATTTATTTGATGTCTTCTACAAGTGATGATGACCTTCTCTTGTTCTAACACCTACAAAATTGCTTCTCTTCTCAAGGCAGGCACACCTACCTCATTCGCTCAACCAAGTCACCCTTTAGACTATTAGGTCTAATGACTTGTTAGCTCATGAATATGATAAAAAAGACATGAATTATAGTATACACCCTATTATTTTCCTTAATGACCCATATTTTCTCTTTGACTAAGCTCTTTCCTTCACTTAGCTTCACACACACTCTCAAATAGGCCAAGTATATAAATGACTCATTCATCTAAGCCATCTTGGTCAGCCAGGATGCTTTAGTTACATGTATCACATTAAAAATACGTTCTTACACATGTTACATATGATAAAAAAAACATTCCATATGTATTCCATTGTCCTTAAGACCCAAAAATCAATTAGGCCTAATAGAAACCTAAAGGAATTCGGCCTATAAACCAACATGATACTCCTTAGACTCTTGGGTCCACCTTTAGCCTTAAATAATATATTAATCACATAAAAAATACCTAAAATATATAATTTATCACTCCTATATGGGTCTAAACATCTCTAACTCCAAACCACTACTCCATCCAAGCCATTCTCTCTCTCACTTCAAGTCTTATAAACACCTAAAAAATACTGCCAAGAAGAACTGAGGCATACTATTGATTTTTTAAAAAACTAATTAAAAAATAATATTTATAGGTCCTAAATTACATTAAAAAACACCTAAAAATCCATTTTTCACCTTCACATATCTCAAATCAACTCAAACAAACTAATTACTCAAACTGGTCATGCACACTAAAAACTTAGTAAAAGATCTTTGACTACAACCAAATTAGAGACAAAGTATAAATACCAAATCCATTTACTAAATATTTGAAACTTATATAATATAAACAATCTCTCACTCACCTCAAAATATACTCAAAATGGCTTTGACTAGCCTCTCTAAATAGGCCACTCCAGACTACCTACAAGCTCCAAAAACTAGTCATGATGAACATGGCATCTAACACTTGTGTAGACAATTTCTTGATCATACAATGCATTAATGTGTTACTATAAAAACATTAGAAAATTTTAAATCATAAACATATAGATTTATAATGTAATAATGAAACATATAAATCATTATATGAGACTTACTTATTTACTATCCTTATTAATCAGACAAGTCATCTTGAATGCACCTTCTTGCCTATTGTTGGCTAACAGATTTGTCCTTATATAAATATATTTTATTCTAGCTCTATACCCTTCTCTCATAAAAAAATAGGTTAAAAAACAAATGGGTGAACTATCAAGATTAGTTCCCCTCTTAATTAAGGTATATCTCCATTTAAAATTTTCAATGAAATTAAAAATTTAGATACACTTTTAACCAAAAAGTGTTTAAAGGTAGACTAATATCCATACATAATTATGTTATGAATACGAGATTTTATATCAACAATAGGTAACAAAATACACATATTCTATTTTTAATAATAATTGAATAGATAAACGTATATATGCTGAACTAGTAAATGATAAAACACACATAATAGATTGTCTAATGGAAAAATAATTACTATATGAAGGAATATTTAACATAGAAAACCCACTTTCAAATTATCAAACTCAAAAATTTAAGTACTCAATAATTAATTCTCATTTCCATTCACAAATGATAAATGTTTCAGACAAACATCACATATATTTGTAAAAACAATGGTCCAACTCTAAAATTTCTAGCTCCTTCTCTTTCTGTCTTTTTCTTCTCTATCCCTATCTTTTTATAACCAAATATATATATATCATTGCATTAACTCATCCAAATTTTAAACTAAACTAGAGTTAAAGTAACTCTGACCCATACAAGATTTAGTTTTTACAAATTCAATAAAGATCAAGTTTTGAAAAGAAAAGTAACTGAATAACTGAATAAAAGAGACTATGTAAGTAAAGTCATTATTGAAGCGATGGGTTAGGATATCCAAATTTGCTTTATTCAATTGGGTAGACACGTTGAGATTTCCACCCCTAAATTTTTTTAATGAACTCTTCAATTTTAGAAAGATTGGGAATGTTGATGTGTTTTATCCTCACCTTCCAGATGTTTTCTTCCCTTCAATTTTTTCCCATCTTTTCTGTGTGTTCTAGATGTATGTCAATACAACTACAAAGAAGTGACTCTGCCCTTGAAATCTAAGATAATTTTTCAGTTGATAAGCGATCACTTTCTTTAATGAAGTTAATATTTTCCCTAAAGGACTAAATCATGGCATTGATGTCCTTCTCTGGCTTTCCGTTATCTTTTATGTAATTGATATCAATGATTTGTAGATCATGCTATAATGACTAAATAAATCTAGTTATTTCTTTGATCATTTTTCTAATCTCCAATCATCATTATCTAGATACTGAATTTCTCCATTCAACATTTTTCTTACTTGCATACAATATATCTTCATCCAGTCCTGTTAAGTTATTTTATGATAAAAACTTTGTTATCCCATATTTTTGTACTTCATCAATTTAATTCATCATACTCATCCATTTTCCTTCCTCTTTTACACAAAGCATTTTGAGTCTTCAAATCTTCAACAATGATTATGGTCAGATCATATACATTCTTCAATTTATGAATGTATTTTATACCTTTCAGGATGATTTCATCTAACCAACTATCAAATACTCTAGTAATCATTTTGCCTCTATGTATTTGATCTAACATTCTTTGATTGATAGGATATTTTGGATCGAAAGACAGGCATTTGTGAAATTAGTTGTGGATCTAGACAATGAATGGCATCAATATACTCTACCATTGACCACATAGTCTATTTTAACTCTCTTTTATCCTTTTCATCCTTCCAAGTTATGCTAACTATCCTTTTAGTGGACACTTATAGATGATGCACATCAGCAGCATGTGATGCAGTCCCAAAGACAACCTTTTCAACTATAAAATCCTGAATAATAGAATCTTGAACTTCTTCATTGGTTTTTGGTTGGGTAATTTCTGCATTCTAGTCCCATGTGTTTGGGTCAACATCTAACCTGGATGTCATTTTTAATTTTTTGGATTTAGGATCTTTCACTAAACACTTGCTCATCACATCTTCCAAGGGTAAGGAAAATGGAACTTATTTCCTTTTATGACTGATTGAACTTTCTAGCCATTTAGGTGTAGAAGCTAAGGCTTCTCTATCAAGATTTGGTTAATCAGAAGGTATAGTTGAAATAATCATCAATTCAATATAATCAGAAGGAATCACTATTTATTGTTTTGTACTAACCTCTTCTACCATTGGTGAATTAGATTCTTTATCACCTTTGATTTCTTTTGAATCCTCTTCAAAATTCAAATCCATAATCACTTTTTTAGAAATTTGATTCTTTTTCTTGCTTTATGTCCTTGACCTAGTGGCATGAGGAGGCAATGTAGTTACAAGGGCCTTTTTAGATTTTTTGATGATAGGGTTCCTTCTAGTTTTTGTCTTTGAAGAACCTACATCATAGATAGTAATAGGCTGGTTAGATGAGCTTATTGGGAATGGAAATTCAATTATTGTTGCACATTGCTGGGAAACTATGTTTTGAACTCCTCCCAATTTTTTCTCTCTAAGCCAATTTTTAGTTCTCCTTGTCACTAGAAGGGTCTTGACCTGAATTATATCTTCCTCACTTTTCTCCTAGTTAATTTTTGGAATAGGTGATTCTTTTATTTACTCAAATTGTGGATCAATCACCTATTCATCATTGTCAAAAATTCCAAAAATGTACATGTTTAATTTAAGATTAATTATCTACCCTAGGGAAAACTTGGACCACAGTCTCCTTCTGACTTCAAATTCATCTGAACAATCCTCCCAATAATCCTCTAATTAAGGAATATGTGAAAATCTTGTTCCAAGGTCCAAATTATCTCTGGCAAAACCTTTGCTGTCAAATTGTCATCTGGCTATGAAGTATTGAAAATTGAATTTCTTAAGATCCAATTCTAAATTCAAAGCATTAGATCTTGTTTTACATGAATAACATCTAAGTTCAATACGAAAAGATATACCAAATTTATTCTTTGTTGGGAATTTTTTATCTACATGTGCTAATTGCTTGTAGACTTGTATTAGCACAAATTGATCGAAAGCATACTTGGGTAACCTCAAGGGTTCACCATCAAAATCCCCAACTCTAATATAAGTGAACCTATAAAATTGAATGAAGAAACTACCATAGATACTAATTAACTATATATCTTCATCAGACAACCTCTTATTAATGTTATTTGATAATTCAAAAGTCATTTTCCTATAAAAAACATCATTGACCCTCCTGTAATCTTCATAGCAGTTATGCATTTGTAATTGAGTAATAATCATAAATTTTACTATCTTCAACCAAGGGTACATGAAGTAACCCTACCCATTATCTCGTAGAATCCAAGTAGTAGAGGAGGTATGAAGACATATAAAATTCTCTATTTCCAAAACAATTACTTAAACCCTGATGCAAACATTTAGCTATAATTTCTACCCATTCCAAATATTGTTCTCCTTGAAGAATCACCTGTATGAAGAAGTACATCCAATCTTTCCAATAATAAGAATGAGCATTGCCTTTCAGTTTGTGTAATAATATCATGATATCTTGTACTTCTAGAATCATATGATTTCTTGTTAATGGCCTAGGCAATATTGAACCTCCTTTTTGGAATTTTAAAATCCAATTCCTAGCAATCACACTTTTGTAAATTGCTTTCTTCATTAAAAAGTAACTATAGGAAGAAGTAATACTAAGGTCAAAGTATGGATCTTTGGGAGGAATTCTCATTACAGACATTAGGGTTTGTCTATTGATATGTAATATGGCATTACCATCTACAGTCCTGATGCACCTATTTTGAGGTTCATATCTGTTCATGCATTCAAGGACCAATTCAGGGCATTATATAGCCATGGGAAAGGCCGTAGCTTCAACCAGGCCACTTTCTACTATTTTTTGCATCAGAAGATTTGATAGATGATTTCTAGCCCTTTCCTTAAAATCTTCCAAATCATAATGGATTAGAGAGGTGTCCCCAATTTTAGGTAGAGAACATATGAGACTAGGGCCATGCTCATAATCAAGACAAATAGATTTCATGGCTACAAGTCGGTGAATATAATGAAAAGAGAAAGTTTTGGTTTTTTTAATAATACTACAAACTCAAAACGATCTTTCTTTTCAACCAAGTAGAGGAAATAGATTACAATAAGAGTGAAACTCACCTTAAATTTATCTGAAATCACTATGGATTCAAGCAATCAAATATCTTATATCACCTATGTTGTTTTCCTTTGTATCACCTACTATGCTTGTTTGCTAAATTTGAATTATTTTCTCTCGATGCAAATATTAATCAGATCAAATGATTAAATTGGAACAATACGTGCTAAACATTCTTGATTAGACATGCATTCTGACATATGAATTAACGGCAAGTGTATCTTATGCATGATTTCGATGAGTAATGATTATTTTTAACCTCGTGAAAATTCAATTTTTTTTGCTTTATAGTGAATTTCAGATATATTTTCCTCTAAATCTCCCACTAATTTTAACTTAGATAAATCCTTAGGGTGAGATAAAAATATATCCATTGAACCATTGAACCATTGAACTTTGAGAAAATATGGTTCAACTTCGGGGTTCAATGATATGAAATAAACCACATAGACTAACCAATAGTTACATGATCTTTCCAAAAACTTTGGACTTTGATAGAACCATTGAAATTTTTGAACATTGAACCATTAAACTTTTAAACTCCAAAAAAATGGTTCAAGTTCAACCAAAAGGTTCAAAGATATAAATAACATACAAAGGAACAGTGCATTTTAAGAAACATTGAACCATTGAAAATTGTTATGTAGGTTCAAATGATAGGTTTAAGTGATAGGTTCAAGTGATAGGTTCAAGCAATGTATTAATTTAGACAAGGTAACTGAGTGAACATGACTCTTTTCAAAACATCGATATTGAACTCTTTGAACCATTGAACTTTGAGAAAGGTTTACATTCAACCAAAAGGTTCAAAGATATACTTGAAAAACACAAAAGGACAAATAGTTTGCTTTAAGAAACTTTGAACCATTTAACTCTTGAACTGTTGAAATATTTGAACTTATTGAACTTTGAGAAAGGTTCAAGTTCGAAGGTTTAATTCTTTTAATAATTTAACACATAGGAAATGATAGGTTTTTAATCTTATTTTATGGCAAAATCCACAAAAAAAATGATTAAAGGTGACTCAAAAACTAACATTGGCTTTGATTGGGGACTATATTTTATGGAAAAATGTAGAGAACTCAAAAACTCTAGTTACGTAGGCTAGGAAATAGAAATGAAAGAAAAGGAGAAGGACAAACCAAAAATGGGAAAGGAAAACACAAAATTTAACAAGAAAAGAAAAGGTTATGTACAAAATAGGGGATACCTATTTTATAGTCAGTACAACTTGAGATCCTATCCATTATAAGATAGGGGTAAAACAGATCCATCCAGTTATTCTAATTTAAAAGAATTAGGACCAAGTCCCTGATGAATTTTGAAAGGTCCTTTCCAAATTGAATCAAATTTACCATGCGCTCCTTTAGGTTCTCTCCTTCTATCCCATATAAATACTTCATCTCCTTCCATGAACTTTTTAGGTCTAGTTTTATAGTCCAAAATATTTTTAACTCTGACTTGATGAGTAGTAATATGATTAAATAGTTCATTCCTCTCTTCTTCAATCTTAGTTAAATACATAACTCTTTTCTCTAAAGAGTCTTGAAAGTACTAATCTTTAATAACATTTTGTAATCTAGTTATTGATAATTCCAAAGGTAATGATAGCTATGCTCCTATTCCATAAATGAACTGAAATGGTGCCATTCTAATTTCTCTTTTTGGGGTTACCCTATTAGCCTAAAGTGCTTCGTATAGTCTCTTATGCCAATCTCTAGGGTTATCACTCACCAATTTCTTCATGATGGCTATCAATTTTTTATTACTAGACTCTACTTGTCCATTTCCTTGAGGGTAGTAATCTGATATGTGAGAAAGAGAGATACTATGTTCATAACAGAATGAAGAAAGATCCATTGAAGAAAAATTGGTTGTGTTATCTGCCACAACCTTATAAGGAACACCAAAACATACTAGTATATTTTCTTTGAGAAAATCACATACCACTTTTGAAGTAGTTCTCTTCATAGGGACCGCTTCAACCCATTTCATAAAATAATCAGTTGCTATTAGAATGTGTGTATGACCAGTGCTCAGAGGAGGTGAAAGAGGACCAGTGAAGTCTAATCCCCACTATTTGAAAGGTTCTTTAATAATGACAGGTCTCAGAGGTAATGTTGCAAGTTCTGGTCTTCCTGAGAACAATTTGCATTTTTCACAGTTAGCTACCCATTTATATGCATCTTTGAACATACCTAGCCAATAATAAAAATTTCTAAGGATTTTGAAAGCTATGACGAATGAAGAGAAATGCCCACCACAGGCTTCATTATGAAAAAATTATAACAATTTGCATTGTTGTTCTTTATCTACACATCTTAGAATGGTTCCATTTAATCCCTTTTGTACAAGACATGACCCCATATTACATATTTTGTTGATTTTAACTTTTGATTCCTTTTCTCCTTTGGGGATAAATGACTGGGATAGTATCCATAAGTAAGATATTGTGCCACCTTTAGGAACCATGGATCTTTTAAGCTCACTAATAGGATAGTAGGGAGTTCCTCTTCTTCTTCTTCTTTATTTTTCATTATCAATTTGCATAAACCTTGACCTCTAACTAATTTGGTTGGCTTAATCTCCAGATCATATTCTTGAATTTTAGAAACCCATGTTTCTCTATTGTTCATTGCATCCTCTTGTTGAGTCAGAATGATTTTCACAACCAAACTAGGAACAAATACAATTGAATGAGAATGAAGTTTATAGTATATGAATTGTTTAACATCCTTCACTATAGCAAAAACTTGTTTCTCAGCCAAAGAATATTTAATTTCATGTTTCTTGAGAGGAACACTCATAAAGGATATTGGGGCTTCTACATTTACTTAATTTTTCTGTAACAAGATGCTAGACATGGTATGTTCTGAAGCATAGCAGTAAATAACAAAATATTTTTGGAAATCAAGATTTACCAAAGTAGGTGTTTGTGTAATAGCTTCCTTAATAGCTTCAAATGATTTTTGAACAACTTCATTCCATTTGAATGCTTGTTTTTCACTCATCATTCACACAATATGTTTCGTAATTTTAGAAAAATTAGGAATGTACCTTCTAAGAAAATTAATCTGACCAAAGAAAGACTTAACTCAAGTCCTATTAAAAGGAAGACTTAACTATTGTATTGCTCTAACTCTTTTTGGGTCAAATTTGATTCCACCTTTTGAAACTATGTGTCCTAATAATTTTCCTTCTGTAAAATAGAAAACCAACTTCTTAGGATTAATAGATATTCCATGACTCAAGCATCTTTGTAAGATAGTCTCCCTATCTTTCAAATGATCTTCTCTTCTTCTAAAGAAAATAGTTAAATCATCAAGATAGATAACAATAATTCTATCTTTTAAATCTTTAAAGGATGAATTTATTACCCATTGAAAATTTTCACCAACATTAATTAGACCGAAGGGCATACGGTTATAAGCAAAAGTTCCATAAGGTGTAGTGAAAGAAGTTCTATGTTGGTCAGCCGTAGCTACACTTATTTGATTATAACCTGAGAACCCATCTAGATGGACTTCATTTTTGACCTAGAAATAGTTTGAAAGATGTGATCCATCATAGGCAAGGGATAATTATCTTTTAAATTGGCTTGATTCAAATTCTTGAAGTCAACACAAATTCTTATCTCTCCATTCTTTTTGTGCATTGGAACAATGTTCACCACCTAGGTGGAGTGATGAATTGGATAAATAATCCTAGCCTTTAGCATTTTGTCAATCTCTTTAAAGATAGACTTAGAAACTTTTGGGTTATGATTTCTCAGCTTCTACCTGAAAGGATTTGCATTAGCTTTCAAAGGGATATGATGCTAAAACTATCCACATCTAAAATCTTTGAGATCATCATAACACCAAGCAAAGACATCCTTATATTTAATCAATAGATTTAATAATTAATTTTTCTCCTCTAGTGAACAAAACTTACCAATGGAGATCCATTTTGGGTTATTTTCACTTCCAATGTTGATTTTCTCATAATCCTCTATTTTGTTAGCATTTTGGACAAGTTTGCCTTTAGTATATTCATCTTGTCTAGTGAACAAATGTTCTATAAAGACCAATCCTTTAGGGATTTTGTTTCATTTTAATTGAATTACATCATCTTTTGGATTAATCCCTAGATCAGGAGTGAATCCTTTACATTCTATTTTTGAACCTTCAAAATAAGTCCCCAGGAACATATCAACATTCTCCAAATTTTTTTTGATTTGTTTATTATTATAAAAAACTTGCCAATTTTCAGAATTATCTGGGACATTGGGATGATAGATTAATTCTATTCTATACAAATCTTTTTCAAAATTAGGGTATGGGAGAAGAAGAGAAGTTGATATTGTGAGAGAATTTGCTCAAGTGTTTTGGTCTCTAGGAATTGCCTCAATAGAAAAGGAATCAAAACATTCTATCGCATCCCAAACTCTATTTTTATAATGTCAGAATCTATCATTTTTAACTGATAAAATACTTCTCACTTGTTTGACAATTAATTTTGCATCTCCTTTTGCCTTGAGTATTTTTATACCCTTTCATTTAGCTTCATTTAACCCAAGCAATAAAACTTCATATTCTGTAGTATTATTAGTATTTTTAAACTCTAGCTTGAAAGAGTATGGAAAAGTTTCACCTTCAGGGGAGATCAACACAACTCCTACTCCTAAACTAGTGGTAACACAACTGCCATCAAATTCCATGGTCCATAGATCATCTGAATGAATAGACTTTGGGGCATATTTTTCCTTTGAATCTTTAGAGGAGAGAAAATAATTACCAAATTCACTTTCTTCAAATAGAATCTAAGACTTAGGATCATCAGAAGGATATACTATAAACTTTCATTTAGGTTCAAGTTCCAGTTTAACTTTCTACTTTCCCACTATAATTGTAGCTTTTGACCAATCCAATTTAATCTTCCCTCCCAAATCTTTTCAAAAAGTTATTGTCAACAACATTCAATAACTAGCAGGAATATTTGCTACCAAGATAGTTAACTTCACCTTTTTATCAGGATAGGCTACAAAAGCAACACGTGCATCTTTAATTTGTCCAAGTAAATGGATCTATTTGCCATCCATGGAGTAACATCTACCAAATGTTTTTGTAAGGGTTAAGCCTAAGGATTTGGCTATAGAAGAAGACATTATATTATTAGAAGCACTTGAGTCTATGATATAATTACTGAGTTTATGACCATTTATGAACAAGGAAACATAAAATGGATTGGGTTTTATATCAACCATATAAGGAGTATCATTAGATGAATTGAGAATCATTCTAGAAGTATTAGTGAGTGATTCAGATGGAGAAGTAAATTATTGGGTAATGGGAGATTCAATATTAACGTTTAACTGACTTTCAAGTTCAACTTGTGTAGGACCATTTTTGACATATTTGACCAATTTATCAAGCTCTTTGGATTTCATCCTGAGGTATTCAGTAGTGGATATCTAAATTTTTGCAGACTTACAAAAATATAAAATATCAAAATAAGTATCATAATCATTTTTGTGTAACAATTTTCTTTCTTGTGTCTTAACATTAGAAGTTTTAGTAAAAGGTTCCTTACCTTTAATAGACATTCTTCTGTATTCAAAAATCTCAGATTCTTTTGAATTCTAGTAAGTACTGGACATGAACGATCTTCAAGAGTAACCAATATTTCACCTCCTCTTTCTAAATCTAAATCATATTTAAGGAAGTGTATTTCAAAGTCACTAGGTCTCTTAGAGCTCCTTTCTTCTTTAGTAATTTCTCTTAAGATATCTTGAGTAGCAGTCATTTGATTAAATCTAAGCATCTTAGTGCAAGAATTTCCATCATGATTAGTAGTTAAATTAAAAATACACATGTTATTTCTTCTAGGAGGAGCTTCAATAGCTGATCTTGGTTATGTTGATGCAAGTGGTAATGTCTTACCATCATTTGCTTTTTGATTTCTCCTACCAATATCTTGATATGGTTTTTGGAATGAAGTACTAGCCTTTGGTAGTTGTCTTTTAAGAGAAATCATATCATTAACTAGTCGTTAGACTATAGGATCTATAGAGGATGAAGGATTATCATTAGATACTTGAACTTCTTTCTTCCATTTTTAGGCCATAATAACATCATCCTCTAACTCAACTGCCAATGATTGTGCATCTATTAAATTGACAATTATACTTCTTTTGAGATGAAAATGTATATTAGGAGGCATAGAATTAATAAAGAAACATTTATGGTACTCAGTAGTTGGTCTTTTAGTAGTAAGAATCTTGTACACAATTCTATTAAATTTGGCTATAAATTCCCTCATAGGTTCATGTATCCCCTTCTTGAGCTGAGTCAATTGAGGAAGAAGGGAATGTACATCTTTTGCACTTTTGAACCTATTTTCAAATGCAATTTTCATATCATTCCAACTTGTGATTGATGAATCAATTAGATGATAAAACCATTGTGCTACAATATTAGTTAGAGTTTGCACAAAAATCCTTATGGCTACATCTTGATGTTGCACGCCTAACACACCATATGCCGCTACAAAGGCACTTAGATGTTCCTCTGGTGATTTTCTTCCATCTCCATTAAATTTGTGTATATTTTTCCTTGCATTTTTAGGCAAAGGATTCAGCTTGGCCCCTAAATTTAGAGGTCCTATGGCTGCACCCCAAAGTTGGACCATTATAAGAAAACTTATGGTAGAAGGAAAGATAGTACCAAAAAGAGTTAAGGCTTGAAAAATAGATTATGTAGAGGGTTTTGGAGGGCTAGGAGATCTACTTCAAGATTTTCTAACATAGGTTGAAATATAAGGAAAATTTAGGCTTTGCAATGTTTTAAAAGTAGAATCTTCAATTCCTTCTCTTCTCAATGATCTTGTGTACCTTCTAGAATCTAGTTTATGATATAATAATTATTAACTTTATGTTGCTCTTAATATTTTTGCACTTCAATGGGTTTGATTCCTTGCTACATTTTTTGATTGTCTTCTTCTTTACCTGAGTAACAACAATATTATATTATTAGCTAGTTCTTCTTATTTTTCTAATATTCTACTTGCCAATCTATAATCATCAATATTTCAATGAGAACACCAAGGAAAAGTATTTAACTAGCTAATTATATCTTCCTGTTCATCTTGAAAACCAAGATTAGGTTGTAAAATAGGAATTATATTTTCATGAGGAATCACAATTGTTGCCTCATATTAAGGTGACCAAATCAATTTCATTCCCTAGTAGAGTCACCGAAAATTTGTTGGCTAATAGATTTATCAGTATATAAAGATATTTTATTTTAGCTCCATACCCTTCTCTCAAGAACAAATAGGTTAAACAAAAAATGGGTGAACTATCAAGATTAGTTCCCCTCTAAAATAAGGTATAGCTCCCTTTAAAAAATTTAATGAATTTAAAAATTTAGATACACTTTTAACCAGGAAGTGTTTAAAGGCCGACTAATATCCATGCATCATTATGTCATGAATATGAGATTTTATATCAGCAATAGGTAAAATAATACACAGATTCTATTTTCAATAATATTTAAATAGATAAACATATATATGCTAAACCAGTAAATGATAAAACACACATAATAGATTGTCTAATGGAAAAATAATTACTATATGAAGGAAGATTTCACACAGAAAATCCACATTCAAATACTCAAACTCACAGATTTAAGTAGTCAGTAATTAATTCTCATTTCCATTCACAGATGAAAAATGTTTCAAACAAACATCACATATATTTGTAAAAACAATGGTCCAATTCTAAAATTTCTAACTCCTCTTTCTATATTTTTCTTCTCTATCCTTATCTTTTTACAGCCAAAAATATATATATCATTGCCTTAACTCATCCATCTTTTAAAAGAAACTAGAGTTAAAGTAACTCTGACCCACATGGGATTTAGTTTTTACAAATTTAATAAAGATCAAGTTCTGAATATAAAGTAACTGAATAACTAAATAAAAGAGACTATGTAAGTAAAGTCATTGTTGAAGTGACAGGTTAGGATCTCCAAATTTGCTCTATTCAGTTGGGTAGACACATTGAGCTTTCATCTCCTAAAATCCTGTAACAAACTCCTAAATTTAAGAAAGATTAGGAATGCTAACGTGTTTCATTCTCAGCTTCTAGATTTTTTCTTCCCTTTGATTTTTTTCCATCTTTTCTGTGTGTTTCAAAAGTATGTCAATACAGTGACAAAGAAGTGACTCTACCCTTGAAATATGAGAGAAGTTTTCAGTTGATAAGCTGTCACTTTCTTTAATAAAGTTAATCTTTTCCCTAAAGGACTAAATCACATCATTGATGTTCTTCTCTCACATTCCATTGTCTTTTATGTAATTTATATCAATTCTCTATAGATCATACTGTAATGATTGAATATATTTAGTTATTTTTTTGATAATTTTTGTGATCTCTAATCATCCTTGTCTGGATACTGAATTTATCCATTCAACATTTTTCTTACTTGCATATAATATATCTTCATCCAGTCCTTTTAAGTTCTATTCTGATAAAAACTTTGTTATCCCATATTCTTTCACTTCATCAATCTGATTCATCATGCTCATCCATTTTCCTTCCTCTTTTATCCACAAAGCATTCTGAGTCTTTAAATCTTCAATAGTGATTGTGGTCAGATCATATACATTCTTCAATTTATGAATGTATTATGTACCTTTCAGGATGATGCCATCCAAACAAATATCAAATACTCTGGTAATCATTTTTCCTCTATCTATTTGATTTAGAATTATTTGATTGAGAGGATATTTTAGATCAAAAGACATGCATTTGGTAAATTGGTTGTGGATCTGGACTATGAATGGCATCAACATACTCTGCCATTGACTGCACAGTATGTTTTAACTCTCTTTTATCCTTTTCATTATTCCAAGTTATGCTAACTATCCTTTTAGTGGACACCTCTAGATGATGAACATTAGTAACACATGATGTAGTCCCAAGGTCTACCTTTTCAACTATAAAATCTTGAACAGTAGGATCTTGACCTTCTTCATTGCTTTTTGGTCCAATGATTTTTGCATTCTAGCTCCCTGTGTTTGGGTCAACATCTACCATGGATGTCATTTTTAACTTTTTGGATTTAGGAGCTTTCCCTAAACACTTACTCACCATATCTTCCAAGTGTAAGGAAAATGGAAATACTTTCCTTTTATGATTGATTGAACTTTCCAGCCATTTAGGTGCAAAAGTCGAGGCTTATCTATTAGGATTTGGTTGATCAGAAGGTATAGTTGAAACAATCATCAATTCATCTGAATCAAAAGGAATCACTATTTATTGATCTATACTAACCTCATCAACCATTAGTGAATTAGATTCTTTATCACCTTTGATTTCTCCTGAATCCTCTTCAGAATTCAAATCCATAATCACTTTTTAAAAAAATTGATTCCTCTTCTTGCTTTGAGTCCTTAACCTGGTGGCACGAGGAGGCAAGGTAGTTACAAGGGCCTTCTCAGATTCTTTGATGATAGGGTCCCTTCTAGTTTTTGACTTGGAAGTACCTACATCACAGATAGCAATAGGTTGGTTAGATGAGCTTATTGGGAATGGAGATTCAATTATTGTTGTACATTGCTAGGAAACTATGTTTTGAGCTCCTCCCAATTTTTGCTCTCTAAGCCATTTTTTAGTTCTCCTTGTCACTAGAAGGGTCTTGAATTCAATTCTATCTTCCTCACTTTTCTCCTAGTTAATTTATAGAATATTTGATTATTTTATATTCTCAAATTGTGGATTAATCACCTATTCATCATTGTCAATAATTCAAAAAATATCCATGTTTAATTTAAGAGTAATTATCTACCCTAGGGAAAACTTGGACCATAGTCTCCTGACTTCAAATTCATCTAAACAATCCTCCCAATAATCCTATAATTGAGGAATATGTGAAAATCATGTTCCAAGGTCTAAATTATCTCTGGCAAAACCTTTGCTATCAAATTATGGTCTGGCTATGAAGTATTGAAAATTGAATTTCTTAAGATCCAATTCTAAATTCAAAGCATCAGATGTTTTGCATGAATAATGTCTAAGTTCAATAGAAAAAGATATACCAAATTTATTCTTCATTGGGAATTTTTTATCTACATGTGCTAATTGCCTCCAGACTTTTATTATCACAAATCAATCAAAAACATACCTGGGTAACCTTAAGGGTTCACCACCAAACCCCCCAACTCTAATATAAGTGAAACTAGAAAATTGAATGAAGAAACTACCATAGATACTAATTAACTACATAGCTTCATCAGACAACCTCTTATTAGTGTTATTTGACAATTCAGAAGTCATTTTCCCAAAAGAAAACAGCATTGACCCTCATGTAATCCTCATAGTAGTTATGCATTTGTAACTATGTGTAATAATCATAAAATTTTCTATCTTCAGCCAAGGGTGCATGAAGTAACCCTACTCATTGTCTCATAGAAGCCAGGTATTAGAGGAGGTATGAAGACATATAAAATTCTCTATTTCCCAAACAATTACTTAAACCATGATGCAAACATTCAGCTATAATTTTTGCCCAATCCAAATATTTTTCTCCTTGAAGAATAACCTGTATGAAGAAGTACATCCAATCTTCCCAATAATAAGCATGAGCATTGCCTTTCAATCTATGTAATAATACAATGATATATTATACTTATAGAATCATTTGATTTCTTGTTAATGGCCTAGGCAATCTTAAACCTCCTTTTTGGAAATTTAAAAGCCAATTCCTAGCAATCACGCTTTTGTAAATTACTTTCTTCATTGAAAAGTAACCATAGGAATAAGTAATATTAAGGTCAGAGTATGGATCTTTTGGAGGAATTCTCATCATAGACATTAGTGTTTATTTATTGATATGTAATAAGACATTATCATCTACAGTCCTGATGCACCTATTTTGAGGTTCATATCTATTCATGCATTCAAGGACCAATTCAGGGCATTGTATAGCCATGGGAAAGGCTTCAGCTTCAACCAGACCACTTTTTACTATTTTGTGCATCATAAGATTTGACAGGTAATTTCTAGCCCTTTCCTTAAAATCTTCTAAATAATATCATATCAAAGAGGTGTCCCCAATTTTAGGCAGAGAACATATGAGACTAGGGCCATGCTCATAATCAAGACAAGCAGATTTCATGGCTACAGGTTAGTGAGTATAATGAAAAGAGAAAGTTTTAAATTTTTAAATAATATTGCAAACTCAAAGGAATATTTCTTTCCAACCAAGTAGAGGAAATAACTTACAGTAAGAGTGAAACTCACCTTAAATTTATCTAAAATCACTATGGATTCAAGCAATCAAATATCTTATATCACCTGTGTTGTTCTCCTTTGTATCACCTAGTATGATTGTTTACTGAATTTGAATTATTTTCTCTCAATGTAGATATTAATCAGATCAAATGATTAAATCATGACAATACATGCTAAACATTCTTGATAAGACATGCATTTTGACATATGCATTAATGGCAATCATATCTTATGCGTGATTTTTATGAGTAATGATTATCTGTAACCTCATGAAAATTCAAAATAATTTGCTTTATAATGAGTTTTAGATATATTTTCCTCTAAATATCCCCCTAATTTTAACTTAGATAAATCCTCATGGTGAGATAAGAATATAGCCATTGAACCATTAAACTATTGAACCATTGAACTTTGAGAAAATATGGTTCAACTTTGGGGTTCAATGATATGAAATAAACCATATAGACTGACCAATAGTCACATGATCTTTCCAGAAACTTTGGACTTTGATAGAACCATTAATCTTTTCAGACATTGAACCGTTGAAATTTTGAACTTTGAAAAAGGTTTCAAGTTCAACTGAAAGGTTAAAAAACATAAATAAAATACAAAGGAATAGTGCATTTTGAGAAACATTGATCCATTGAAAATTGTTATGTAGGTTCAAATGATAGGTTCAAGCAATAGGTTCAAGTGATAAGTTCAAGCGATGTATTAATTTATACAAGGAAACTGAGTGAACATTACTCTTTTCAAAACATTATTATTTAACTCTTTGAACTATTTAACTCTTGAAATTTTTAACCATTGAACTTCAATAAAGGTTCAAGTTCAACCGAAAGGTTCAAAGATATACTTGAAAAACATAAAAGGACAAACAGTTCACTTTGAGAAACTTTGAACCATTAAACTCTTAAACCATTTAACTCTTTGAATTTATTGAACTCTGAGAAAGGTTCAAGTTCAAAGGTTCAATTATTTTAATAATTTCACACACAGGAACTGATAGGTCGTTAAACTTCTTTTATGGAAAAATTCACCAAAAAAATGATTAAAGGTGATTGAAAAACTAACACCTATGTATGACCATCAAAATCACATACTAAAAAATGGAACATAAGGAATAGGTCTTAAAAAAGACCCCAAACCATTTAATTCATCCCTACTACCTACACGCCATCCCTAAATGGATTCTCACTCATATTGGCTTTTTGCCACTATTTTCACTATCTACCAAATTAGCGACAGGAAAACTTTATTGACTTAAATAATTGACATAGAGAACATAAATTTCAAAAAAGAATCCATATAACTCAATAAAAATTCTTGACCTTTAAGCTCAAATGACTCTCATGTGTTGACTCAATCAACCCTACCTATAACACTAAAATATTTAGAAACAAGCATATTTTTGTACCTTCTACTTACTTCCCTGACATACCACTACCACCTAGAGATGCCTAGAAGAGCCCTATATACCTTTAAATATTTAAAAATGGTCAAAAAATCCATTTTGGGTGCTTTTTATCATGTTATTTACAAATGCTCCATTGTGAGGGTTTATAGAGGGTTTTAAATAGTTTACATTCTTAATGAATGTTCATAAAGATCTGCCCCTTAACTCCTAAACCAATGCTTGGAAAAACTTATAAAGGACCTTACCTAAATACTCCAAACAGATAATCGTCCCATTCAAACCTTGAATGTGCCAACAAGCATGAGAAACTTCCTCTCAAGCTCCTTGCACTCATTTCTAGCACCCTTTGAAGCATCTAAACCAAATTTCTAAATTTTTAGATCAATATCTGACATCAAATCTCATGAACGTGCTTGAAAAAACTTGCCTTACCATATTACATGCAAAAACAAGCTTCATCAACCTGAAAACACTCTTTGACCCATCATAAGGCCTCACAAGCCCATCTAAGCCAACTAGGCCAATGACTAAACTATCTTACAGACCACTAACCACATCTTAAAAACCATATATACAACATATTATCACTCTATACATGTCTAACATGTATATTCCAAGCATACTGAGATCCTCATCATGATATATCTCTTAAAGTACTCAAACCCCCATAAGCAACAAGACATGGTCAAGCACACAAGGCATATGATGACTTACACTCCACCTAAAGACCACTTGGAATGACCCCAATTAC
Organism: Torreya grandis; assembly: GCA_037957365.1. Lineage (NCBI taxonomy): Eukaryota > Viridiplantae > Streptophyta > Pinopsida > Cupressales > Taxaceae > Torreya > Torreya grandis. The sequence continues at coordinate 2,849,100 of JARHVA010000466.1, forward strand.
TCTTTCAACCACATGTACATACCATGTACTCTCTCTTCATGATTGATGCCATCCACTCATGCTTCCATAGAACTAAATGCTCCCACAAGCTTTCACTAGCAATCAAGACTGAGTTGAGCACTAAGATCATGCATATTAGACCAAGAACACTCTCATGCCACTTTGTCTTCACTAATTCCAATTGAAATAAATGACAACACATCACTACCACCAATCTCCCAACAATGAATCCTATATACAATCAATACCCCACTCCTGTCCATAGCAAAAAATGAAACCAACAATATGGCCAACCACTTATTCAGATGTATAAAACTAGACTATACTATAAATAATAGTAGCACATCACTATCATTACCTCTCTGATGTATGCCTAAGATTACACTAGAAAAATATAGGGATGCATAATTAATAACATCAACACCCATTTCATCCTGTAATGTCACTCATCATCCACTAACTAGTAAATACAAAATGTGATACACATCCTCTAGAGTCATAGAAATCTCCCCTATAAAAAGCCATAAAGTACATATATCGACATGCCACCTCTCACATAAGGTATTAATCAGATATCTATCCTACTATGTAGTGCCTAGGTCACACACATGACCTAGCCCTACCTTATACATGATAACTCTCTCATCAATAGACAATGGTAACATCCTTAATATCTCCATCACTTGACCTATATAGAACCCCTTATATTTTTAAATCGCCCTAAAAAACACCAAAAAATAGAATATATATTAGTCCACAATGCCAAATCAATATCCAAGCAAAAAGTATAACAACTAAACAAAGCAATAGTTTATAAAATTTAGCCTTTAGGAATTTAATGTTGGATATAAGATAGCAACACTAGATAGGAGCACTGCAACCTAGACAGTAGAACTAGATCATAGATAATAGTGATGGATGCAACATAGGAACACTAAAACTAGTAAAAATTTCCCTATGACTCTTAAAATAGCTTAAAATATCAAAAATAGGCTTTTAAATAGGCAAAATAAAGCATTTTAGCTACTTACTAGGGAAACATGACCACCAGCTTGAACTTGGACTACCAACTACTCAAATTGGGTCATGGTACATGCTCATTTCATTGGCATATCTCTCACTCTAGAGCTCCAAATATCAAACTAGTCAATACATAAATGATTCAAGAATCAATCTAAATTTCCTATATCAAACAAATTTTTCATCCAAAGCAAAATACTATTTTGCCTATAACTAAAACCTTATAACTCCATTTTACAAACCATTTTCTTACAAGGAATCATGAAAATTGTACCTTAAATATCACATGAGCTTTGATCTCTTAATACTCCATTTTCCCATTATGACATAAACATCTCTATATTTCTTTTATACCCAAGCATACACCTGGATCATCACCAATCAAAACTTGTTCCAATTTTAACAACTCAATCTAATCAATCAAACAACCTCTCAATGAATTCAACACATATTTTTTTTAGTAGTTTTTCACTTTTTTCAATGTGATCTAATTAACTACTAAAAACAAAGTATAAGTAGGGTTTTTAAGATTACATGGAGATATGGATGGTTGTGCACTGTTGATCAAGCTTGATTGTGAGAACTCCTCTTTGGTTGGGGAGGAATGACCTTTAATACACAACACTTAAAATAAATGGGACTAAAAGAGAGTTGAGTGGGTTGCTTGGTTATAAACCAGTCCCAAGAAGTGGCACGTTTTCTTCGATAGATGTCAGCCCACTATTTACATTCAAGTTTATATAAATAAATATGCAATTACAAAGATATAGATTACAAAATATAAATAATGTAAAAGATAATTTGATAAAGATAAATGATTATGGATTATTCAAGATAATAGATAAAATATACAAGATAATAGATGCAGGTATAATTAACACCAACATATAACTTAATAAAGATTAGATAAATATAGACTATCTATAATTAAGGGTTAAGATAAATGGATTATTCAAGGACAAGATATATAAATGATTTGCTATGTTTTACTAATAGATATCAATAGATTAAGAGAGATATTTATAAAATACCATATAGTTTTAATAGATGATGAAGATGAAAAATAGACTATTTAAATGGTAGTTTTATAGTCTAGTAGGGATCGACAATGATTTTAGGGGATCAATGTCAATTTTAGAGGATCGACATCAATTCTATAGGATCAACATCAATTCAGATGAATCGATGTCAATTCTATGTAAAAGTGTTGAACTATAAATAAACTATAATGATGGCATATATTTTTGATAAAATAATAAAAACCAAATGTAAAATAAACACAAACAGTTAGAAGACAAAAAATTTAAAATATAAATAAATTTAAAGTGCAATACTAACCTTTAGTGGATGAAAATGAACTTGGATAAGATGAGAAAGAAAATCCTTCAAAAACATTTGATAATCTCTCCATCAAAAGTTTCACAAGATAGCAGGTTGTTGATAAAGTCCATACACAAGTTACAATAAGATTCCAATAGCATTTCAGGTTCTAAAATTGTAGTCATGTTTCATCCTAAGCCATGGAGGTATGTTTTATATAAATGGATTGACATCAATCCTAATTGATCAATGTCGATCATAGAGGATCAACGTCGATTTACCAAAAATGGGTGAAGCTAAAAAAAAAGTCATTCTAATAGGTTGGCATAGGGTAAAATAGGGTTAAAATGACTTTTGAGGTTTTTCAAGTTATTTTAACCATGGAATAAGTTTTTTAGGAGGTTTAATATGTTTTGGTTTTATTTTATGTTTAGAATTTTAATTATTTAAAAGATTTAGGTTGGTTAGGAATGGTAAATATTAATTAATAAGATTAATTACCATGGATGAAAATGGGTATATACATGAAATAAACATTTAATTATGGAGTATACACATGGAAATTTAGTTTCTTATACTTTAAGTTATATTTTATGTATATACTTTCAATATGTTTGAGAGTATTTTGGGACCTCTAGGAGTTAAGATGAAAAATATATATTAATGGAGATTTCTACCACATTTCAGACGTAGCTTATTTCAAGATTTCAAGTTATGGTGCAGATTTCTAGGATCTACATTTAGTTATTAAAGCAATAGCCTAAAATATGCTATAATATGGAAAGGGTGATAAATTTTGGCATCTACACATACCAACCATACATCTATTCCTACAGCACTAGTCATCACTTTTGGATAAATATCCTCTATTGCATGATCTCATCCCTATCCCCAAAAGGGAGGCATCATTCCTACTATTTCTATTTCTACACTTACCCAACATGATTATCTACTCTCATAGGTGGATACACCATGGTTTATACACATACAGTAGTCATATTATCAAATTGATCTATATCAATCAAAATATATAGTGATTCATATTACATGGGTCACTTAGAATTACTCAAGACATTTAGAGGGATACACCTCTAGTTTACAAATACATGAACTCTTTAGATATATTGATTCATATCATATGGATCCACAATGATTTCAACTTATAGGTACACAAACTATTAAAATATAGTGCTTTAGATTATATGGATTCAAATTAACTTTGATAAAAATTTAGACTCAAATACTAGGTTTAGAACATGTACATTACTACATGTCTCACACATACAACTTCATACAACATGACACAATTACAGGACCAAATAAGTAGATTATATGTATAATATAGAGCATAGTGTTTTAATCTCTAGTTTTGCATATGGGGAATGACATAATATGTCATATCACATGTGGTTATATAGATTAATAAATTATACATATGCATCACTCACATACCAAATTTGGGGTCATGTCACAGATGCTTATGTTCTTCATCATCTAGGATTATACGGATTAAAATAACAAGACATGCCATTCTCTTTTTGTACTTTTATTAGAGTCTTAGATTACACCCAATTTTACCCATGTTATCACAAGGTTAGACCACATAACCATCTATAGCAGTTGGTCCATTATATTACATAGACCCAAACTACATGAGTTTGTGCAGGATAAAGGGGAAACATTACTTTTGGGCCTCTAAGCACTTCTCATTTCTAATTCTGATTATTTAGAGTGGGGGCATGCTACATTTTTCTCTTCATAGTATATATATATATATATATATATATATATTGTATACACACATTCTAGATTACATGAGTTTATGTGGGACAGAGGATAAACATTGGTTTTGGGCCTTCAAACATTTATCATTCTAGTTAGATTCAACACAATGGGAAAACATTTCCTTTCTTCTCTATGTTACATGGATTCCACTTCTAGATTCAATATAAGGGCATCCATTTTAGTGATTCCTTCTTTCTCTAGGCACTATTGAGCTCTCCATCCACTTCTGTAGCCAGAAAGTTAGTTAGACGCTTTGTAACACATTCATCTCCATACAGGTAGGTTCAGGTATGCATTTTCTTTTCTTTATTTTACTTTAGTACTTCATTTCATTGTATCACTAGATTAAAAATGGAGAAATGTATACACCATAAATTGGTCAACAACCACACATATCTTTTCTTTTCACAGTCCTTTCATAAGAGACTCTAATTGGAGAATATGAGCTTTTTTCACATTTAGCCATGTCTTTCATTTTACTCATCTTTGTCTTGTTTCATGCTTGAGTCACCTTTTTACCTATTCCCAATCATCTTGATCCTTTAAAATGGTCATTCCACCTCAACTATGTTAGATTTCCCATGCTTATTCCATCTCCCTAGGTCCTGAGCCTATACGATAGGAGCACTAAGATTGGACTATAACGTTGGACCCTAGGGTGTCTATTTATAATACTCCAATTTAATGTCAATTTTAACTCCAATGATTAGTTTCCCTTGATTAATGAGTCCTAACCCCTTTCTTATATTAATTCTTAAGTTTTCCAATGTTAGAAAAATGTGAATAAAATTCCCAAATTGAAAACAAAGAGTCTCCTATATAAAGGACTACGTAAGACATTTTATATCTAGCACTTACTACTTTTTCATAATACATGATTAAAAATAAATCAATAATATAGCTCATCATTATGGATCACACATAAACTTACATGATTGATCAAGGAAGGGCCTAGGTGAAAGTTCATTCTTACATCTACCATGTTGATTATACACGTTACCTAAGAGAGAACTACATTTGATCTAAGAATCTAGCTTGATGGTCAATGTAGGAAGCATTAGTAAAACAAAATTTCTAGATCATGCAATCATACTTCCCCTAACCTAGTGTTTTCCCCTTATGATTTTAATGTTTTTATTATGTCATGTGTGTAGATAGACCTAGGGTTTAGAGATTTAAATGGACCTAGAGTGAGCTCTGTCAACATTTAGCCTCTAAAATTTCATATACAAGCTCACATGGAGATAGTGGACAAAACCCAAAAAACATAGGTCTTTAGGACAATAGTGGAAAAAGAGGGCTATAACATTGTACCCTAGGGTGTCCTATTTTAGTGCTTCTATCCTTTTACAAAACAAACTCTAGATCTATGTTCTTGAAATCTTCCCAATCCTATGTAGCAAATTTAAACCCCTAAATCATTCATTTTAGCCTATTTTTCTAGAGAAGTTCATTTCTTTCTATATGCAATTAATTTGGTTAACTAGATCAAAACCTATCTTTTAATATATTTGACTAGATTTTTCCCCTTACTTTAGACCCTTTATTGTTTAGGAACTAGACCCTAGTTTCCCAAAAATAAAAAAATACTCAATCTTACTTTGGGACCTAAAACAATACAAATTAATTTCCATGTAATGCCAAATGACCTCAATCATAATTCATTACTTGGTTGGCCTTGGATTCATGATATGCATGCACTCCCTTCTACACTTTGTGCTTGTCTAAATTTTATTCACAAAGGTTACATTTGCATATTCCCAATAGACAATGAACCTTTTAAATACTACCAGGTTGATGAATCTCCACATAATTATATTCCACACTTTAATCTTAGTAATATACCTACACAACCCATTGCTCACAGTGCACCCTTAGACCATGCAAAAAATTAGACCAATGGAAGTAGCTACTGAGAGGGGATCTGAATCAATAGTTAACAATGCACATTCAATTCCTTAAACTCATTCATCATACAACAACATGAACATGAAATCTTATACATCAAAACATGAAGAAGAGCACACATCACATGAACACATCATTTATGTGGGAAACCATATAGGGGAGAAAAACCACTCTCAATCCTACAAAAAAAAGAGACTATTATTCTATAAGATTTAGCAAACAATATCCTTTAGACCAACACCAACTGATTAAGGAACATACACCCCTTAGTTTATTCTAGCTCCAACTAGACCTTTAGTTAGCTCCAACTAAGAAGGAGGCTACAACCCCCTAGGTGATTAATAACCCACTCAACCACCTATAATCTGATGTCTACCACTATTTTGATACCTTATACACCTGATTATGACCTTCTCTTTCTCTAACATTTAAAATCCCCTTCATAAACCATTCACATTACCAAGTCACACTTTAGACTATTAGGTTTAATGACTTTCTATCTCATTATTTTATTATTAAAATAAGACTAATTATCTTCACCATCTAAAGGTACTCAATGATTCATCTATTATCCTTAACTAAGCTCTTTCCTTAATTTGAATGCACACACTCTATACTCTCACACATACACAAATAAGCTAATTCAACCTTGTGTGTGTGTGTGTGTGTGTGTGTGTGTGTGTGTGTGTGTGTGTGTGTGTGTGTGTGTGTGTGTGTGTGTGTGTGTGTGTGTGTGTCTGTGTGTGTGCGTGTATCACTCCATCAACTAAACCATATTGGTCAGCCAAGATACTTCACATACTTGACTTACCCTTATAAAATATACTCATACATGTCATCAAGCCAACTCAAACACTCCATAGGTCATCTGTACTTCAAAACAAGATCAATCCTCCTTTAGATCTCAATTAGGCCTAATGTATTATCCCTTATAGGTCATTCACCACATATGACCATCTCCATGAATAATATCCCACACCAATGATTCAAAAACATCAAATTTCCATCCAATAGATAATTTTTCACTCCCACATGGTTATAAAACATTTGAAACTCCAATTCACACCTTGAACCAAGCCTTTTAGAATACTCATTAATATGCCTAGAAACCCAAAAACCATAGTCATATAGAACTAAAGCATAAAAAATATTTTATTAATAAAACACCTAAAAAACACATGGATAGGTCCTCCATGACTTTAAAAACACCTCAAAATCCATTTTTCATCTTCACATACCTTACACAGGTCCAAACCAATGCACACAAACTATTTACTCAAACTGGTCAAGCACCCCAGAAACTTAGTCAAAGAACTTTGACTTATCTAGAAAAACTAGAGACAAAATATGAATATAAAATACATGTACTAAATATATGACACTTATATAATATCACCAATATTTCACTCACCTCAAAATCTATTCAGAACAACTCAGACTAGCCTCTTCAAATAGGCCACTCTAGACTGCCTACAAGCTCCAAAAACTAATCATGTAGATGTTATTTTATAGCACATGAAAGAACACTTTAATACATTATAATACACATCTATATATTATATTTTATCTCTATGTCAACCTCCAAAATTTATTTCTCATGTCCAACCAATTTCAATTGGTCGAACAAACCAATTCCTTAGGTCACTATCTCATAGTCTTAACATAAAAAATCCTACCATGATCAATGGTCATAAAGAACACTTGTAGATAATTTAAACCTATTTTGATGGATAAGTATGAAACTAGGATACTTATAATTCAACCCTATATGCTTTATAGATCTCAAATCAGCTTGAATCACTTCAAACTAACCTTACCAAAAAGGCTACTTTAGACTGCTATTTTTCTCCTTAAGGCCTCTATCGACTAGGCAACATTGAACTTCTATAACTTTGACACAAAAATATGAATATAAATAACACTTTTAATATACATTTGGGAAAATTCCTAATCTTCATCACATACCCATTAGTTCCCCTAATCATATTCAAATATTTCTGACAATATCAAAATTATTGTTAAGAGACACTTTCTTATAGGGCCCACACATAGTCAAAAGACCAAAAATAATTTCACAAAAACCTAAAAGAGTCCTATACAACCTAAAATCATCAAATTTTATCACGTAATCAACTCTGAGCCCAAAAAATCAATATCTTCTCTATCGAATCCAAGATTGGGGTTTTGATACTCAAAAACCTCCTTAGCTTCTTAACAATCATTCATAAAGTTGTCTCCCTTAAATCCTAAACCAATGATTTTAAAATATCCTTAGGTATATTCCCTAACTACTCTAAATATCTCATCTTCTCATTCAAACCTTGCACATGCCAACAAGCATGAGAAACTTCCTCTTTGGCTCTTTGCACTCATTTCTAGCACCCTTTGAATCTTCTAAACCATCTTTATAACTTTATAGCTCAATCTCTGAACTCAAAACTTATAAACATGATTGAAAAATCTTTCCTAACCATATATTATATAAAATAAATCTTCACCAACCTAAAAGCACCCTTTGACCCTTCACAAGGCCTCACAAGCCCACCTAGGCCAACTAGGCTAATGGCCAAACTATCTTACAGACCACTAGACACTTATTGTAAACCATACACCTATCATATTAGCATAATATACATGTATAAAATTCACATTAAAATAATGATAAGCTTCTCATCATGATATAGCTCTCAAAGTACTCAAATCCCCATAGGCAACCACACATGGTCAAGCCCACAAGGCATATGATGACTTGCACTCCATCTAAAGACCACCTGAAAGGAATCCAATTGCTCTCTCAACCACAAGGACATACCATGTAATATCTCTCCATTATCCATGCCATCCACTCATGCTTCCATAGAACCAGTTACTCCCACAAGTTTTCACTAGCAACCAAGACTAAGCTGAGCACTAAGATCATGCATATTAGACCAAGAGCACTCTCATGCCACTTTGTCATCACCAATGTCACTTGACATCAATGACAACACATTAATACTACCAATATCCCATTAATATCCACCTTTGTCATTGATGGCAACACCTCCTTTACTCTCTCCCCCTTTTACAAAATGACAAAGTGGACTTATTTATCAAATAAACTCTTCTATCTCTAATCAAGTAATTTAAGAACACAACCAAGACAACGTACCTTCCTCTCTCATCATTTTAAACATAGAGCAGAAAAAATATCATAAATATATCACACATCAACCATATTTCTCCCCCTTAGACTAATCTCTTTTCAAAAACCAACTCAAGTCATAGCTCCAAAAGACCTATAAGATCCTTAGACCTGACCACTAGGAAATCACACTAGCTCCCCCTCAGACCACTACTAATTAATAGACAAATAACTCAGATCCCCCTTTTATAAAAACTAAATTCAGACCTATAAGTCTTCAATAGACCTATACAACATTGAATCACACTCCCTTCCTTCAAAATATATGATCAAATAACTAAATCTTCTCAAGTAAAACTGAATAGCTAGAACTCAATCCTTCTCCCAAGCTACTTAGATCCTTGGACCTATCACCAATTTTATGGTAACATAACTCCATATAAGACTATATTCCACTTTGAAGTCATCCCCTTCTTTTATATAACCCATTCATACCTGTATGACCTACAAGAATAGTTACCATCAACTCATACAATAATATGAGCACCATAGCACTATGCAAACTCACATACCTTTGCACTCAAGGCACCTTGAATAACATAAAAGGAAATACAAATAAATAAATACACATAAATCATCCTTATAATAGACCAACCTATATAATTAGAACCAACAAAGCTAACCTTCTTTGGAATGATATCAGTAAACTGATTAAACTAGGCCTATTTAGACCCCTTGTAGTCCTATCTGGCCACTAAAAACCTCATAAATTTCTATCCTAAGCACTCAAATCCATTAAAATATATATCTTAAGTCCATTACCATTAAACTTTAGACATGCCAATATTGAGCCTCCAACTCATCCTCCATATTATACTTCCTTCTTTATTCCTTTAGCTAGTTAGGTCTCCTAGAAGACCAAAACATGAATAAATTGAAATATTCTTACCTTAAAAACACTTTAATACTTTTTAAAGCAACCCATTTTTCCCACTCAATTATTTCAATTTTTAAAAACTCAACTCCAAATATATACCACTTTTTCAATCATGCCTTAAATTACTAGGCCTTCAAAGTAAACATTAGTCAAAGGTCAACCTCTAGTCAATGTATACACCTGATCTAGATACCACACCTGAAGACCATAAAAAAACACTACCATGAAAAATTACAAGCCTCCACACTTTTGGTAACCATGACTTCCTTTAGGCCACCAAATGCATGCCCATGAGAAGAGAAGCTTGTGATCACTCAAAACCTTTCACCTGGCATAAAAACATTCATCCACCTATGAAACCTATTGAAACAAGTATAAAACACATATGAATACCTTATTTATCATATAATGCTTTATGATACATCTCAAATCATCATATGACCCTTGAAACCAAGCATTCTCGGCATACAAAGTCATCATCTACAATAAGCATCTTGACCAAATGGTTAAAAACACAACTAGGCATCTTAAGAGCATATCCAATCTATCTACCCTTATTTTACATTTAAAAACCAAATTTAAACATATATTATTTACCTTATATCTACCTTGAAACACTCAAAGAGCTATATTGGCACCTTCTAAGAGGTCAGCTCTAAATTTTGACCATAAAACTCACATTTGTGCTCATTAAGAACTCAAACCACCTGGGAATGACTCATGGAAATATTATACATGCTTCCATGCAATTAAATCCACCTTTATCCTCCAAATCACTACCCATATCAAGCATCCAAAAATGATCAAAAATGTGCTTTAGGACTACGAGACCTAAACATACCTCTTGAATAATCATCCTTGCTTCTTTCTCTTCATTGACCTATAAGATCAATTAGACATTCTCAAACAATATTTAACATCTTAAAAACATGTCAAAAATATATTTATGCATTATTCAAAAAACATAAGCCATTAAGATTCAAATCATAGATCAACTACTTCTAATGGAGTAACTCAACCTCATGATTAAAACAAACAAGACAACTCTCCATGTCACAGTCTTTAAATTTTTAATGAATATTTAGATCATACAAAATATAATTAAATTTACTTTTCAATACCTTCTTAGGTTACCAAAACATAAAGAGACTACTACAAATCAAAATAAATCCTTCATGAATACATGTGCAGACTCCTTTACAAGAATACAAGAAACTTGTGATGCTACCAGGCATACACATCTTTAGAATCCTGTGAACTCCTTAATTATTATTTAATTATGGAAACAATACCTCTTATACCATATAAATCTTATTGAAGACTCATCATATATACATAAAGTATCAACTTTAGCAAACACTGTCTAGATTTGAAAACTTAAAACTTGTTATTTATAAAACACTAAAACCTTTTTTATGATATCAACACCATGACTACACATTTTTCATGACCTTGTGGGGTCATATATATATCAAATATCATTTTCATATACTTTGATTAGCCACCTTTAGTGTCTAATATTACCATTTATCTTAGCTAATCACACACCCTCTCAATTTTAAGACACAATCAACATTCATGGAGCTTTTCTTTCAAAGAAACACTTCCAAATATTTCTTAGTGAACCAGAACCTATCATGTAATTTGTTTCCATTTTATATGAGTCTTTTCCATGCACATATATCCATAAGACATTTTATTTTACTTAGAAAGCTTCATTAACTATCATATCTTCTATAGGTCTCAAAGAAGCCTAATTCCAATTACCCTGTTTGCTTCAATCTACAAATAATCAATCAATATGGTCCATAAATTCATTAACAATGAATTACTCCTATCAAAATACATTAATGAAAACTTATAATGGATTTTACTATGCTTAAAATCCCTCAAATCACTTGCATATATTACCAAGGCATCATTAGGTTATGTTTCTCCTTTAATTGTAGACCTCTGATTTTTAGGACACCTACACATATTTGTACCTATCATTATTACTAACTAAGAGACCATATTCAATAATCCTTATCATACAAATTAGGGTTGATTTTGGATTTGGCTTCAGTATAGTCTTTCTTTTTTGAACTTTCTAGTGTAAACATGCATACTTCAAATCTGATCTTCACTAACTTATCCATCATAGAGAAACCTTTAAAATTAATTATTCTTGAAATAAAAACTCAAAACACATGAAAAACCATGAAATCAACCACACTGATCAACAACAACTCCAACAGCTCTACCAACAAGCTAACTAGTAGACAATAACCAAGTTACTTGTAAGATCACCTTCCAATTTGATTATGCATCAAGAAAGACCTGCTCTAATACCAATTGATGGAACTAGCTAATGAGATGGGGTAGGGTGAATCAATATTTAATAATTCACATTAAAATCCATAAACTCATTCATCATACAATAACATAAACATGAAAGCTTACACATCAAAACATGAACAAGAGCATACATCACATGAACACATAATTTATGTGGGAAACCCTCTAGGGGATAAAACCCACTCTCAATCTAAAAACAACAATGGACTACTTTCCTATAAGATGAATAAAACAAGATACTTTATACCAACACCAAATGATCAATGAGCATCCACCCTTCAATTTAGTCTAGCTCCAACTAGAAATGAGGATACAACCCCTAGGTGATTAATCACCCAATAAACCACCTCTACTATGATCTCCACCACTTCTCTAATGTCTTCTATAATTTATGATGACCTTATCTCAATATAACACTTGTAATCCCCTTCACAAACCATTTTCTCAACCAAGTCACACATTAGACTGTTAGGTCTATTAACTTACTAGCTCATGAACTAATCAGTATAACATGACTAATTATATTCAACCTCTAAATTTCCAAAATTACCCATATCTACTCCTTGACTAAGATATTTACTTTTCTTAAATGCACACTCTCTACTCTCACACATACATAAATAGGCTAATTTGACCTTGTATATATATATATATATATATATATATATATATATATATATATATACAAGGTCAACCAAAATACTTCATAAACTTGAATTAACCTTAGAAACTATCCACATAAATGTCATCAATCTAACTCAAACAGTCCATAGGTCATCCATACTTCCAAAATAGATCAATCCCACTTTAGATCTCAATTAGGCCTAATTTATTATCCCTTATAATTCATTCACAACATATAATCATCTCCATGAATAATATACCTGAAAAATTATTAAAACACATAAATCCTACCTCTAATAGATAATTTATCACTCCCAAATGGGTCTAAAACATTTAGAACTCCAATTCATACCTTGAACCAAGCCTTTTATACTACTGGGTAATAGGCCTAGAAACCCAAAAAACACAATCATATAGAATTGAAGCATATAAAATATTTTCTAGAACTCCAATTCATACCTTGAACCAAGCCTTTTAGACTACTCGATAATAGGCCTAGAAACCAAAAAAAACATAGTCATATAGAACTAAAGCATAAAAAATATTTTCTCAAAAAAACACCTAAATAAACACTTGGATAGGTCCTACATGACTTTAAAAAAAACCTAAAAATCCATTTTTCATGTTCTCATAATTCACATAGGTCCAAACCAACTCACATAAACTGTTCACTCAAATTGGTCAAGCACCCTAGAAACTTAGTCAAATAACTTTGACTTATCCAACCAAAATAGTGAAAAAATATGAATATAAAATACATTTAATGAATCTATGACACCTATTTAATATATCCAAGCTTTCACTCACCTCAAACTCTACTCAGAACAACTCAAACTAGCCTCTTCAAATAGGCCACTCTAGACTGCCTACAAGCTCCAAAAACCAATCCTGTTGATGTTCTTGTATAAAATATGAAAGAACACTTTAATATCTTATAATACACATTAATATATTATATTTTATCTCTATGTCAACCTCCAATATTTATTTCTCATGTACAACCAACTTCCTCAGGTCATTATCTCATAGTCTTAACATATAAAATTCTACCATGATCAATGGTCATAAAGAACACTTGTAGATACTATCAAAATCTCTTGATGGATAATACTAAAACTATGAGACTTATAATTTAGTCCCATATTCTTTATAAATCTCAAATCAGCTTGAATCACTTTAAACTAACTTTACCAAAAAGGCTACTTTAGACTGCTATTTTTCTTCTTTAGACCTTTAGCAACTAGGCAAATTTGAAAGTCTAGAAATTTGACATAGAAAGATGAATCTAACAAAAAAATTACATATAAATTTGGTAAAAGTATTAATCTTCATCAAATACCCATTATTTTCACTGATCATATTAAAAAATATCTCACAATATCTAAATTAATTTTAAGAATCACTATATTTTGGTTCCCACTCATAGTCAAAAGACCAAAAATACTTTAAAAAAACTTGGAAGATTCCTCTAGATTATCCAATCATAAAATTTTATCACCCAATCCATTTTTATCCCAAACCATCAATATCTTTTATATCGGTTCTAAGACTAGGGTTTTGATACTCAAAAACCTCCTTAGCTTCTTACCAATCATTCATAATGTTGTGTCCCTTAAATCCTAAACTAATTCTTGGAAAATATTCTTAGGGACATCACCCAAATAATCCAAATAGATCGTCTTCTCATGCAAACCTTTCACATGACAACAAGCATGAGAGACTTCCTCTCAGGTTCTTTGCACTCATTTCTAGTACCCTTTAAAGATTCTAAACTAACTTTTTGACTTTATAGCTTAATATATAACCTCATAAATTATCAACATGATTAAAAATTATTACTTGGACATATATTATGCAAAAATATTTGCCAACCTAAAAACACCCTTTGACCCTTCACAAGGCCTCATAAGCCCACTTAGGCCAAGTAGGCCAATGGCCAAACTATCTTGTAGACTACCAGCCACCTCTTGAAAACCATAAAAATGTTATATTATCACTCTATACATATATAACATGCACATGCCAAGCATACTGAGCTCTTCATCATGATATATCTCTCAAAGTACTCAAAACCCCATAGGCAACCACGCATGGTCAAGTCCATAAGGCATAAGATGACTTGTACTCCATATAAAGACCACTTGAAAGAAATACATTTTTTCTCTCAACCAAATGGACATACCATGTACTCTCTCTCCATTCTCTATGCCATCCAATCATGCTTCTATAGAACCAACTACTCCCACAAGCTTTCTCTAGCAACCAAGACTAAGCTGAGCACTAAGATCATGCATATTAGACCAAGAGCACTCTCATGACACTTTTTCATCACCAATGCCACTTGAAATAATTGATAACACATCACTACCACCAATCTCCCAACATAGACAATTCTAAATTCTATAACAACACTGACACCAAATCATCAGTTTACTTCTCATTTTGTGTTGAAATGTCTTAATAAGATGGGATATCATGGTAAAGGTATTGGAAAGCATGAACAAGGAATCATCAATCCTATCAAGGCATTCACACAATGTGGAAATCAAGGGATATGATATTATCTTACGCTCCTTTATGGCAAACCTTCTTCCACCACTTCAAAGCATAAAATTTTTTGTCCACCCATTACACTGGTAGATCACATTGTTAATCATACTTCAACATTATCATTCATATATCTTGATCATATTAATGATATAGTTTGACTAGATATGTATACATTAAATGAATTCTCTAATAATGAATCCCTCTTACAACTTCTCAAAGCATATGAGGACCTCCCATCTTTGTATCATAAAAATAGATTTCCTTATCACATAAATTCCCATGCATACTTTGGAGAAAATCTAGATTCTCCTCAAGACATATCAGTTGATTCAAGTGATACTATTCCCACAAGCCCATATACATGAAATCATTCCACATTTCTTAATGTAGAAATAGTTAATTTCAATTTTGGAGCCAATCAAGATCCTTGCATTATCTTGTTAGTCATTGCCCTATGAAAGGAAGAGGATAAAGATATTCATCAAACTTTAACATATTTCTATAACTCTTTGCTTGGTCTTACTTAGATATTCTAGGAATTGATATATCTATAGTAGTCTATTGGATTCCCATACCCAAATGCTAAACCATTTAAATAAAAAATTCACAAAATGCATCCTAAAGTGGCTCTCTTAGTCAGAAATGAGATACAACACATCTTAGATGTTGGATTCATTCAACTAGTAGAGCACCCTAAATGGGTTTCCAATATAGTCCCCATGGTCAATTCCAATGGATAAATTTAGTGTTGTTATGGTTCTATGGATTTAAATAAAGCATACCCAAAAGAGGATTTTAATATACCTAACATTGACATGATCATATATTCCAAAGCTAGGTATGAAATGTTATCATTTATGGATGGCTTTAAAGGATACAACCAGATCAAAATCATTGAAGAATATCAAGTTAAATAATAGTTTATAACACCTTGGGGTACATTTTGTTACATTATCATGACTTTTATATTAAAAATGTTAGAGCCACATACCAGTGTACCATGATGCATATTTTTCATGACTTTATTCACCATACTTTTTAGGATTATGTCAATCATATACTAGCTAAATCCAAATAATGACAATATCATGTTATTGATTTATGCAAGATATTTCAAGGACTCAGGCAATACAATTAGTGATTAAACCCAAACAAATGTGTGTGTAGAGTTACATCAAGCAAAATTTTAGGTTTCATTATTTCTCAACGTGGTATAGAGGTTGACCCTAAGAAATTTAAATCAATTATCGATATGACACCTTCCATAGATTTAAAATAACTTCAATCTTTACAAGGCAAGATCCAAGTAATCTACAATTTTGTAGCTCAACTTGTTGATAAAACTCAATCATTTACTTGATTATTAAATAAATATATAAATTTTATCTACGACCTAACCTATCAAGAAATATTCAATATAATCAAACAATATCTTCTTAATCTACTAATTTTAGTACCACCTATACCGAATAGGCCTTTCTACTATATATCTTAGTAACATTTCATGCATTAATAGAACTCTTCGCACAACATGATGATCAACATACCAAGTGAGTAGTTTATTACATTAGTTACACATTAGTTGATTATGAAAAAATTACTTCATGATAGAAAAATTATCTAGCATTAGTTTTTACCACATAAAAACTTTGACATTATGTGGTCAATAATTAGACTCAAGTTATCAAAAAAATAGATCCCTTGAAGTTTATAATGGAAAAACCACATCTCTCTAGTTACATCAAAAAATAGGTCATGTTATTACCAAAATTAGACTAAAAAATAGTTCTTTATAAATAAATAAAGGGTTAAATCATTGCAGACAATTTGGCAGTCACACCATTCTTGGACACCAATCCTATTAGTGACACATTTAGAGATGATTTCTCTACCTATTATACTCATTTTGATACTTGGACCATATTATACGATGGTTATCGATGCACATTTAGTTCAGGGGCAAGCATTATCTTTGTCAACCCTTCTAGTCACATAGTTCTTATTACATATCAATTAAGTTTCTCCTGCACCAAAAACATTATAGAATATAAAGCACTTATCTTAGGTTTTTTTGTCACCCAGTCCCTCCATTACATCTATCCAAGTCTTTGGTGATTCCTAACTTGTGGTCAATTAATTCAATGATGTTTATCAAAAAAAATAATGTCTTATCCCATACCTAAATATGGTATAATATTTATCATCATAGTTCAACTAATTTTCTATAAAAAGTATACCAAGAAAAGATAAATGACATGTAGATGTAATGGTAAATTCCACATCTTTAATTTTTATCAACATCAATGATGATCAAGCTATTTTTATAATTAAAGACTTAAAATCACCATTAATATCTAATGTGGATTTGATCACACTATCTATCTTAGCCACTACACATAGTTCTATAGCTCCAGAATGGTTTTCTATTATGTATAACTTTATAAACCAATCTATTAAACCAAACACTTTTTCTTGAAATGAAAAATTCAAGTTACACAAACAAACACTCAATTATGTAATCATTGGTGGGGACATTTTTAAATGATCCTCCAATGGATAATTGCTTTAATGTTTAACTTCACTAGAAGCTAAAATTGCTCTTACATAGATACATGATAGTGAGTGTGGTGGTCACTTCAATGGAAAGGCCATGTCACACAAATTTCTTGGACAAGGATACTAGTGGCCCACCATGGAAGATGAATTTTCACAATATGAAAATCTCTATGATAAATGTCAACAACACAGTAACCTACAACATGCACCATTATAATAAGTGCAACCTATTATCTCTCCATTTCCATTTATGTTATAGGGATTTGATCTTATTATAAAAATTAACCCCAAATCCATCGATAAACACAAGTTCATCATCACAACTAAAAAATATTTTACCAAGTGGGTGAAATCCATTCCACTCCAATCTACCATAGGGGAGGACATTTGTTGCTTCCTCATGACTCATTATTTTATGCTTCAGCCTACCCATAGCCATCATTTTAGAAAATGGAACATCATTTAATAACAAAATTGTCAAGAAATTTTGGATAAAATATAAGATTAAACAAACATTTTCCACTTCATATTACCCACAAGGAAATGGTCTAGTAGAGGATACTAATAAAAACATCAATAAGATTTTGAGTAAAATAGTGACCAAATTATGAGATGATTAGCATAATCAACTAGTATTTGCATTATGGGCCTATCACATTAGTATCTGCATGCCCATAGGAGCCACTCCTTATTCACTCATTTATGGAATAGAAGCAATTTTACCATTGGAATTAGAAATCACATTTTTTCATGTCTCCCTTATAGGTATTCTCATTGATGACCAATATCATGAAAAGTATCTACACCAGCTTTAGTAGTTAGACCATACACACATTCAAGCAACATAACATCTCAAAATCTACTAATAATGTATACAATGATCCTATAATAAATGAGTTCACAAAAGAGAATTTGAAATTAATGATCTTGTTCTCAAATAAAATCTTCATAATGTCGATGCCAAAGAATAAATCAAAGGAAATTCAAACCAAATTGGCTAGGTCCATACATTATTATCAAAAATCTTAGCCCTAAAGTGTATCAGCTAGCATCAAATAAAGGAAAGAAACTCAAAAATATAATGAATATTATGTATCTACATATATTTCATGTCTAGCACTTCATTTTACACATTATATTGTACATAATTTTTCAAAATTACTTGTACATAACTTTATTTCAAATTACTTGTACTTAGTTTATCAAATTTCTTGTACATAATTTATTCATGAGTGATTGTACATAGATTATATCAAATTACCAAAAACATTTAAATATTTCAAAACACAATAACATTCAAAATTAATAAAAAACATCAAAAATATTTCAATTATATGCAATATCCATGCTTTACATCTCTACTACTATGCTAGACTTACATTTGTTGTTCTAGGATATTATTTATCAATTTATCTACATTAACATGCTTCACTTGATATTATTTGAGTGTGTACAGTGACTTACAGACCCTTGATTGGTTCACTCTACCCATTGAGGGGGCATCCCACTTCTACATTCAATACATACATCAATATATTTACCCACTGGGGGCATTTTGATATTGGAGTCCTATTCCTAATTTAGTTAAGGGTTTGAGCTAATTAAATCAATAAATAATAATGTAATAATTATAATACCAATTTTTATAATTTAACAATGTTTTTAACCTTTCTATAAATAAAAATAAATGTGAAGAAAATAAGACTTAGCTAGAAATTGACTAAGACAACTATTGTAGGGTGTGAAACTCACTATGCA
The DNA here is from genome assembly GCA_037957365.1 of Torreya grandis. Lineage (NCBI taxonomy): Eukaryota > Viridiplantae > Streptophyta > Pinopsida > Cupressales > Taxaceae > Torreya > Torreya grandis. The sequence continues at coordinate 2,869,019 of JARHVA010000466.1, forward strand.
ATAATGGGATAATGTCACAAATTAGGATATGGCCTTTATTTTATGAAATTATAGGATCACCAAAATAAGACACCCTAAGGTTTGGTGTTATAGTCTTATTCTACCACTATTATCTAAGAGACCTGATCTTTCTAGGTTTTATTCATTATGTCTATGTGAGCCTACATATGAGATTTTGATTGTTAGATGTCTATGATACTCCCTATAGAGATAATTTAATCTTAAAACCCTAGAATCCATTATATTTGACAAACTTTGGGAAATAACTAAGTTAGTTTATATAAGATGTAATGAATGTGTATCCATATCCTTTGTGTAGGCATGTTACCTACATACCAATCCTCTAAAGAGGGATCAAGGCATATGTAGTTCTCCCACTTGATGTGCTTTGTAAATTATGTGTATGAAGATGCAAAATAACAAAAATAGGTGTGTTTCAAGTGGCTAGGGACTAGTTTAAGGATTTGAATAAGCTTGTGGCTATATTAGATGGTTGTATGTAGAGTATAAGGAAATATGCCTGGGTAGTCTTGATTGTATTCTTGTTTGGTTTATGATATTTTCCAACCACCTTTAAATGAAATTTGAATGGGCTTATATAGGGATATGTTGGTCATTGGTTAAATGTATTCATGTTAAGCTAACAAGATGGAGGATAGGAACTATAAGGAACTGATCATTATAGGTAAAAGTGCACTTGGATAAGAGTGCCAAAAATAGACACGCTAGGGTCTAGTGATATAATCCAATTTGGGTGTTATTATCCTAAATGAATGGGACCTAAGGGGATGGAATAATAACTAGAAATGCTACCTAAAGGAGGTGGAATCACTATTTAGAAGGCTATGAATGACTAAGAATTAGTTGAAACATGCCTATGATGGTTATGAGAGCAAGCAAGAGGGACCTATGGGTTGGGTGTCACAAGACACACTCAAATTACTAATTTTCACACTTTATATGACTACATTTACCCCACTTTATTCTAGTGATGAAGAAAAGTGAAATGCTAGGATAAAAGAAAAATATAAAATGTACCTAAACTTACCTATAAGGGTAAAGATCATAAAGTTATTTAATGTTGGATGTGTGTAGAGAGAGCATGTTATGAAGTGTAAATATATAAGAGGGAACAAAGAGTAGATTAGTTATTACTAGATACACTATATAAAAAATAAGAATGTAAAAATCTAGGTAAGAGAGAGAGAGGAAGAGAAAGGAATAAATACACCTCAATGATACACAAACCAATAAAAAACTTGTTTTGATGTTGAGAATGTGTTGAATGATGTTGTACTAAGATTAATATCATGAATGAAGATGAATGTTCAATTCTTTGAGAGTGGCTCAAGATTGTAAAGGTTGTCCCTTTGGCTCCATCATCACCCACTAAGTGATGCTATGTGATCATGCATGTGCCAATAAATGTTTGGACTATGTGTCCAATCCCTCTAAGTAGGTGGATCAAGAATACAAAGGCTAGCTAGTCCTTTGGCTCCATCATTTCCCTGTGAAGTGAAGCTATAAATTGATACTGGTATGAATGTGTGTCATATGGAATGGATATTAAAGCCCATAAATTCTTTGTAATATAAAAATTTATCATGGATAACTAAATGCATACTAAAAACTAGTCCAATCTTGGCCAACTTAGAAAAGTCAAAGATTAGGATTGTATGAAAGCCACTCTAAAACTAGGCAATAAGCTTATGTGGAAGCCACTTAGAAATGTGGAGTTTAGGCTTGTATAAAATCCACTCTAAAATGATGCCAATCACCTGTATATGGAAAAAGTTGTGTAAATATTGAGAATACCTAGGTAATATACTAAACTTAGAAAGAAAATAAGTCAAATGTGTCATGCACATTGGCCCCAATCACTAGTGTCTGAAACATGGATTATAATCTAGAAGTTATATCAATTTTATAATCTAAAAATGGAATAAAAATACATCATGCCATGTATTATTCCCCCTGGATCTAGATTCTCTAATAAAAACTATACTCAAATTAATAAATTTGAACTGGTTTATATGTGCAAACCTATAGCTAAGCTTACCTTTCTACCTATTTTTAAAAGATCTAGTTTTTTTGTTATTTGGACAAGAGCACCAAAAATGGACACCTTGTTATCTAGTACCATAGTCAAGTATTGGAACTATTGTCCTAGGATAATTTTGAATATTGTTATGTAATTCTCACTATCTACCTAGTTTCTTCTACTTGGTTTAAATTTTGGTTACTATTCTAGGTATTCTTAATACTAATTTTTTAATTGGTAAGAGCTCTGATCTCTATGACAAAACCTGTATTATTTGCCCCCTATTTTGAGGGTAGAAATGAAGAATCTGAAATGATTATCGTAAAAATAAAGATCCCTACAAGTGTGTTATTTTATAAACATACATGATAAAACAATGATAATTGACAAGATATCTCAAGATATAACATAGTTTGTAATGGAGATTATTAGATCAATAGTGGAATGCCTAGATAGATATAATAATGTAATAACATGTGAAATATAATGAACTAGAATTTTGGTTGGTTGTTAATTTTTAGTTACTAGTTTTTAGTTTTCATGAAGGGATGGAACATGATGTCCATCATGACATCTAATAAAGTAAGCTAATGGATGATGTGGATCATGGAATCACAAATAATTGAGAATAAAATAAGCAAAAAGCACACAAAGCAAGAAGTAAGAAGCATAAAAGAGTGGCTAAGGGGATAATAAAACAAGGGACATGGGCACATGTCACTCAAACTAGAAATCAAGCACACAAGGCATGTTCAAATTCCACATACACATAAAATTAAAATAAGCAAGGTTGGCATGAAATCCACAATCACATACTAGAGCACAGGAAGAGGACATTGGAAAATATCCTAAGACACACACAAGAGTAGAAGAAAATGACATTGGAAAATTTCTGGAGGCACATATAGGTGATAAAATAGGAAATTGATAAATTCAATAACATATAGCTATGCAAAGCAAGAAATAAAAGTATGTAAATAATTAAAAATACAATCATCTCTAACTAATCCAATCAATAAGTGAAAGTATATAAGACATGCATTGAAAAACTAGGTATATGATAATAGATACACAAGTGTTATATACTTGTGATTATCAATAGAGTAATCTATGTAAGCTAGTAAACTATGTACATCATCATGATAAATAGATTTTGTGGTGTAGGAATGACATAACCTGGATGGTCTGGTCATATATTATATGCCCCAAATGGGTAAATATATCAATGTATATCTCAAAAATATAAGTAATATGCCCCTTAATGGGTAGAGTTAAGAAATAAAGGATCTGGATATCACTACACACAATCAAAGAAGATCAAGTGAAGCATGGCAATGTAGATAAATTGACAAATAATGGCATAGAAAACAAATGTAAGTCTAGCATGGTAGTATAAATATAAAGCATGGATAATGAATATAATTAAAATGTTTTTAGATTTTTGAGTTATTTGAATGTTTTTTTATTTTGAAATATTATATCTTTTTTGGTATTTTGACATATTTAAATGTTTTTAATTTTTTTATATATGTTATGTACAATCAATCATAAGTAGAAGTAATGAAGGAAACTATATACAAGTAAGCAAAAAAACTATTTATAAGTAAGGCTAAGGAGAGATGATACTAATGAATGAGTCTCATGGGAGAATCCCTACTATGGTGTCTTGTATCAAGGAGAAGGATTGCATGTGATCATGAAACATGATGGAAGGGTTGAGACTGTGGCTTAGAAAGTTGTATATGTTGTAAATGCTTTGAAATAACTGAAGTAGAAACCATATATGGGGTCCCCCTATGACTCTAAAAATTGGATGAAACTATAGGGCTCTTATAGACCCATCTAGTGGTATGAGAATCTCTCTAAACATGTGCTTTATGTGTAGATGCATGAGACCTCAATGATATTACCATGGGTGTGAACATTGAAGCTAAAAGCTATCTAGAATTTTGAAACTATGGTTTCTCTAAAAGAGACCTATATGTAAGTGTATGAACTCTTTGTGATGGAAATGGAGGCCTCAATTATATTTGAATCTAAACTAGAGGAAGAACTAAAATTGGTGGAGAAACTAAAACTAGTGGCTGAAATAAAAATGGTGACTACAACATAATATATGGCTTTGAAGTGGGTAGTTGTAACTCATATGAAAATCCACCATCTATAACAACCTGATTAGCATGAATGAATTTAATATATTTTTGAACTATATAAGATACTACTCAAAGTTTTCAAATCCATGGTTGGCCAAATAACATATCAAAAACCCCCACATTAGGAACAATAGTAAATGATGTGGCCACATGTGTTGGACCAACTTATAAAGGAAGTATGATCTCACCTAATGAAATTTGTATATGCCCACTAAATCCATTGATAACTATGTCCATTATAGTTAAATCCTACTCTAAATATCCTAAATTTTGTAGTAATGTCATATTTCACATGTTTACAATGGATACAATGTCTATGAGAACACTATGAATAGGATGATTATGAATGTAATCTCTGAAAATGAGTGCATGACAATCCAAATCATCCTCAACTATCTCTTACTTTGATAAAGAGATCAAAGGTATAGTTGGAACTCTAGAATTATATACACCAATCATATTTATCAAAGGATGTGACTCAATTGAAAGTGCCTTATATGTAGCTAGTGGAGGATGTGCATGATATGCATGGTGAACACTTGATGTATCCCATGTCTCTTATTTAAAATGATATGGGAAAGAATATAAGAATATTTTCAAAGTTTTATCCTATGTTTTCTTTTCTAGATGAGGCTCAACTAAAGTGCCAAGATTAATAATGTTACCATCTATCAAGTCTTATATATTGTGTTTCAAATTGATGCTTCTATTTGTTGTGTGACATTGTGCCTTATGAAAGTCACAAAATGCATTATGATCATATTCCCATGGAAGAGGATTTTTTGGATTGAATTATTGAATAGAAATGAGAGATATGATATTACATTCCAAAAGTTGTAAAACTTTGGTTAGAGATACTGGTAGATTGAAAAAAGCTCATCAAGGAGGGGTTGACAAAAAACACTCACTAAGGGGGATTTGAAACCACAATGATTGTTGGTTGATTCTAACTCTTACTATCATTAACCTTTACTCTATATGGGACTTTGTTGTTACTCTTGTTTTTTTGTTTTTGATAAACTTGTCAACTTGAGTTTTCCCATTGAAATTAGTTTGACCTTATTTTCATTTAGTGTATGACACAATTCAGTGAAGAAAGAGAACCTTTTGAGCATTATTGATTCATGCAAGGCTAATATAAGACTCTATTTGAAAATATCTTGTAGCTCTTGATCATCCATGGTGCTATTCATCTTAAACAAGATGGTATTATATCAAAGAACATAATTTTTGAGATGCTCATTTGATTTTTTTTCTATTATACAATTTTGAAATATGAAACCTTATCACCAATGTTAATATTGAAATGAGATAAGAACATGTCATATAAAAGATTGAATGTATTGACTGACTAATTTTGTAGACTATAGAACCATTTTAAAGCATAATCCTTTAGACTCCATGGAAATATCTTGGTTAGTAGCCATTCATTTGGCACATAGTCGAAGCATGCTATGTGAAAATCTCTCAAGTGTGTCTCTAGATCACCCTTACCATCATATAGAGTGAGCTTGGGTTTAACAAAACCTTTTGAAAATTGTGCCAAATGAATATGACATGTTAATAGTGTATGCAGTAAAGCAAAAGAATCGAAGGCCTGTGTAGGTCTAGAATCACCTTGTTCAAGATGTAGCACCTTGGATTGAAGAGATTTTATCTCTTGCATAAGCGTTTGCATATCAAGAGATAAAGATGTACTGGCTATAGCTGGTCATCCCTCAAAGGAAGGTTGGGATGCTATAGGGGGTTGTTGAGACATAGTTGCCTCCATAGTGTCATTTATAACTAGATGCTTTGTGGTTTGAGAATATTGACCATTTTTTACTTTTTTTTACTCTTTTTGTAATATTTTAAACATATCATCTTGCATGTCAAGGTGTTTAGTTAAGAGTTCTTGAATTTCCCTTTTATTAGTTTCATCAAAACTGGTGTATTAGGGTATTGTTAAAGTAGGAAAATAATTTGATAATTTATTGATTTTTTTGTAATAATTTGTAATAAGTAAAGTGCAATGGAAGGAAAGTACTAAATAAAATAAATGTAGATTCCTAAAAATAACAAACTAGAAAATGTCCTAAAAATAACAAACTAGAAAATGCATAAAAAGGATACAAAGCTCATAAACATGTAAGGTGATACCTTAAAGGTAATGGGATCTAGTATATGGAACTAGGGTTTTGAAAAAATGATTTATTTAAAAATTACTAAGGAATTTTAAATTTAATTTGTATTTTTTAGTAAAATATGTAGGTAAAAATTTAGAAAATTATTAGAAAATTCATGATTTGAAAGGCCCTAGTACATGTAACTAGGGTTTTAAATAAATTGAATTTTTTGATATTACTATGGAAAAAAAATATATGATTTAAATATGCAAATAAAAAAAAATCTAAAATTAGCAAAAAATTATTCCTAGGGTTTTTGTGCAAAAAATGACCAAGTAAATTTCAACTAGGGTTTGGAAAATAATATTTTTAAAATTACTATTGAATTGTAAAAACTAAATTAATTATTTGATTTAAATATGCAATAAAAAATAAAATATATATTTCTAAAATTATAAAGAAATTATTCCAAGGGTTTCTAGGGTTTTTATGCACAAGCAAAGTAAGTCAAGTTCACCAAATGATTTAATAGTTTTAAAAATATTGGAGTCATATTCTAAATTTAGTTAAGGGTCTGAGCTAATTAAATCAATAAATAATAATTAAATAATTAATATACTAATTTTTATAATTTAATTATGTTTTAATCCTTTCTATAAATAGAAATAAATGTGAATAAAATAAGACTTAGCTAAAAACTAACTTAGACAACTATTGTTGGGTCTAAAATTCACTATGCAGGACTAGGATAATGTCACAAATCAAGATATAGCCTTAATTTTATGAAAGTATAGGAGTGTTGAAATAGGAAACCATAGGGTTTGATTTTATAATCCTCTTCTACCACTATTGTTTACGAGACTTAAGCTTTCTAGGTTTTGTTCACTGTGTTTGTGTGAGCCTACCTATGGAATATCGACTACTAGATGTCTGTGGAACTCTCTGAAGAGATGATTTAGTCTTCAAACCCTAGAATCCATTATTATTTGACAAAATTTTCCAAAAAGAGTGGGTTTAGTTTGTGTAAGATACACTAAACATGTATCCACACCCCTTGTGTGGGCACATTGCCTACATACCAATATTTTGAAGAGGGATCAAGTCATATGCAGTTATTCCACTTGAAGTGATTTATGTAATTATGTGTATGAAGATGAAAAATGCTAAAATTGGGTGTGCTTGAGGTGGTTAGGTATTGGTGTAAAGATTTGAATAATCTTGTGGATGTATTGGATGGTTATATTCAAAGATTAGGGAAATATGCCTGAGTATTGTATTCTTGCATGTTTTATGATATTTTCCAACCTCTTCTAAATGAAATTTGAATGGGATTTTATAGGGATATATTTGTCATGGGTTAAATGTATTCATGTTAGGTTGACAATAAAGGGGATATAAATTAGAAATAAATAATCATTGGAGGTAAAAATACACTTGGACAAGAGTGCTAGAAATAGACACCCTAGGGTTTGGTGTTATAGTCCGAGTTGGATGCTATTGTATTGAAGGAACAAAACATAGGGTTATAGAATCATCATTTGAAATACTATTTTAAGGAGGTGGAATCACTGCATAGAATGATACATATAATTGGGAATCAATGAAAATATGCCTATGACGGTCATGATAGCAAGAAAGAGGGACCTATGGGTTGGGTGTCACAAGCCACACTCAAGTTACTAATTTTCACATTTTATATGACTAAATCTACATTTTCCCCCAATTTATTTTAGTGTTGAAACAAATCAAAATATTATGATAAATTAAAAATAAAAAGTGTACCTAAACTTACATGTAAAGGTGAAGCTCATACAACTATGTAATGTTGGATGTGCATAGAGAGAGTATGCTTTGAAGTGTAAATATAAAAGAGAGAACAAAGAGTATATCAATTCTTACTATTTACTCTATATATAAAATAATAATGTAAAAATTTGGGTAAGAGAAAGAGGAATAGAAAGGAATGAATACAATTGATTGGGTATATGAACCAATATAAAACCTATTGTGATGTTGAGTAATGTTAGAAGATGTTGTATAATGTTAGATATGTTGGGTATTTACTATACCAAAATTAATATTATAAATGGATATGAGTGATAAATTCCTTGAGAGTGGTTCAATAATATAAATCCTATCCCTTTAGCTTCATTGTCACCCACTAAGTCAAGCTAGGTGATCATATATGTGTTAATCGAGGTTTAGATAATGTGTCCAATCCCTCTAAGTAGGTGGCTCAAGAAAGTCCTTTAGATCCATCATTTCCACATGAAGTAAAGCTATAAATTGATACTAGTACTAATGTGTGTCATATGGGATGGCTCTTGAAGCCCATGAATGCTCTGTAATCTAATAATGTGGCATGGATAGCCAAATGTGTACCAGAAACTAGTCTAATCTTGGCCAACTTAGAAAAGGTGGAGATTAAGTTTGTATGAAAGCCACTCAAAAAATGGGAAATAGGATTATGTGGAATCCACTCAGAAATGTGGTGGTTAGGCTTGTATGATAGCCACTCTAAAATTATGCCAACCACTTATAGATGGAATAGAGTACATAATTACTAAGAATGCCTAGGTAATATACTAAACTTAGAAAGAAAAGAAGTCAAATGTTCTATGCACATTACCCCCAATCATTGGTGTCTAAAATATGGATTTATATCTAGAAGTTATATCAACTACCTAATCTAAAATTAGAAGTGAGAGTCATCATGTTAGGCATGATGCCCCTATTTATAGATTATTTGAGAAAAATTGTACTAAAACTATTGAATCTAAACTGGTCTATATATGTAAAATTGTATTTGAGCTTATGTTTATACATGTTTATAGAAAAATTGGTTTTTTTGTTATTTGGACAAGAGCACTAAAAATAGACACCCTATTGTCAAGTGTTGTAGTCCAATATTGGTGCTATTATTTTGAGCTAATTCCTATGACTGTTATGTAATTTTCATTATCTATCTAGTCTATTCTATCAATTTTGAAGTCTGGTTGTTATTCTAAGTTTTTTAAATGCTTATTTTTTGATTGGTAGGAGCTCTGATCTCTATGACAAAACCCCTGTTTATTTCCCCCTCTTCTGAGGGTAGGAATAAAGACCATTTAATGACTGCCCTCAGAAGAAAGAGCCCTATAAGTGTGTTATGATACAATAATATATGATATATCAATGATAATTGACAAGATATCTCAAGATATAACATGGTTTTTAATGGATATTGTTAGATCAATAGGGGTATGCCTAGATAGATATAACATTGTAATAGTATGTGAAATATAATGAATTAGAACTAGAAGTTTGGTTAGTTATTAGTTGTCATGGAGGGATGGAGTATGATGTCCATCATATCATCTAAGAAATCAATATAATACATGATGTGGATCATGGAAATGCAAACTATTGAAAAGAAAACAAGCAACAAGCACACAAGGCAAGAAGCCAGAAGCATACAAGAGTGGCCAAGGGGCCAAGAAAACAAGGGACATCAGAACATGTCTTTTAAATTAGAAAGTAAGTATACAAGGCATGTTAAAATTCCATATATATATATATATATATATATATATATATATATATATATAATTGAAACAAGCAAGGTTATCTTGAAAGACATAATAACATAGTAGAGTACAAGCAAAGGACATTGGAAAATGTCCTAAGGCACACACAAGAGTAGAAATAAAGGACATTGGAAAATATCCTAAGGCAAATATAGGAGATAAAATAGGGACTGATAAATACAATCACATTTAGCTATTCAAATCCAAAAAGGATGTCATGTAATATACTAGAAAAATAATCATATTTAACTAATCAAAGTAAGAAGTGAAAGTATGTAAGACATGTAGTACAAGACTAGATATATACTAAGAAATATACAAGTGTTATATGCTAGTGAAATGTTGATAGATTAATCTATATAAGGTATTATTTAATGTATAATAACATGATAAATAGAGTTTGTGGTATAGGAATGACATAACCTAGATGGTTTAGTCATGTAAAAGATGACCCTAATGGATTAATATATTGATGTACATCTCAAATTTAGAATTAAGATGCCCCCTCAATGGGTAAAATGAAACAATCAAGGATCTAGATGTCACTACACATACTCAAAGAAGATTAAGTGAAGCATGGTAATGTAGATAAATTGACAAATAATAACAAATGTAAGTCTAGCATGGTAGTAAAAATGTAAATCATGGATAATACATACAATTGAATTATTTTTGGATTTTTGAATTATTTGAATGTTTTTGTATTTCAAAATATTATATGTTTTTTGGTATTTTTATATATTTCAATGTTTTTGAATTTTTTATATATGCTATGTATAATCAATCATAAGAAGACTATGTACAAGTAATATTGAGAAACTATGCACAAGTAACAAAAAAAAACTATGTACAAGTAAGAAAAAAGAAATATGTAGAAGTAATATAACATAAGTAATATGTACACAATGATGTAAAAGAATATGTTGGAGGGGGTAAAGGTTCTAAATATAGATCTCATTGGGGATGGAGATGGAGGAAGGGAACATGACCATCATCAAATGCCTCAAGATCATCATCATATGTCATAGATTTTTGTATGAATGGTGGCTATCTCCTTAGGTGTTAGTAAGATATGTGATATTTATGTAGTTAGATATCTATCACTCATAATGGTTTCATCTTACTGACAATGAAATAAAGATTGCTCTAGTGGTGAAGATGTTGAGTCTCTTCTAGGATGTTTAACTCTAGTAGTAGATGGCTTTGGTGGAAGTCGTGAAGTTGGTACTGGTGGTGATGTAATCTAAATAATACCATAAACCTATAGTTATCCAATCTCTACTATAAATATGTTTATGAGTTTGTATCATGACTTGTGATGGTATGAAAAAGGCAAAATGGATGACCATCTTGCTGTGATACTTGCTAATAGATTTATGTCATACTATAGGTAGTGTGATTAATCCATGATCAAGTACATCTATAGTATAATTTGTGGTTGATGTTATGTGTTTCCTACCTAAATCTAAATAATTTGATATATATCCATAAAGGTAACCATGTGAACTATATGTGCCAAGTGATCTGTCTATGGTTGTGAATGTGGAGTATATCATAAGAGTGTAGAGTGAGATGATAATAGTGTTGTAATATGTGTAATGAGAGATCTAGAGTCATCTCGATAATTTCTAGGGCTAGCTGATGTAAAGTTCAATCCAAACAAATTGTCATCTATGAGTGTGGGTGCCATATCATCATTTGAACCTGCCTGGGAATTTGTATCAACATTGTGTACATATGGTACGTCAGAATTTATCACAAAGGGTAACTATGATATATGAGTTTCATCAACCATAGTATTAGAAGATGGAAGTGCTATGAGAGTATCTGTAACTATTATAATAAATATTAGTATCAGAAGAGTTTTATCTATAGAATCAACTAAAACTACTATAATTTCTATTAGTGATTGTAAAATTGTGATAAGTGTAAGAACCATGACTAATGAAGTAGTTGGATCGATTGAAGTTGTTATGATTGGCTAAGTATTTGGAGCTGAGGACATAACTTTAAGTGGAGGAGTGCAAGATGTGCTACTATTTCCTACCTCATATGTATTTATCTAATTAAGATAAATGCAATGAGGTGGTGATTAAACTATGATATGAGGTGTCCCATCTGGTGAAATATTTGAAGATGACTTTGTAATCTGATAAAATATAAATGGTTGGTTATCTTTTAGGCATATGTATAGGTATCTTTCATGGATAAACTTAACACATTGATGAAGATTATAATGAACTACCCCCATATCATGTATCCAAGGTCATCCAATTAAAATATTATAATAAAGAAGACTTGGCATAACCTACAACTATGTAGAGAGGGTTTTGGGCCCACCATGATATCCAAAGCAATAGTGCCCAATACCTATCTTGGAATATCATCGAACCCTCTAATATTATTATAATATTTTTGCATGGATATCATATTTTCACCCATGGTATGTGATAATGTAATATTTCACATATTGAGTCTGAAACCACTATCAACTAGAACTCTCTTAACTTCACTAGTTTTGACTTGAACTTGTATGATTAGTGGTAAATTTTGATCAATAACTGTTTGATATGGCATGTCATCATGATAAAAATAAATAACATGTTATATAATTTTTATCATGTTGACCATTGATGTAAAATAAGAAGGCTCTAAATCAATGGGCATAGAAGTCTGAGTGAGTGTCTGATGAAGAATGTCCTTGACCACATTGGCTTTTTGAAGCAGTTGTAACATGGAAATCTTAGCTAGTGTGTTTCTCAATTGATCAACAATATCATGTCTTGTGTGGATCTACCTATGTAGGTAGATTAGGCCTAGGATCAGAGGGAATGGGAGGGTAGTGTCACTCCTAACTAGGTGGAGGAGGCATGATGTCTCATCAAGCAATAGCTCTAACTGCATTATCTACTATTTATTTAGGACTAGTCATAGCTACAAGAGGAGACCATAGATAACCGATAGGTCAAGGTGGTAAAGGACCAAAGGGTGTAAAATTGGCTCTCTATAAATGGTTAATGACTTGGGGAAGAGAAAAATGGACCATGAAACATATCTCATCATGGGATAAAGGATCTAGAGGAGGTGAGGTAAGAGGTATATTAACATATTTAGCACTAATTTTCTTGATATCATCCCATATTATGAAAATTAAGCATGAAATGCAAAGAATGGATATTTGTAATAACATATGGTAAACTTCATAATTAATGTACATCATAGGACCAAGTATGGTCTCTTTATTATTTACAATAAATACAAGAAAAATTGTAAATAAGTGAGATCAATTTTTGTTTGTTTTTTATGTGAAATCTGATTTTAGATGTAAGGTGATACCTCAAAAGCAAAAGGGACCTAGTATATAGAACTAGGGTTTTGAAAAATGATTTATTTTAAAATTACTATGGATTTTTAAAATTTCTTGCTAATTTTTTATTTTAAATATGTAGGTAAAAAATAAATAAATAAATTAAAATGCTTGATTTGAAGGGACCTAATACAAAAAAACTAGGATTTGGAAGAATTTTTTTAAAAAATTTACTATGGACTATTAAAAATTTGAAGCTAATTTATAATTTAAATATGCAAGTAAAAAATTAGAAAATATTTCTAAAATTAGTAAGAAATTATTCCTAGGGTTTGTAGTGTTTTTGTGCGAAAAAGGACTCAGTAAATTTCAACTAGGGTTTGGAATAAATTATTTTAAAAATTACTAAGGTAAATTTAAAAATTTAAATGTATGATTATGATTTATAATATTCAATAAAAATCAAAAAAATAATGGAAAAAATTAGAAGGAATTTTTCCTAGGGATAAACAAAATTACTCTAAAATATATTCCCAAACAACAACAAAAAATAGATTTTCTAGAAACAAGCATAAAAGTAAGCTTAAGTGCAATTTTTCACATAGAAACCAGTTCAAATTTAGTAGTTTATTATAGTTTTTCTTAGAGAATCTATAAATATGGGGCATCATGCACAACATGATGGATCTCACTTCTAGTTCATATTAGGTAGTTAATATAACTTCCAAATCAAAATCCATGTTTTAGACACCAATGATTGGGGGCAATGTGCATAGTATATTTGACTTCTTTTCTTTTTGAGTTCAGTATATTACCTAGGCATTCTCAGTAGTTTCATGCCTTATTCCATCTATAGGTGGTTGGCATCATTTTGGAGTGTCTATCATAAAATCCTAACCTCCATATTTTTGAGTGGCTTCCACATAATCCTATTACCTAGTTTTGAAGTGGCTTTCATATAAGCTTAATCTCCATATTTTTTGAGTTAGCCAAGATTGTCCTAGTTTCAAGTACACATTTAGCTATCCATGATATATTGTCATATTATAGAGCATTCATGGGCTTTAGGAGCCATCTGATATGACACACATTCATACCAGTATTAGTTTATAGCTTTACTTCATAGGGTAATGATGAAGCCAACGGACTAGCTAGCCTTCGTATTTTTGAGCCACCTACTCAAAGGAATTACAGTTCCAACATTGATTACCACATCCATGATAACATAGCCTCACTTAGTGGGTGATGATGGAGCCAAAGGGATAGTCTTTTCATTATCGAGCCACTCTCAAGGAATTGAGCACTCAGTTCTATTTGTGATATTAATCTTGGTACATCACATACCCAACATTACTCAACATTATCTAGCATCACTCAGCATCATAATAGGTTTCGTATTGGTTTGCATACCTAATGAGGTGTAATTGTTCATTTGTCTTCATGTCTCTCTTGCCCAACTTTATACGTTCTTATTTTAGATATAGCCTATTATTGATGATTAAAATTGTGTTGTTTCTAACACCAACAATGGGAAGTTTCAGGAATGTGGGACTTACAACCTGAAACAACCTATAGATTTTAAAGAAGCTGGCTCTTATTTATATCAAGTGTGTAATGGGAAAAGGGATAGGAATTAAATAGAAACACAAGTGCAATTGAAAGAAAATCTAACTATGGCGATGTGCCTAAATTTAATTTGACCCTTAATTTTGAGCATAGTGAAGCTATATGTAATATTTAATTAAATTAAAGAGCGAACAAGGCATGATCAATGTAAAAGATGAAAAAAAATAGAAATAAAGGCTCACAACTTAGACTAATTTTGTAGTGACACAGAAAACTATCAACAAAGGCACATAACTTAGTTTTCTTATTAATTCTCCAGTCATATAAGAGGGATAGTTACATAAAATTTCTAACTCAAGAAAATAGAACAAAATCAAATGATATTCCTGATCACAGCTAAAAAAGTCTAAAAACTCTTGACAATAATCTCTTGTGGAAAATTCTCTCTATCTTTTGATCCTCCTTTTGGTGATCTCTACACCCCTATTTATAGCACTGGATTAGCTCTGGATTGTCTGCATGTTCCCAATATAATGACCTAACTAACTCTAGCTAAACTAGAAGTGTCTAACATAGGATATTTCTTGGATCTAAAATGTTTTATCTTCCTACAAGTTCATTGGCTGAAATAGATACCCAAGACACTTCCCACTTTCAAATAGGAGAGGACACTTGGTTGATTCCCTCTCTTTACTTGAGAACCTTCTTATTATTCAGGAGGCACAAAAAAATGACACCCGACATGTTTTACAGCACTTACTGAAGGCACACAACACTTTCCATGTAACTTATACTCTTTTTGTGTCTTCACTTAGGAGTGTTCCATCTTTGACATCTATTACCATCCACTTCTCCAAAACATTAACAACTTAACATAAAATGAGACCCACAACACTTCTCACATGAGCAACTTTAAAAGGGGAATAGGGACAGGTGGCACTTTCTGTCCATCTTTATCAAGGGACATGTGGCAGTCTCTACTGCTTTTAGCTACCCTTTAAGAATCCTATGGAAGGTGACACTTGTTGGTCTCCAAGTCACTCTATCTATACTATATAAACATTTGGGCCTCATTTCATATTTACATGGATGGTGATACTTTTTGGCTTCTGCTTGCCTCAAAAATAGAACCCAAGACCCACCACAATCTTTACTTATCAATGAAACAAAGTGAAGACATTTTGGATGTTGACACGTGACAGCTTCCAATTTCTTTAGCTAGGGATATGTGGCATCTTCCATTGCTTTTAGAAAATCATATTGGAACCTTTTATGGTTGCCACCTAGTGCCTTCTACTTGATCCTGAGAAAAGTTTATTAAAAAGAAGCTTTCAAGATGTATAAGAAACATGAGATGTAGATGCTGACACTTGTTACACTCTGATGAGTTACTATGGGATACGTGGTGCATGTTGACCAACTTATATAAATTATGAAATGTGCCTTGGCTAATGACACTTGGTAGCTTCCACATGATTTTGACACTTAGACAAAATTGAGGTGAAAATAAATTTGAGCCCATGCTCTTAGTCATAACTTCATTGTCTCAAACCAAAGTGTGCAGGGACAAAAATTTTAGATTGTGCAACTAAAAAATCAAAATAAAATGTAGAGTATTTTTTACTCTATAGTTACTAGCGACCCTAGGGACATTTGAGCCTATTCAAAAAGAATACATAACTCCTGCATGGTCAAAATGACAAAAAATCATAGCTTCAGTAAGGATGTCTGATAAACAGACCACTCATTGTTAGATAACCCCTGCTTATTTTGCAATTCATTAAAGGCTAAAGCAAGGTTGATGATATCTTTATGTGAAAAATTCTACAAAATATGAACTATAGCCTTCAATTTAAATTTAAGCTAAGAAACAAGAATCAAAATAGCTTCTACTTCATGCACTGATGAGTCATCCCTTAAACCCTAAAAAATTGCCTGATCATTCTGCCTAGCTAACAACAATGATTTAATTTCATCAATCATCAACACAGTGTTGTCATTAGGAAAAGGGGAAGGAAGACCTAATTACTCTAGGTCTTCAATGTGTTGTTTCATTTTGTTGATTCCTTCCTTCATCACATCTAGAATCTCTCTACAATTGATTGCTATGGATTTGCAATTGAGAACCTCATTTACTCATTTAGCAGTGACCATTCTGTCATTAATCCCTACTTCTAACAACATTTTGTCAATTACATCATATAGATTTTGTAGTAGCATTTTGGAGTCCAATACTCTCACATAGATAGTAGACAGAGTGTATTTTACTGATGTCTCCACCTTTTCATACAATTTCTATGCATTTAGCAAAAAGGTTAGAGGTCTAAGCTAAATAATCTCTTGAGAGATTCTTTTCCATATTGATTCATAGATCTCTTTTACTAGATTTAACACCCCTACATTCTTTGGCCTATTATCCAACTCAAGTGTCAATTGTTCTACCCTTTGTTATTCAGCTTAAATTTGGGCCTATATAGCTACAATATTATTCTACTCTTTCAAAAAAAATTGTTGAAGTTGAGTAACCTGTAGCAGGCTTTCCTCACATTTTTCCTAAAATGCTACCTTTTCCCACCTTAAGATTGTCACTGCATCCTTCACCTGCATCAGCCCTATTTTTAAAGAATCATTTTGGGTCTAGATAGCCTAGTGATTCTAAAGATAAATAGTATATTGCAATTTTTGATTAAGACTCTCTATTTCAATATTCTTATTATTGATCTCGGTGGTCAAACTACTACAATTTGCTTTTTCTTTGGCTAGATTAGCCTCCATCTTTTGTAGCTTCCTTGAAATTTTCAAATAATCTTCAGCTACTATATTAGTAGATTCATTTAATAGCTCAACCCTATCTTGTATTTTGAAAAGGGACATGTCTATAGCCACTGCATTCATTACGTAATCCTCTGGTTGCATCTACTCATTTGGCTTGACTATATTTGGTGACAAATGGGTCACTATTAGTTGCTATTGGATTGGGTCAAATTGTGACCTTAGATGTGGTGTAGCTAGAGTTTTATGATATTTGATTCTCTTCTTCTCCATTTAGGCTTCCCTTGCCTTCCTAGCAACATCTGCTAGAGTTTGGAAGGTAGAAGGAGAGGTAATGTGCCCACCTGCAAAAGGATAACCTTATGGTAATCCATATGGAATAGCCAAATGTTGACTAAGGGCAGTCTGAGGAGGGACTTTCTTGGTGATAGAGGGGGAAAAGTGAGGCAATGATATATCTCGAGTATGGATAGATGGGGTAAAATGAGAAATGGGCACAATAGAGGTGGCAGGGGATGTCATTTGGCCAGATGGAATCATCATCCCTGTAAGAGAAGAAAGAGATTGAGAAGGAGGAGAAACAATACTGACTTGATGAACAACTAGGGTACTATGTGGTTGGTGTTGTGAGTATTATGCCCTCTCTTTTAAATCTAGTTGGAACCTCAGCCTCGTATGTTTCCTTAGTGTTTCTTCTTCTAGTTATGCTCCCTTCTCTTCAATATTTACCACTGCTGCTAGTGGTGCTTGTGTAGAACTGGGAATCTCAAGGACTAACGTTGATGGAGAAGGTTTTTGTAATGAATATACCACACTCTTTTATTTTTTTATGGTACTAAGATATTGGGGCCAAATAGTTATAGCAACTAATGTTGAAGTTTGCACTGGGGCCTACGATGTTTGACTAGATTCTACTCTGGCTTCTGGCTCGCCAACCTATGTCTACAAATTGGTTATATGAGGGATAAACATAGGGAATGGATGACATTCATCCTAGATTTCCTCCTATTTCTCATCTGAATCCACATTTCCAAAAGACTGGGTTGTCTCACAAATCTCTTGCCTATATTTCCAATAGGCTTCTATTTTTTTAGCATTCTAGTCTTTATTCTTTAATGCTCTTCTAAAACCAAAAGTCATTCTGATTTTAGGGTCAAAATCCTTTATTTAACATAAAAATTTTCCCATGGCCTATTTTTTTAAAGGGGAAAACCCATTAATTCAACATAAAACTCAGGAATATCTTCCTTAGGATTTTTCCTATTTTCCCAAAAGGGGTGGCCCTCATGTGCAATTCTGGTAGCAACCCTATTAGTTCTAATCCATGAAGCTATGAAACCATTTGGGTCATATACCCATTTATCTTCAATTAGAAGGAAACCCAAGAAGGCTAGCTTTATAAGCAACATAATCTCAACATCTTTAGCCTCTAGTACCATGTTGTTTGTCACCCATGGGACATCACACATTTTCCTCTTCTTCTTCCCAGAGCCCTATTCATTATCTACCATAGACACCTACCTGGTGACCTCTAAGAATTCTAACCTAAGGGTCAAAATCTTAGGTAGCAACACTAGTTCCCCACTAAAACCATGAACTATAATAATAGTATGATGGGATCCAAAAAATTAATCACAAGGGATAGGGAAATTGGTCATAAGGTTTGATACACTTAGAAATAGTCTATTTATAACTGGTTCTAGGATCAGATGACAAAAATTAAGGGCAATAAAAATTTCCCAAAATTCATACGGGTCGCTAGTTTTGGACAAGATATGTGTCCATGCAGACACATGAGTGGTCCTATGTAGACCGAATCTTGCGTCATACATGTTTAGATGCATGTGTTGGGAAAATATGCCAGAATTTTGATACAACATAAGGTGAAACAAATAAGAGGAATACATGGAAATCCCTTTCAATCTAAACTAGGTAAGTTGTTCCACCATTGAATATGCAATTTGCTCAGAGAAATCAAGCTAATACTCATGAGTCTTGTCAACAATTTTCAATCTAAAAAGGATAGCCATTTGTTCTTCATAGATCATTATATCATCTTTCATTCCAAAAATGAAAGCCATCATGGAAATTGCATCTTGACTATCTTGGGAAAATTATGCTCTTGTTGTTGGTAGTGTCGGCACAGTAGTATCATCATCACCTAATTGCAACTCTAATTTTAGAAACCTCAATTAAGTATTGATGCTTGCCCACATTTTCTACATCTTGGTAATGGTGGAAAATTTGGTTGTTTTGTCATGGTATAGGGCCAACATATCTCTGATAGCCTTTGGTGTACTTTTCACTATGAATGGACCCTATTGTATGGTATTTGAAAGCACATGAAATAATCTGGCACATATTTTAACCAAGTTAGGGCATGGATACACACCTGGGACAATGAATTATGCTAGTTGTAAAGTCCATATCCTCATTTTGAATGTCTCGTATTGTCCCACCTTGGCCCTCTAAAGACACCTTTGATGTGCCCCTTATTTGAGATTTTTTCTACTAGTTCTTTAAAGAATTGGGTCCATGATTCCGTCTGCATAATCTTTTACCTTTGCTGGGTCATTTATTTGACCAAATTTAGGGACTCTAGTCCATGAGTAGGTCTTTAATGGTTATGCAAGGGCTGGAGCATATGATTTTATTGTAAGAAACTTGGCAATGGATTCATAACACCAACAATGGAAATAGTCAAGAATGTGGGACTTGCAACTTGAAACAACCTCTAGATTTTAAAGAAGTTGGCTCTTCTTTATATCAAGTGTGTAATGGGAAAAGGGATAGGAATTAAATAGAAACACAAGTATAATTAAAAGAAAATATAACTATGGCAACGCACTTGAATTTAATTTGACCCTTAATTCTGAGCACAGTGAAGCTATATGTAAGATTTAATTACATTAAAGAGAGAATAAGGCATGATCAATGTAAAAGATGAAAAAAATAGAAATAGAGGCTCAAAACTTAGACTAATTTTAAAGTGACACAGAAAAATATCAACAAAGGCACATAACTCAATTTTCTTATTAATTCTCTAGTCATATAAAAGGCAAAAAAACATGCATAGTTACATAAACTTTATAACTCAACAAAATAGAATAGAGGTAAATGATATTCCTGATCACAACTAAAATAGTCTAAAAACTCTTGACAATAATCTCTTGCAAAAAATTCTCTCTATCTTCTGATCCTCCTTTTGGTGATCTCTACACCCCTATTTATAGCACTGGATTAGCTCTAGATTGTCAGCACATTCCCAATCCAATAGCCTAACTAAACTCTAACTGAACTGGAAGTGTCTAACATAGGATATTTCTTGGATCTTAAACATTTTGTCTTCCTACAAGTTCATTGGCTGAAATAGATACCCAAGATGCTTCCCACTTTCAAATAAGAGAGGATACTTGGCCAATTCCCTCTCTTTACTTGAAAACCTTTGAATTATTCAAGAGGCACTAGAAAATGACACCTGGCATGGTCCGTAGTACTTACCAAAGGCACACGGCACTTTCTACGTAACTTATACTCTTTTTATGTCTTCACTTAGGAGTGTTCTATCTTTGACATCTATCACCATCTGCTTCTCCAAAACATTAACAACTTAATAGAAAATGAGACCCACAACACTTCTCACCTAAGCAACTTCAAAAGGGGAACAGGGACAGGTGGCACTTTTTGTGCATCTTTATCAAGGGACATGTGGCAGTCTCTACTAATTATAGCTACCCTTTGAGAATCTTATGGAAGGTGACACTTATTGGTCTCCACATCGCTCTATCTATACTATAGAAACATTTAGACCTCATTTCATATTTACATGGATGGTGACACTTGTTGGCTTCTACTTGCCTCAAATTAGAACCCAGGACCCACCACAATCTTTACTTATTAATGAAATAAAGTGAATACATTTTAGATGTTGACACATGATGGCTTCTACTTTCTTCAACTAGGGATATGTGGCATATTCTATTGCCTTTATAAAATCATATTGAAACCTTCTATGGTTTCCACTTGGTGCCTTCCACTTGATCCTAGAAAAGCTTATTGAAAAGAAGCTTTCAAGACATATGAGAAACATGAGATGTGGATGCCAACACTTATTGCGCTCTACTGAGTTACTATGGGATACGTGGCATGTGCTGAATAACTTATAAAAATTATGAAATGTGCCTCAATTGATGACACTTGGTAGCTTCCACATGATTTTGACACTTAGACAAAATTGTGGCAAAAAGAAATTTGAGCCCAGGCTCTGAGTCATAACTTTGTTATCTCGAACCAAAGTGTGCAGGGACAAACTTTTTGGATCATGCAATTGAAATATCAAAATAAAATGTAGAGTATTTTTTACTCTATAGTTATTGGTGACCCTGAGGACATTTGAGCCTACTAAAAAAGAATCCATACCTCTCGCATGATCAAAATGACAAAAAATCATAGCTTTATTATTTTTCAATTCTTAGATAACCCCTACTTATTTTTCAATTCATTGAAGGCTAAATCAAGGTTGATGATATCTTTATGTGAAAAATTCTAAAAAATATGAACTATAGCCTTCAATTTAAATTCAAGCTAGGAAATATGAAGCAAAATAACTTCTACTTTAGGCACTAATGAATCATCCCTTAAACCCTAAAAAAATGCCTCATCATTCTGCCTGGATAACAACAATAGTTTAATTTCATCAATCATCAACATAGTGTTGTCATTAGGAAAAGGGGAAGGAAGACCTAATTGCACTTGGTCTTCAATGTGTTGTTTCATTTCATTGATTCCTTCTTTCATCACATCTAGAATCTCTCTGCAATTAATTATTGTGGAGTTGCAATTGAGAAACTCATTCACTCGTTTAGTAGTGACCATTCTGTCATTAATCCCTACTACTGACAACATTCTATTAGTTACATCATATAGCTTTGCAGCAACATTTGGGAGTCCAACATTCTCATAGAGATAGTAGATAGAGTGTCTTCTACTGATGTCTCCACCTTTTTAAACAATTTTTGTGCATTTAGCAGAAAGGTTAGAGAAGGTCTGAGCTAAATAATTTCCTGAGAGATTCTTTTCCATATTGATTCATAAAGCTCCTTTACTAGATTTAACACCCCTACATTCTTTGGCATATTAGCCAACTCAAGTGTTAATTGTTCTACCCTTTGTCATTCAGCTTAATGTTGGGCTTGTATAGCCATGATATTATTCTACTCATTCAATAGTTTCTGTTGAAGTTGAGCAACTTGTAGCAGGTTTTCTTCACATTTCTCCTAAAACGCTACCTTTTCCCACCTTAAGGTTATCACTACATCCTTCACCTACATCAGCCCTATTTTCAAAGATCATTTTGGGTCTGGATAGACTGGTGAGTTTAAAGAGAAATAATATCTTACAACTATTTATTAAGACTCTCTATTTCAATATTCTTAGTATTGATCTTAGTGGTCAAACTGCTACAGTTTGCCTTCTCTTTGGCTAGTTCAACCTCCACCTTCTGTAGCTTCATTGAAATTTTCAAATAATCTTTAGCTACTATAGTAGTAGATTCATTTAGCATCTTGACCCTATCTTGTGTTTTAAAAAGAGACATGTCTATAGCCACATCATTCATTGTGTAATCCTCTGGCTGCATCTACTCATTTGGCTTGACTATATTCGGTGACAAATGGGTCACCATTAGTTGCTGCTAGATTGGGTCAAATTGTGACCTTAGATGTGGTGTATCCAGGGCTTTATTATCTTTGATTCTCTTTTTCTCCATTCGGGCTTCCCTTGCCTTCCTAGAAGTGTCTTCTTGAGTTTGGAAGGTAGAAGGAGAGGTAATGTGCCCACCTGCAAAAGGATAACCTTGTGGTAATCCATATGGAAAAGCCAAATGTTGACTAAGGGCAGTACGAGGAGGGACTTTCTTGGGGATAAAGGGGAAAAAGTGAGGCAATGATATATCTTGAGTATGGATAGATGGGGAAAAATGAGAAATGGGCACAGTGGAGGTGGCAGGGGATGTCATTTGGCCAGATGGAATCATCACCCCTATAAGAGAAGAAAGAGATTGAGAAGGAGGAGGAGAAATAATAATTACTTGATAAGCAATTGGGGTACTCTGTGGTTGGTGTTGTGAGGGTTCTACTCTCTCTTCTGAATCTAGTTGGAACCTCAGCCTCTTATGTTTCTTTGGTGTTTCTTCTTTTACCTATGCTCCCTTCTCCTCAATATTTACCAATGTTGCTACTGGTGTTTGTGTAGAACTTGGAATCTCAAGGACTCATGCTGATGGAGAAGCTTTGGGTGGTGAAGATACCACACTCTTTTATTTTTTGATGGTGATAGGATATTGGGGCCAAATAGTTACAATGACTGCTACTAAAGTTTTCACTAGGGCCTATGATGTTTAACTAGATTCTACTCTAGCTTTTGGCTCACCACCTTGTGTCTAAATATTGCTTGTATCAGGGCTAGACATAGGAGATAGATGACATTCATCCCAGAGTTCCTCCCATTTCTCATCTAAATCCACATTTCTAAAAGAGTGGGTTGTCTCACAAATCTCCTACCTATATTTCTAATAGGCTTCTATTTTTTTAGCATTCTAGTCTTTATTATTTAATGCTCTTCTTAAACCAGAAGTCATTCTGATTTTAGGGTCAAAATCCCTTTGCTTAACATAAAAATTTTCCCATGGTCTATTTTGTTGAAGGGGCAAACCCGTTAATTCAACATAAAACTCAGGAATATCTTCCCTAAGTTTTTTCTTGTTTTCCCAAAAGGGGTGGCCCTCATGTGCAATTTTGGAAGAAACCCTATTAGTCTTGATCCATGAAGCTATGAAACCATTTGGGTCATATAGCCATTTATCTTCAATTAGAAGGAAACCCAAGAAGGCTAGCTTTCTAAGAAACACAATCTCAGCATCTCTAGCCTCTAGTGCCATGTTGTTTGTCACCCATGGGACATCATACATTTCCTCTTTTTCTTCCTAGAGCCGTATTCATTATCTACCATAGATGCCTACTTGGTGACCTCTAAGAATGCTAACCTAAGGGTCAAAATCTTAGGTAGCAACATTGGTTCCCCACTAAAACCATGAGCTCTAATAATAGTATGATGGGATCCAAAAAAGTAATCAAAAGGGATAGGGAAATTGGTCATAAGGTTCAATACACTTGGAAATAGTTTATTTATAACTAATTCTAGGCTCAAATGACAAAAAGTAGGGGCAACAAAAATTTCCCAGAATTTGTATGGGTCACTAGTTTTGGACAAGTTATGTGTCCATGCAGACACATGAGTGGTCTTATGTAAACCAAATCTTGGGTCATACATGTTTAGATGCATGTGCTGGGAAAAGATGCCAAAATTTTGATACAAAATAAGGTGAAACAAATAAGAGGAATACCTAAAAATCCATTTAGATCTAAACTGGGCAAGTTGTTCCACCATCGAATATGCAATTTGCTTAGATAAATGAAGCTGATACTCCTGAGTCTTGTCAATAATTTTCAATCTAAAAAGGATATCCATTTGTTCTTCATAGATAGTTATATCATATTTCATTCTGAAAATGAAAGCCATCATGGAAAGTGCATATTGACTAGCTTGGGCAAATTGTGTTCTTGCTGTTGGCAGTGTTGGCATAATAGTATCATCATCACCTAATTATAGCTATGATTTTACAAACCTCAATTGAGTATTGAAGTTTTCCCACATTTTTTGCATCTTGGAAATGGTTGGAAACATGGCTATTTTGTCATGGTATAGGGCCAACATATCTTTGATAGCCTTTGGTGTAATTTTCATTGTGAATGGACCCTATTGTATGGTATTTGAAGGTGCATGTAACAATTTGGCACATATTTCAGCCAAGTCAGGGCATGGATGCACACCTGGGACAATGAATTGTGCTAGTTGGGAAGTCCATATCCTCATTAAAAATGTCTCGTATTGTCCCACCTTGGTCCTCTAAAGACACCTTTGATGTGCCCCTTCTCTGAGAGTTTTTCTACTAGTTCTTTGAAGAATTGGGTCCGTGATTCCATTTACATAATATTTTACCTTTGCTGGGTCGTTTGCTTGACCAAATTTAGGGACTCTAGTCTGCAGGCAAGTCTTTAATGGTTGTGCAAGGGCTGAAGCATATTATTTTCTTGTAAGAAACTTGTCAATGGATTCATAACACCAAGAATGGGAAGTTTCAAGAATGTGGGACTTGCAACCTGAAATAACCACCAGATTTTAAAGAAGTTGGCTCTTCTTTATATCAAGTGTGTAATGGGAAAAGGGATAGGAATTAAACAAAAACACATGTGAAATTAAAATAAAATCTAACTATGGTGATGCACTTAAATTTGATTCAACCCTTAATTCTGAGCATAGTGAATCTATATGTAAGATTTAATTACATTAAAGAGCGAACAAGGCATGATCAATGTAAAAGATGAAAAAAAATAGAAACACAGGGTCACAACATAGACTAATTTTGTAGTGACACAAAAAAATATCAAAAAAGGCACATAACTTAGTTTTATTATTAATTATCTAGTCATATAGAAGGCACAAAAACATGCACAGTTACATAAACTTTCTAACTTAAGAAAATAGAACAAAGGCAAATGATATTCTTGATCACAGCTAAAAAAGTCTAAAAAATCTTGACAATAATCTCTTGCAAAAAATTCTCTCTATCTTCTGATCCTCCTTCTGGTGATCTCTGCACCCCTATTTATAGCACTAGATTAGCTCTGGATTGTCTACACATTCCCAATCCAATGGCCTAACTGAACTCTAACTTAACTAGAAGTGTCTAACATAGGATATTTCTTGGATCTGAAACTTTCTATCTTCTTGTAAGTTCATTGGCTGAAATAGATACCTAGGATGCTTCCCACTTTCAAACAGGAGAGGAAACTTGGCTGATTCCTTCTCTTTACTTGAAAACCTTCTTATTATTTAGGAGGCACCATAAAATGACACCTATCATGTTCTGCAACACTTACCGAAGGCACACGACACTTTCCACATAACTTATACTCTTTTTGTGTCTTCACTTAGCAGTGTTCCATCCTTGACATCTGTCACCATCTACTTCTCCAAAAATTTACAACTTAATAGAAAATGAGACCCACATCACTTCTTGTCTGAGTAACTTCAAAAGGGGAACAAGGGTAGGTGGCACTTTCCATGCATCTTTATCAAGGGACATGTGGCAGTCTCTACTGCTTTTAGCTACCCTCTGAGAATCCTGTGAAAGGTGACACTTGTTGGTCTCCATGTCACTCTATCTATACTATAGAAACATTTGGGCCTCATTTCATATTTACATAGATGGAGACACTTGTTGGCTTTTGCTTGCCTTAGAAATAAAACTTGGGACCCACCACAATCTTTACTTATCAATGAAACAAAGTGAAGACATTTCGGATGTTGACACGTGATGGCTTCCACTTTCTTCAGCTAGGGATATGTGGTATCTTCTATTACTTTTAGAAAATCATATTGAAACCTTTCATGTTTTCCAACTAGTGCCTTCCTCTTAATATTGATAAAAGCTTATTGAAAAGAAGATTTTGAGATGTATAAGAAACATGAGATGCAGATGATAAAACTTGTTGCGCTTCGCTGAGTTACTATGGGATACATGGTGTGTACTGACCAACTTATAGAAATTATGAAATTTGCCTTGACTAATGACACTTGGCAGCTTCTGCATGATTTTGACACTTAGCCAAAATTGAGGTGAAAAGAAACTCGAGCCCATGCTCTGAGTCATAACTTCACTTTATCAAACCAAAGTGTGAAGGGACAAAAATTTTGGATTGCACAAATGAAAAATAAAAATAAAATGTAGAGTATTTTTTACTCTACACATATCTAGTAATAATAGATATGATCTTTTTTCTCTCTTATATATTTATACCTCATAAAGTTCTCTCTCTATGCACATCCAACATTACACAAATTAATGAGCTTCACCCTTGTAGGTAAGTTTAGGTATGCTTTCTATTTTTCCTTTATCCTAGTATTTCACTTTGTTGTATCACTAGAATAAAGTGTGGGGGGGGGGAATGTAGTCATATAAAATATGAAAATTTGTAACTTGAGTGTGGTTTATGATACCCAACCCATAGTTCCCTCTTGTTTGCTCTCATGACCCTCATAGGCATCTTTTCACTGATTCCTAATCATCCATAACCTTCTAAATAGTGGTTCCACCTCCTCCATGTAGAATTTTGAGTGATGACTCCATCCCCTTGGGTCTTACTCCTTTAGAACAATAACACCCTAATTGGTCTATGTCATTGGACCCTAGGGTATCCATTTCCAATGCTCTTGTCTAAGTGCAGTTTTACCTCAAATAGTTAGTTCCTTATGGTTCCTATCCTCCTTTTTGTTAGACTAATGTGAATACATTCCACCCATGACTATTAGATACCTATGAAAGACCATTCAAAGTTCATTTATAAGGGATTGGAAAATATCAAAAAGCAAACAAGAATACAAGTAAGACTATATAGGCATATTTACCTATTATCTATATAGATCCATCTAATACAACCACAAATTTATTCAAATCCTTACACCAATCTATACCCACCTCAAGTATAACTAGTATTAGCATTTTGAATCTTCATACACATAATTTCATTAATAACATCCAGTGGGAGAACTACATATAGATTGATCCCTCTTCAGAGTATTGGTATGTAGGTAGTTTTCCCACAAAAGTGGTGTGGATACATGTTCAGTGCATCTTACACATTCGAACTCCCCCTCTTTCCCAAAGTTTGTCAAAGCATAATAGAATCTAGTGTTTAAAAACTAAATCAGTGCTACAGGGAGTTTCATGGGCATCTAATAGTCAAAATTTCATAGGTAGGTTCACATAGACACAAATAATAAAACCTAGAAAGCTCACGTCTCCTAGACAATAGTGGTAGAAGATGACTATAGTGCTAGAACCTAGGCTGTCCTATTTCAATGCTCCTAACCTTTCATAAAATAAAGGCCAAATCTTGATTTGTGACATTATCTTAGTCTTTCATAGTGAATTTCAAACCCTACAATAACCATCTCAGTCAGTTTCTAGATAAGTCTTAATTTTTTCACATTTATTAGTATTTATAGAAAGGCTAAAAACATAATTAAATCATACAAATCATTATCTAAATTATTAATTTTCTAATTTAATTAGCTCAGACCCTTAACTAAATTAGGAATAGGACTCCAATATTCCCAAAACTATTAAATCAGCTTCATATAATCCAAGATAGACCATATTCTAGCATTATAATAGATAAGGGAAGAGGTGGTTGACCAAGTGGTATTTTCATTCCTTGGATGAGGTCAACCAAGACTTAATTTTCTCTACCACTCCATCTCCATGCCATAATCTCATTTGAAATCCATTATGCAACCATGGCAACACAAGAAGGGAGTTAGGGGGGCTATTTGTAACTACTTATTGAGTGAATTATGGTCATTCATGACCTCTACATACCCTATCCATGCTGCATTATCCTCTCTCTCTCTTTATTTTGTTTTATAAATTGAGGCTAGAATGCCATTGTATCTATCACTCAAATGTGTATGATGAAACTCTACCTAAAGTTTATCTTTAAAATCTTTTGAATCAATACGAAATATTATTTTATATTTACTTACTATATTAGTGCATTATGTGCTTGTTGATTTGAATAAGAGGTGAAGTTTTATTCCCCTTTTTTCTACACCTAATTACTAGGATATTGTTATATGTAGGTCATATGATATACCAAAGTCTTGGTGAGTGTGTTTGAAGTGAAACCTCATTGGTACTGTTCTAAAATAGACCTCTCATCCATCACCTTCAATTTGAAAACATCTACCATAATCTTTATGTTAAATACTAATGCTTAGGATCCCCCTTATAAAACTAGTTCTAGTTACTAGTCCTTGTTTGATTCACAAAGTGTAGTTGAAGAATCAGTTAGAGTGGACAAGAATGTGTTTATGAATCACCTCTCCTTAGCTTAGGTTTTATTTTATGAATCATATTCTATCTCTTTTCATAACTAAATTAGTATTTATTTATTAATTGATATATAATTGATGCAAAATGGGATCCATCCCCAA
This sequence comes from Torreya grandis, assembly GCA_037957365.1. Lineage (NCBI taxonomy): Eukaryota > Viridiplantae > Streptophyta > Pinopsida > Cupressales > Taxaceae > Torreya > Torreya grandis. The sequence continues at coordinate 2,898,643 of JARHVA010000466.1, forward strand.
AACTATAGGTTCAACTCATTAACTAGGCCATTGACATCTAGAGGTGATCCCATTATATTAGTTGGATTAAGTAGGCCTAAAACCCCTTGCCTCAAATGGTACAATCTAGACTGATAACAATTAGTTTTTGAGTTATAATTTAAGACCATATATAGGACCGATATTTCATTATAAACATAGTTCATACCATATTACCATAATCATTAATGTTTCATTTGATAGTCATGCATTCTTCCATCAAATGATAACATAACCAATAATTATTTTTCAAGTATTTCCATGTTTTGTTTTCATTTTATGTGTGATTAATTTTAAATTGACTTTTACCATTCATTTATTTTTTTTCAAAAATTTCTATCTACTTACAACTTTTGATCATTTTACATTTATCATTATTTTTAACCATTTATTTTATCACATTTTATAGAAAAGAATAAAAAAGAAGTTATAAATTTTTCCATATAATAATAAATCATAATCACATGTGATATAAATAAAATATGTCAATAGATAACATCCATGACTCATAATGAAACACACACACACACACACACACACACACACACACACACACACACACACACACACACACACACACACACACACACGACTTAATTTTTATATAGATCATGATACATCATATAAAAATAGCTTTAAGATTACAATCCATCATGATAGATTGCTACACTAACCATAAAATAGTGTATTTTAATGACTATGTCCATAAATATCTCATCTACCTATCCATATATATTATGAAATTGGACCTTTAACCTTTATACCCACCCAATTATAGTCGAATGAGTGACTCTCTCCTGAGCTAGTGCTTTTAATACCTACAACTCCCCTTGAAAAAAATTGAGTGGTACTATAGCATGAGATCCATATTATAATATATGTATCTCATATTAATCATCCTTGAACAACCTAAATAACTCTATGTAACCCTAAGTTGAAGGCACAAACATATAAATCAATTGTGTAGTATCATGTGCCTATTGAAAGCACATCCACTGAGAGGGGGGGTAAATTAGTGCCCTTAAAAAATTGAATTTTCTTTTATTATCCATGAATATTAACCATTAAATCAATATCAACTTATCTAAAAACATCAAAAATAAAATCATACTCATAGAAAGAATGAAACATAAGAACACATCACATGAACATAGTAGCTACGTGGGAATCCATCATAGGGAATAAAACCCACTAAAAAATAGCTTGGACAACTTGTCTTATAATACCATGAATCAATTTTAGTTGAGCACCAACTTAAAAATAAGCATCAAACCCTAAAATTTATCAATCACCAACTTGAATTTAGAAAGCACCAACTTGATAAGAGGTTACAACCCCCATGTTAATCAAGCACCCACTCAATCAACACTATAAAACTATTCACTTTTCTCTTATTTACCTCTCATAAGTGATGATGAACTCTTCGATATTCTCCATATTATGATCTATTATCCTCTATGAATATCAAGAACAAATCATTGATATCTCAATCCTTATTAACACATTAAGACTTCTAAACATATCAGGAACACATCACTGATATCTCAGTCCTTCGACCCACAAGAATATCTACCATTATTCTAAATAATTCAAATATCCATCACATACTACAATATAATGATATAATAACCTATATAAACACTATTATACCATCATGACATGTTCAATAGATTCTTCAAACAAGCAAATTTACCTTTGTTCTACTTTAGTCAAATAACACTCATATACTACAATATCATGATATCATCACCTAAAAATAAACTATTATAGCCTCATTTAATATTCAATAAATTATTTATATGGTCTCTAAGACCTCTCACTCCTCATCAAACTTATATTTCATTCACTTCAAAATATAACTACATAACTAATCCAACTAGGCATATTAGGCCTTGTTCTTATACAAACCAGTAAATTACTCACACTCTTAGATAGAAATAACACTAAGACATTAGGGTAAATTAGAAAAAATGTCTTAAGATACATTAAAAAAATTAATCAATCAAAATAATATCACCATTAGATCATCCAAACTCACTTATACCTCATTCTTGTCTTACACCTACTAGAGACCTAATTACAATTACGTCTATGCTTTCCGTGGAACAAATTAAACCTCTATGGCCCAGATGGCCATAAAAAAATAATTAAAAACTTTAAAATAATTATTTTTAAACCTAAAATAACCTCCTTAATTATTAATAAGTCACAAATCCTTCCCTCACATCTTGAAAACACCATTAGGCCTTAAAGACCTATTAGTCCTAATTACCCCAAAAACATTGTCTTTAAAGATGGAGCTCAAAAAACTTGTAGAAACACATTATAGTACCAATACACATATTTAAATAAAATTAATGACCTGATGGTCATCAAAAAAATCATTATACTCCATCACTCATGATCCAAAGACTTAGAAACACCTCTACACAAAGCTCACTCTGAAGTACCAGAAAGATCAAAACCTAGTCATTAGCAATTTAACCTTAAACATCAATATAGGAACTTTAAAAAATTATATATGAATTTATAATATATAATTTATATATATATATATATATATATATATATATATATATATATATATATATATATATATATATATATATATATATATATATATATATATATATATATATATATATATATATATATATATAACATCACCATATTATTTAAACACTTAAAAACTATGCATAATGACTCAAGAACATCAATCTTACTAACACATGATAATTTACCATAATCCCTAAAAACATAGTCTTGACGAATCTTGTTTTAATCTCATGTAAGGAAACTTACAAGATATTTATCACATTAATAGATCCTATGTTAACTATATAAAATCCTATAATATATATTTCATAATTTATAGTGTCAACTATTGGTCTTGCAGACCAATTTGGTGACCTTTTTTCTCACAGTCCTTATAAAGCCAGAAGAGCCATTTTAGCTTCCATATTTCAACTTTTTAAATTGAATATCAACATTATGTAAATAATTTATAGGTAATATAGATCCCAAAAAACATAAAAATGTTAACTATATACATTAATTAATGATATAACATCTCAAACTCATCACTCCATCTTGCATACCTAAAACTGCCATTCTTCCTTAAGGATTAGTCATGGTGATTATGACTTTAATCATCTATGTGGGAAATTTTTAGGAAATATTGATACATGTTTATGACCATATTAGTTATTATTTAACTCTCATATATATATATATATATATATATACATATATATATATATATACATATATATATATATATATATATATACATATATATATATATATACACATATATATATATACATATATACATATATATATACACACACATATATATATATATACATATATATATAAATATATATATATATATATACATATATATATACACACACACACACACATACACACACACACACACACACACACATATATATATATATATAGACACACACACACACACACACACACACACACACACATATATATATATATATATATAATATTATATATTATATATCATGGTAAAGTGAAAATATTGATCATGTAGACTAATTCCACAATCTTACCTAATCACTATCTTATATGCACAAGAGATATTAAATTATGAGAAACATTATCAACATATCCATTAAACATAAAAACATCTAAACAAAATTATTTTTTAATATAGGTCTCGATAAATATCCCCATGCATTTTTGTCCATTTTTAATACTTGTAAACCCATCCCTAATCTCATTCTCACTTCTACCTATTTTTTCTCACTATTTTCCTCATTAGGCCTTTTTAGTGATAGGTCAACTTCCATGACAAGTTTAGCATAGTTTAGGTATATAACCTAATTATAAAACACCATGGGTATGAATTAACAGTCTCACACTTTTTCCTTTAATTATTTACATTCATTGTCTTGGTCAAGTCTATATGTTATACCAAATTATTGAGAAACAAACACTTTTTTGTGGTGTCCAATTACTCACTAGATAAACCAATGCCACTTGGAGGTACCTATAAGATTAATATCCATGATCCAAATATAAAACTAGGTCATTTAATCCTTTTTTAGATATTTCCATCAAGATCTTACATCTCAGGTCACTATGAGGGTTTTAGGAGGCTTTTAGACTGGTTTCCATTCTTAACATTTGTTCATAAAGCTCTACCCCTAAAACCAGCTCCTAATTCTTTTAAATAGTTTATATAACCCTTTTCCTTATCTTCCTAAGATCTAATCTTCCCATTCAATAGTCACACATGCAAAAAAACATGACAAAATCCTTCTTAACTCTTCATCTATTTACTCTTCACACATAAGAGAATTTGAAACTCATTTTCATGTTTTTTCCTTCAAATTAAGACCTCAAACTGAAATAATATACTTTAAACAACATTTAAAACCTAAATACATGCTGATATGATCTCATAATCCTCTAAACATGATCATGATACCTCATTCTACCACCTAGGGTCTTAAAACTAGGTCCATGAGAAGACCACTAAAGAAGAACTTACCCCTTTGACTCACTTTGAGATTAATGTGATATACTCAACACCTTTATCACATTATATAACACTAAATTTCAGAACTTAAATCTCATACACATCCATATCACCACCATCATACCTCTATAAACCATATCCATGCCTAAGAACTAGTTTATCAAATAGACCTACTAGGCACTATACCACTTTGAGATCTTTAAGACACTTTTTGAACATTAATAATCACCTCCATAAATATGAGATAGGATACAAAACATCTCCCATATTTATATTTTGACCAATTTTCCTTAAACCATATAGTTCACTAATTAAGACTAAACTAGTCTTCTTGAACACATAAGACATGAAGACATAAGACGTGAATACAATCTCTCTCTAAAATCATGAATCTCTCAATATCTTCACCAAATACATGAATCTTAAAATTCCTCAAATAAATACACATACTTATACCCACTCATTTCACCATACCTGACTATGCTTCACAAGACACTATACTAGATCAATCAAAGCCACACTAGGAAGCTGAAATAATCAACCTTATACCAATGACCATAGCCACCTTCTTGTGAACTAACACTTGACCTCAACTTTCCTTTGAAATGAATGACCTTAGGCATATGAAATCAAATACAAATCTCACCTTAATGATACTTCTTGACATCAATGATAGTACAAACACATGACATTAATGATAACTTTCAACAATAGTAATAACACATCATCCAAAATGTCATGGTGGTATGTCTTCACTAAGGTCCTCCATCAGGCTTCCTATATCATATAAATTATTTAAAATAAAAAAAATTTATATCAAATCTCATATATATGTATAAAAATATACATCTATCTAGACTACATATATACATAATCTACAAATAATGACTATATAACACATCTCACTTACCAATAATAGATCCATCCAATTGGGCACCAAGAAGCTTCTACATATCATGGATTCATGGTGGTTTGAAACCTATATACTATCTAGGATAAATAATTCTTATTTATCATTCTATGTTATGTATATGCCACATGATAGACTAACTCAATGTAGGTTGTGTCACTGAATCGCCTTATGGTTATGCCTTTGGTTATGTTTGTGGCTATATCAATGGAAACACTAGAGCTAATCCCTATCTATATATCCATGGTGATTTATAAAGTATCTATTATTGTGACATAATTTTTAATGTATTCCCCCATCATTTTTATTGGTATCACCATATAATAACCCTCATTTAATGAGGATGTATAATGGGAACCTCTATTGGTGAAGCCCCACCTCCCACACCATGTTTCTCTATTACATATCAAGCCAAAAATGGTAGGACCACTTTAATATCCATCAAGTGTGAAAATTGAAATTTATATGGTATATGATGAGCTATATGGGGCTATACCCACCAAGGATAGTGTCATGTAATCCTTAAACAACCATGTGCTTGTATAGTGTTTGGTCACAAGGGCCAAATATCCATAGTTCCCTAATATGGGTGCCAAATAATCTAATCATAAGTAACATTCCAAACACTATTACATGTGGCATAATATTTATCAAATTATCTTACACTAACCTATGCATGCGTAGGAGATCAACATCCACATCATGAGGTAGCTCTTCAACTGATACATAGGAAATCAATAAAAAATCCAACCATAAAAAATCACATTGAGACCCATCATATTATAACCCCACATATAAAATTATATAAATATTTTGCATTAATTTCCACCCAAATGACATAAAATAAATCATATAATGTGTCATGATTCAACATCTCTTGACATAAATATATAAGATAAAATGATCAAAACATATAAATGTTGCACCACTAACCCCAGTTGGTCATATATCTCTGATCTTATCACCCAAAAATCTAAGGATATCTTAACATTCACTGAATCTAAAATATCACACACCATTGGTGTGATAATAATAAATCCTAACAATGCATGAACATCCTATAGGTTTATATCCACCTCAATGGTATCCCCATCTACTATCCAAGAAAATGTGTGTGTTAGTCTCTCCCATGTCCCTAGGAACATGGTGACTAAGTTTATGCTCACTAGGATCCATTGCATCTCCATGATCCCACTAAAACCAAGTGTAGTAGGTTAATTTTGGCTAATGTATTTGGTAACCATAATAAATCAACTAATCTCTAGATTCTTTATTGTCTCTTAAAAATTGACAACAACACATAAGTAATTATATCTCTACCCAAAAATTGACATAGATTATATTATGACCAAAAGTTTTTAAAAATCAATTTAACTACTTCACTGACCATGCACAATATTACATTGACCCCATTTTATCTGTATAAATATATCATCCACATAATAAACTACATCATCCATCTAAAAAATTATAATCTAATAACCTTTGTATACTATATCATCCATCTATCTAGACTCCATCATCCAACTTATATGCTATTGACAATCTACCACATTACCAATCAAGTTTAAAACTATATTGGTCATGGAAATTTTATAATACATCATCCAATTACCATAAAATTATATTGACAATTGTATATGCCATTGGCTAGATATAAAAATTCATCTCTTCTACCTAAATCATCCTGGCCTATACCATCTTATTTAGGAAGCTTTTTTTCACCATGATTATTACCCTTGAGTTAATTTTTAGAATTTTGACTCATACCTATTTCCCATTTTAAACTTTATTCTATTATTATTTTTAGGGAAAATTCCACTACATATATTTTCCTCAATGCCTATTTTACTTAATCTAATCCATCTTAATTCAAAAGTGCTAAAAATTCATATTAAATGCACCCTGTACATAGATCATCTACGACCCTGATTCAACCTCTAACTCATCCACCTCTTCGAGCTCTAGCCACTGTCCTCTATGTTATAAATTTGGATACACAAAGCTCTAATTTACAAATATATAAAATGTGAAAATGAATATTAATTTACCTCTTTTATGGTAAAATTTCAAAAAATTCAAACCTTCAATTATTTACAAATAAATTATATATTTTTATCATAACTTTATTTCTATAAGCCCTTTTCAAAAATGAAAAGAAGCTTTAGAATCCTCACAAAGAAGCTAAATTTTTAGTGCTAAAATCATTTTTTTTAAGTTTTTATTTTATCTTATTTTTATGTTTTTCTCTTGTGTTGCATGTTGGATGCCTCTCTTCATTTTATTCACATGTAGCTTCTCTTCCATAGTAATAAGGTATGTGAAGGTATATATTTAAAAATTATTTACTTTCCTTTATATTTTTCTCAATTAATGTGCCACTATTTTGGTCTTAGAATAACCATCCCATGCTATGGTCTAGCGACATGTGATGAGATTTCACTAGGGTATATGTATACACATAAATTTTTTAAACTTGGTCATTTACTGACACTTTCTCTATTATAGTAACCTATTCAGATTAAATTTTCTTGAGTTCACACCTTAAAGGGTGCACCAATAAAGGGGTGGATAGATTGATGGTGCTCTACGAGAGACATTATTATTTATCTATCATATTTATATACATTATTACCTTAAAAATGATCCCCTAAGTAATATTCCTCCTACTATATTGACTTTTCAAAATGTAGTATTTCCTAACTCCTACCAAATTTCAATCTATGTTGTCCTAGGTCGATGTAGACCAAAAATAAAGGCAAATTATTTTCAACTATATCAGCCTGAGATGACCCAGTTTGAGGTTAAATTTTCATATATTCAACTAAATTAAGGCTAGATAATGACAAAAGATAAAACTTTCAGAAGGGTTATGATCAGCCATTTCTATAAACATAAGTCGTCATTTCAATCCAAAGATAGGTACATTAATTTTCCATATAGTCCTTGCTTACAATTTTGCTTAAGTCTACATTTAGATAAAACATTTATTGGATCTTGTCTTGGAGGGAGAAATCTTTTTTTTTTGGGATATTATATGCGAGAAGAGGAATCCTTTTTATCCAAGATATTCATTTAACCTTTTTGATAATTACAAACACAACATTCTCTTACAAAGAACCATTAGACAAGGGTGGGATTGAGGATCGATAGGTCTTGTTCAAGGTAAGTATATACTGACCCTATCTCTTTTCATTTGAAAGATATAGGTTATAAAATTACTAGAATGAATGAATTAATAAATAATTATTCCAATATCATATACATTTATATTTAGTGTGGATATAGGGTTTTTAAAACCTTTAATTTCCCACCTTTTGTAACCTAGGCCCTTAGTTGCCTATCATGGTTCCTTACCCTTTTTAGTTTGTTTTTAACCATCCCCCTTGTTTGGGTTTCTATCTTGGAAATACTAGATTTTACTAATTAAAATATTATAGGACTTCATTATATTGATTTACTAAAGGATTTAAAACCCTCTCTATTGATATTATGTAATAATTTATCATCTTACTAGGTTTTGTGGATCCATTTGGTCATATCCTGATATATTAAGTATAATGTGATCTATTTGATTTACCTTTTTTTAGCCTATATATCATAGATAGGATAGGTTTTAGGTCAATCCTAGCTGATTTCATACATATATTAATCATAAAAGTATGGCCTCATGGATAGTAGGCCTATTAACTATTTGGCCAAAATCCTCAAAGAAAAAGTGACACAATAAATTCCCTCATTATTCATCCATAACCACCCTACTTGTTCTCCACCATAGATGTACTAAGATAACCATTATTAAATTAAATTTCATTTAGATATAAATGTCCATAAGATAACAATAATATCTATATAGAATGAGTAGAGTCTATTATCATGATAAATAATGCATGTTGGCATGTTTCCACAACATCGAGTTCACTTGAAAATATGCATATATGGAAAGGACAATTTATTGTGAATGAAACCAATCAAGGTAAACTAGAAGGACACCATTCCATATCAAACATGGTTAAAGAGTTTGAGTGCTAATAATATTTCTATGATCATGTTGTTTATTTTTTAATGAAATAAAAAACTTAGATTTTTATTTGAGGATTTATTTATTTTTATGAAGTCTAACATCATAATCTATGATTTGAATTTTTTTACTTTATTATTCAATGTACAAAATGAAACTTGAAAATCATTATAGATACTTAGATTTAGTCTAGTTAATTTTATAGTAAAATGTCTTTTTAAACATTAGATAAAATTAATTATTTTTTTGTTTATATTTATCCACAAATTCCTTAATGTTCCAATATCATATTTATAGTTGATTCAAATTTTCATGAGCAACTAACCTAGATAGAAATTGGATAGTTTTAATACCTTTCAATGTAATAATTTCATACCAAACTCCTTTACTGATAAAATATTTAATTATTAATTTAAAAGAGTGATTTTTTGTGATGAAAAATTTACACTACTACCCTAAATCCAAGGAAGACAAATTTTAACTATAACATATCTCTATTGATAGATAATCAAGTGATTTTTGTAGTATTTATACCAAAAGGTCACATTTTCTTCCTCTCATATGCAAAAATTAAAATGCTTTAAGGCTTGGAAAAAAATTATGTTGAACTTTATCTCTTACATCCAATATTTTATTGATTACACCATCATTAATGAAATAATTCATACTTCCAAATATTTTTCCATTCAGAATTAAGTTTTGGTATAACTACAAGAGCAATGATACTCTATGTTATATCTTATGTTATTTGATGGTATCTCCATGCTAGTTTTGGGTATTTTTCTTAAGATGAGGCAAATTATAACTACCAATTTTTAGAATAGTATTTCTAAGTTTTTTGTTTAAATGTTTTAGTCTATGATACATGAAATTTAAGATGAATGAAGAAGACACTGGGAGACATCCAAAAGACTCATGGTGCCAATAATGCAATTATTATCTCTAATCCATAATCAATCTTATCATCACCCCTACCCTTCCAACCAACTATAAACTCATATTTATGGTGTGATTTCCCATTTATCACAATATTTTTTTTAAGGGGATGACTTTCTATTTTGGGGGTAAAAGGAAGGGAGAAGTCAAAGTTTATAGGTGGTAGAATTTAATTATTGGAAGAGATTAAAATTTATTTAACCTCCAACCATGTAAAGTTCTTTATTTAATGAATTTTCAAGCCATACATTTGGACATTACTCCTATAAATATATTTTTAACTAGATGGTAGGTTAGAATTTAATGTTCTTATATAAAATTCCTTATTTGAAAATTAAAATGAAAATCTTTAATGAATTAAAATAACCTACATCTTGTGATGCCTAAAATAACCAACAAGGTGTAAGAAGGTGCGTAATGTATTGCTTAAATTTACCATCCATAGTTTATTCAAAAATTTGAAGTCATCATTAATCAATAATTATTAGTTATTACTTCTATCCCAAGTTTAAATTAATGGAAGGAAAATATAACCAAATGTTATTTTTAAACTACTTTATCCCATTCATAAGTCAAATAAATAAATAAGCAATTAGATGATCTCATTCCATAATATATTATGTATTTTAATAATATATATTTAACAAGGTGTAATAACACTTATCAATAATAAATAGTGGTCATAATACAAATTACTTGTTACACACTAATTTGGTCCTACCTAATTTTTTTATTTAACAAAATTTATATTTAGATCGTAATTAACATTAATTTAAATTTATGATATAACAAAATGATATATTATTTAAATTTATCATTCCAAATAGGTCGAACCTAAGGACACTAATTATGAAGACAAATTGGTTAGCATGCATCAATAACATTCAAAAATAAAATGATAAGGTATCCACCATAAGGATAGATAAAAATTGACAAGGGGACATATCAATAAAATGGGGGGTGAGTGGGTAGGGGGTCTTACAAAAATTACCAAATGGGTAATGTTAGTCATGGAATTATACTTAAATTTTATATCTCAAAAATATGTAAAATGACAAAATATATTAGATCACCTAGTTGTAGATCCATTATCAGATGCATAATCAATTAATACTAATGTTTGTGATGACTTCAATATATGACACATTATAATTAGACATGGAAAATGTACTTAAATGGATCAAACTGTGCCACTAGTGCTAGAGTAGGGATAGTATTCATTACCTCTCAAGGTGAGCCACTACCATTTGCATTTTACTTGGAATTTTCATGTACAAATAATATCTTAGAATATGAAGCTTTAATATTGGGTTTATCTATTGCTTGCACTTTACCAAAAAAATATCTAAAATAATATGGATATTATTATCTAACAGTTAATTATGTTTTAGATATTTATCAAACTAATGAAGATAATTTATTTCCATACAAGGAATGGTATAATGATTAATGATTTACTTTGACACATTTTAAATAGAAAACATACCCCTAAAATAAATTAGACATGTTGATATAATGGATAGTATTACTTCCATGATCCCAATTGACATCAATGATGAGCATGTGATTTTTAATATTCACCAACTAAGACACCCTTAAGTTACTACAAAATATTTAGATGCTTAATAAAACTTGGAAATTACTTTCAATATATATATATATATATATATATATATATATATATATATATATATATATATATATATATATATATATATATATATATATATATATATATATATAATTTCTCATGTTAGGATACTAACGAATAAAATGTTACCCATAATGATAAATTAAATTTACAGCATGAAGAAATGCGCTATTTATTAAATGGTGGATCTTTATTTAAAATATAATTCTACGGGCAACTAATTTGATGTTTAAATCAAGAATAAGATAAACTAAACTTCAATTTAGTTACATGATAATTAATGTGGGGGTCATTTTATCAATAAATCCATATCCTAAAAATTATTATGACAAATTTTATTATTATCCTAAAATAGAACATGAATTTAATGAACACACAAAAATAAGTACACAATGTCATAAGCATAACAACATAAATCATGATCCATCATAAAAATTGTAACCATCATTTTACCATGCCCTTTATACCTTTGGGATTTTGATTTGATTTTAAATATAAATCTATAATCATTAGATTGTCACAAGTTGATTATTACAACCATAAAATAATTTACAAAAATGGGTTAAGTTCATACCTTTATAGTCTACTATAGGATAGGATATCAATCACTTCTTCATGAAGCATATTATGTGACAATTTAGATTACCATAAACTATCGCAACAAATAATGGATCATATTTCAAAAATAAAATAGTAATGTTTTTATGTGTTAAGTTCAATACATGTAAAAATTTCTCTAATCCATATTAACCACAAGGAAATGAACAATCAGAAGTGACAAATAAGAAAACAATCAAAATATTAACCATGTTTGGTGAAAAACATGGTGAAGATTCATCAAAATAGATTATATATGAACTTTGTGCATATCAAACAAACATGCATACACTAATAAAGGCTACACTATATTCTCTTGTTTATGGAACAAAATAAGTACTACCTATAGAATTAGAATTTTTTTATTTATGGGTCTCTTTAAAATATGGTAATTTTTATTTGTATATGTGATATTTGAACATTCCATTAGTTGTGGCCCTTGGCCTAATGTTTATGTAATGATTTAACATCTCCCTTGTTTTAGACATTTTTAGTATCCTTTGTGTGTGGAACTTTGCCTTGTTTTTTGTGACATATTCATGGCCTTATTATATTACATTATGTGACATTGTTTGTTGTTATTTTTGTGCTTGTTGAGCTTGATTAGTGGCCTAATCATACATATCATGTGCTTAAAACATGTAGTCTGCTTAAAATATGGTTACTTTACTAATTGACTCATTAGTAAATCTATCTATAAAATACACTTGTATTCATTGAATTTAATATTTTAAATACATTCTTTAATGATAATTAATTTTTTTTATGATGATTTACTCTTCAAAATTTGAAACTTTACTATATGATGATATCTTTATCACATAATAAAATTAACTCTTATTTTGAGATGAGTGAGTAGAAGCTACATTCCTCATCTCAAAATAGGGACATCACATTAGGTTTGTCTTAAAAATACAAGCCTCCATGGATAAACAAAAATATGATTTGGGATAGAGTATAGGTTTATAAAGATTCAAATTAATGCAAAAATTGTATTATATAAGATAGTACAATTTTCAAAAATTTAAAGTAACTCAAAAATATAACACATGATAAATATTACCACATTCATTAAAATCATGGGGGTATATTACATGCATATGCACTCAATTTTTAAATACTCAAAGTATAGATCTATAGACACTTTAATTCATATTCATGGGAATATGAAAAACATTTACAAGATAAAAATTATAGGTTAAAAATATAGTTATAATTGAGAATATAGGTGCATGGAATTCCATATGACTTTACATACATTTTTTTTGGGGCATGATAGTCATACATGTTCATGATTTTTAAAAGTTAAGTTACAATTTTAAAATTTAATTTTTTTAAAAAATGCATGATTTTTTTTCAGACACATTGGTTCAAATTTCAAAGGGCATGATGCTTGTTCATACACATTTTCAAAAGTCAAAGTTATAGTTTCAAAGGAAAAAAGTTTATTTCAATTAAAAATCTATGAGAAATGTGGTCATGATAGGGCAGTGAATATTTTTCATTATCTTTCAATCATTAAAATATAATATATAACCATCTAAAATAATATAATTCAAATATATTATGATTACTATACATTGGATTCTAGTTACACTCAAATGTCTTGGCATTACTTATATCTAACCCATTGTGTGGTTCTATTTTCTATTACATGTGGTGTACATTTGATTCCATTGAAACTCAAAAGCCTTGGAATCACTTATATCAAACCCATAGTGATTCCAATTTTATGAATTAATATCATTGGGTAATATAATCCATTCATGAGAGTTTTAAGCATGCATATTTCTAACTCAAGGGATTGATTAGCTATTCAAAACTAGGACTTCATAACTCTTAATTTTACATTGGTATAAATTTTACAAGTGATTCATTAAGGGGGAATAGTTACCCATCATAAATTATAAGTTAAAAGTCAATTTTGTTTCACCTACATATAGGTTTACTCATTCCTTAATCTCCTATCAATTTTTAAATTTAAAAAGTTCATATTTTTGAAACATAAAATATGAAAAAATCACTGATTCATGAATTGTTAAATGGTTTGTTAAATTTAAGAGCCCTACACAATTGTAGTATCCTCTCAAAGACAAAGAATGATTTATACCCTCAGGCTTAAATTATTTATATTTTACTCCAAAAAATTCATTACTATAAAATAGTGTAAAAAAATATAGTAACATAAATACAGTGACATGTACTTGACAATGTTAATTATTAATGCATATTAAACCATAAGACTTATGCCTAGACATATGACTCCTATTATCCATAAATCCCAGTAATTTATCTATATGTGGGTTAAATTATTTATTTCCCATCACTAAATCACATAAATTTCAAATTCAAATTCTTAAACTACTTAATATCACCCTTATTCAATCTCCTTATATGGAAAACTATCCATGATATTTTAAGATAGGTTTGTGATAGGTGGATAGGAGTACTATTGCACTCTTTTCCATCTCGACCAAACATGTCCAATGACAAATAATGTTTAGTTTCAAAATATCAATTAATTATTTTGGGTATTTATGCATGTTTAGTAAGGTCCTATAAAGGAAATTATAAAAAGGTTCACCTATAAATACACATCAAAGGTCATTCATTATTCCTACTTTAGATTTATTGATAAATTTGAAACTATTTTAAATTGAAAAACACTGGCATATTCCTTTTAATTTAAATATCACTCACAATGATATCTAAAGTATCTAAAATAAAAAAAAAATCTATCATTTTAAAGTATAAAATCCATACTTATAGATGAATACACATAGTCAAGGAGCAAAATTACACAATCAATCTAGGTGGGATAAGTAGTTGGGTTTATTTCCCTCCTTGTAGTATTACATATGTAGGTAGTGATAAATCATCGAGGAGATTACTAAGGTTACCTTATCCCATTATAATTTTCCCCTAGGTTTTCAAAAAATATAAATAAAAAAATTAATTTTGTATGGTATTATTTGAATCACAACATCTTATCCTATTCAATATACTTATGTAGAGGAAGTATAAATTATAGTTATATTTTCACCATAGTCAACTAGTATAAGTCTAAGTTCAATAGACGTGAATGAACTATGTTTTTTTTCACCTATAATGGTCCTATATTAAAATACTTGTTGATCTTGCCTTTTATTTATCACTTTCAAAATATTATTTTCTCTACATTTCTCTATCAATCACTAATGATAGTCAACTAGGATAAATTTTTGGTCAACAAACACAAGTGGCCTATGTTCTTATCCACTAATAGGATTATTATCTATGAGTATTTTCAAAAACATTGATCTTTAGCATTCATATTCACATATTTGACAAATTTCCACTTTTTTGCAACTAGAATAGTTAATAGAAAGTTGTATCCAAGATAAATAAATTTCTTTAAGTTTTTTCCAAAATCAAAATTGTTGATATATATATCATTTTAATTTTGATCTAGTTTCAAACTTATTAGACAAACACAATTTTATATTTTTATTAAATAGGGTAAATCGTAATAGTGATAACCTTAATATTTGTATCCAAATTTAAATATGACATATAGATAACATTTGGCATTCAAAAACATCTTTTATGGTGACATAAAATTGTTAGGATCACACTCGCCATAATAAAATGTGAAATTAGGTGGAAAAAATCTAGTTGGCAAGGGGTGAAAATGTATTTTAGGTGAAAGAGGTGTAGACACAAAAATTACATAACACACACGTGTGTAACTCCCTATGTTGAAACCCTTTTATCCCATTTTTCAATAATAACAATCAGCCTCCCTAACCCATGATTTCACCCCTCACATACTTAATTAATTTAAAATATTTAATTAAGTTAATTAAAAACCCCTTTTGCCACCTTACCTGGCCACCTCACTCTAAGACTAATTCTCACCTGATCAGTCACCTCAAGACCTAGTCCCCTCATCCTAACTACCCAAGACTTATTCTAACTTCAAAACTAAATTTTTAATCAACTACATCCTTGTTAACCTCTTATTTTTACCATGTTTTTATGGGTGCCACACTTGGAACAAAGAATAATAGAAAATAGGCCAAAAATAGTAAGTTTTACCTATTCTAAGGCCACTGAAATTAGTCAACCAATGGCCAACATCGGTGGGATCATCGAAATCAGTGATATAAGACAAAATCCAACTTTATGTTCAGGTCAACAAAAATCAATAAAATTCATACTTACTTTCATTCAATCTCTCAGCATTTAAATTTTGATATCCTAGCTTACTGTTATCTTACGTAAGTCAATCATGATCAAGAACCAAGCTCTTGAGGACCAACAACACCCACTTATTCTCTATGTTCAATCCATGAGTTTAGACTACCTGATGGAGCCATCAATCTAGAACTTATCATTCAATCACCACTACAGTTAAGTACATCACTTATTCTTTAGGTATTTTAAACAATTAATTTTTTATCACTTCATATCTACTATTCATAGCTTTACACATTCCTAACTAAACCCTTGTGAGGGATTTACAAAGCTTCCACGCTTGTTTCCCCTTGACCTGACATAGCAAACCTCTGACCAGATCTACTCAAATCATATACTCTCTCTCTCATAACTCTCCCCAACCTCCTAGATCTGATCAAAAACATTTTTTAGATGTAGAAAATCCTTTTACAAACTCCTAGGTAGTTATTATCCTTACTGACCTTGGTAGCCTATCTGACATCGATCACCTTCACCTATCGACCTTGGTAGCATAACCAATATTAGTCACCTCCTTATAAACATTGATAATTATGCATTCCCTAACATTTACAAAACCTACCCAAACAACTTCTAAAATACAAACAAAATACACCACTTGCACCTTGTCACTCTCTATTATACTCAAGTTGTGAATATTGGTAATATTATTTCTCTTTCACTCTATCTTTACCTCTCTTTTAGTTATTTATTACTCTTTTGTATCTCAAAAGTGGACTGCCATCTTTAAAGAAGTTTCACACTTCCTAGAAAAAGCACGTAGCTTGGTAGCCCACTCATTTATCTACTAACAAACATTTTGTTGTAGTGCTTTCTTACTTGCAGGTAGTCCTCCCTAGCCAAAGAGGAGTACTCACAACATCTGGATAGGGTGTGAAAACTAATTTGGTTTCATTCTAATCACTTATCCCTATCATTCTTTTATATTTCTATTTAGACTTGAAATAGACACATTTTAGTGAAACATTTTTGGCATACCCGATGGGACCCTAGATTTTTCCTTGGGTTCATTTCTTATTTTAAGAATTCATATAGGTGAATTATAGTGAAAAATTCATTTCTTTCACTTTATCCTTCTCTTCTCTCTTCAAATGAAAAATTCAACATTTTATTTATTGTTTAAAAGTATTAAACTAAAATTTTCTTTATTTTCTCTTTGCCTCTAAAAATAATTTATTATTTTTTTACATGTTAAAAAGAATATCTTCTTTACTTATTATTGCACGCACATCAAGATAGTGAATTTCATTCTATACTCCTATTTCATCTTTTATTGCATTCAAATCTAAACATTTTAGATTTAGTTTTAAAAATTTTACTGCATTTCATTATTTGCTTACTGCATATTAGCTCACCTAGTTAATTACAAGTATTGTGAATAAATTGTAGTGCACTTATGTTACACAACTAGATCACATTCACACAAAAAGACATCTAAACTCACTTGAGAAATGGCCCATCAGGATTTAATCACCTAGTGGATCTCTTTACCCTACCCGACTATCCTATTTAGATTTCACCACCAAGGGGAGAACCCACTTCATTCTTTGGTGGAGTATAAACTCTTGATAGAAGGTATATTTTGGATAAGCATCTTTACTTAGTTCTAATTCCATGAAGTGTGGAGAGAAATATCAAATAAAAAGCCACAAACCTTGTCTAACATATATTTCCTCTTGAGCACCAAAACTACCCTAAAACTAGCTCTAGATTACTTTTGAGTACCTTTAATAACCAAATTCTCTTTTCACTATCTGATTAAGCTATAAGCCAACACGAGAGTAAAAATTAATCTCTAGGAATTAATAGCTATTGGATGTATGTTATTTTTTTACTTTTCTATTGCCTTTTATATTTTGGAGTTGGTAAGTATATTTTCCTATTAATTCAAAAAATCAATACTATCTCTAATACTCAATTTATATAACCTATCATATCAGGGTTTTTGAGTGTTCTTCTTGTTTACATAGACCTCTTGCATCCATCATTTTACCTAGTTTCTATTTTTAGGTTTATAAAACATTGGATTTTCTATCTCCTAAGATATTACAATGACTTACATTAGTTAACTATACTGACATCAACATATTTTATCTATCGACATCAATTAATTCACTGACATTGGCAAAAAATTTCTGTCAACATCAGTTAACTTACCGATGTGAGTAATTATGTAATTTTCACTGGCTCAAAATAGCAAACTGAAACAACACACTTACCTACACCCAAACTTGATTTTTCCTTATTTTATCACTAATATAGGGTAGTAAGACTATTTATACTTCCTCTTATATGGTATTAATGTGAGCTCAAGCCAAAATTCTTGTTGATTATGCATGTCGATAACCACTTCCACCTTCCCCTCTTGCTTATGATTCTATCATGGAACATACTTTAGATACAGAGCATACTCCTAGCCCCAACCAAATTCCCATTATGCCTGAGGGAGATCAAGATTTTCCTAAATTTCTTGATCGTAATGTGGTATCCCTTTAGCATTACCTTACTATGAATTGAACCCATAATTCTTTAGGTGACCTAATCTATGGCATGCCAACCTCTCTAATAAAGACAACTTCAGTTTTAATTACCTCCAGTATGTTCCCCATGGTTACCCAAACCACCACTTATACAAGTAACCCAACTATAAATAATGTCCAAAGTTTAGGATCACCAACTACCCAATCCCACCTAATCACTGGTGTGACTTACCTAGTTTCACAACCATAACCAATTCAGTTAAGTCTTATGCCATTTCAAAATTTAGTGTTACCTATTACATCTACCCTCATGCCTATAATTACCCAAGTTAAAACTCACCTTCATCCAGTCTAACCATGCCAATGATCTAACATGAAATAAAAACAACTAACCAAAACATAGTCTCTAACCCAATGGGACAAGCCACTTTTCTTTTCATACCCCTGCCTATGACTCATTATCCTTATGTTTCCCCAACACAACCTCAAAAAGCTATATCATACACCCCTTCTACCTCATATTAGGTTCCTTATAACTTAGGAGGTATCCCTAAAACTAATCCCCCTCTAGACCTCATTAAGATGCTGATGGACAAGATGTTTAATCTAGAGACATTTGTTTCTGGTTCAAAGATTGTGTTATCTTATGATTAGATATGGAATGAACCCATCCATCCTTATATTCCTATTTTACCTTATCCAAGCCAATAAGAACTCCCTAAATTTACTCATTTCTAGTGTAAAGAGGACCCATAATACCACTTCTGAGCATTTAGACATGTTTGTTATTTAATAGGGCATAATGATGCATTACTACTTTAAACTTTCCCTATGTCTCTTTCAAGTGATACCTTAGATTGGTATAGCTCTATAACTCAACACTTCTTTTTCTTGTTTACCCAAATCACACAAATATTCTTGGATGATTTCTCTATTGACATTTCTAAAAAGGTTTCTATAACAGATCTTTATTCTATCAGACAATTTGATGATGAGTCTATTGTAGATTTTGTCACTCATTGGAAAGGCTTCATCAATTAACTCTCTTTCTCCTTACCCCAACTTGAGCTTATTGAGATCTTCTCAAGGTCATGTGCTAAGCATGTCTCATCCACACTCTAAGTATGAAATTTTAACACATTTGATGAGACCTCTACAATGACAAAGAAACTCAAGGTTCATACTAGAGATGAAGGCAAAGTTAAGTTACACAGTAAGAATCCCAATTCCAAATCAAATGACTCCTCCTCTTTTAAAACTTCTCCTTATAACCAAAATGATAATGGCTCCAGCAATGTGGTTGTCATTAAGTCAGCTTCTTCCATAACCACAAACCAATCAAATTCCTAAACTTCCCAAAATCCAACCAAGGAATTCAAATAATGATATGAATAAAGACAATACACTCCCATTAGGGAGTCATATACATCCATTTTGGAAAAACTATTGCAACAAGGTGTCATAACCCTTCCTCAAATCAAATCTCCTATATGTTTAAACCCTTTACATCATATCCCAACTTGGTATAAGGAAGATGAGTTTTATAGTTACCATCAAGTTAAAGGCCACGATTATAATAGTTGTAAGATACTCAAGAACATTGTTTAAAGCATGCTTGATAGAGGTGATATCATCTTGGATAATCCTAATGTACCCCCTAATAAAAGTATGTATGTGTTCAAACACCATTTTCCTTACCATTCACACAATCAAAATATTGTTAAGACCAAAACTAACTCAAGTTATCATAATATCCACATGGTTAATATGGTTTTTCCTTTACCTCTAGTTCTACCTCCCCTTCAAAAGGAGACACCCATTTCATCGACTCCTCCCCCACTGTCAGTGGAATTTGTTTTGCTCATTCTTCCTCCTCAATTAGAATATCCTATTTCACCCATTCCACTCCCTCATGAGGAATAATTTCCTTTACCACTTCTTTTTCCACCTGAGGAGCGTATAATACTAATTATTTTTTCACCAATATTGCCTATCCTATTACCACTTAAAGACCACACACTACCTGTTCCTCAACCACATGTTGAAGGGAACATCATTCCTTTATTATACTCTCTTGAGGAACCTTCTTCACCTACTTCTCTTCCACCTATAGAGAGTAGTACCCCATCCACTCCACATTTTCACTTAGAGGAGTTAGTATTATCTACTCCCACAATAGATTGGAGACATATTGTATCTACTCCAATTATATCACTCTTACCCCTTATTTTACTGATGGAGGATCATACATTACCTATGCCTCACCTAAATGTTGAGGGAAAACTAATACCTATGCTTTACCCTCTTGTGGAACCTTCTTTGCCTACTGCTCCTCCACCCATGAAAGGACATGTCTTTTCTCCCCTCTCTATTGAAGAAGACCCCATTACGATTCTTTCTCATCTTTGGCCTAAAGTACTAGAGACTAAAAATTTCCTTATTTATCAAACATTTCAACCTTATAAAGATGAAACTGTAAGGCCTAATCAACTTCATCTAAATCCTTCACAAATTTGGTGAAACGTATAGAATTTATTGACTCCACGAAGCTAGGTCATGTGACATTTTAGGACCAAATTAAAACTCTTTATGTAACATAATGAATGTCAACCTTTACTACCAACCCTCTCATTACCCTTTACCCCTAGGTATTTAAAAATTCTAGAGTTTCTTAACAAAAAGCACCTAAAGTTTATACATCTATGTCAGAACCCTCACCCTCATAGACATCTATTACATTAAAGCAAATTAGGGCCTTAGGTGTACACTTTGTTTCTAATTTAACTCATCCATAGCTGAAATTAGATTTAAATCCTCAACCATAATTTAGAGTTTCATAGCATAGATTATATAAAAATGTTAAGCTTCCTAGATCTCATTGATCCCTTATTCAAACCTCAACTTTACCATCCATTTTGGGAGCACACCCCTCTACTTTAGTTGGAATATTTCTAACCCAAGCAAAATAAAAGGTTAAGTTGCATCCACTATTGCCTTTACCATCTGGTAGGCCTTTCACATCTAACAATAAGAAAGTGTCAGAAAACATGTAAGTCCACCAACACCAAATAAGACACCACATAAAATTACTCCCATGACTCCTAAGCAAATGAAGGTGTCCACTCCTATTATCACAATAGGTGTGAGCCCACTTGCAGTCTCTAAGAGCTTTTTCTAAATCAGTTATTACAATCATTTATAATAACTCTTCCTCTAATTAAGCCTTATATTCCTCTTATAATTAATTCATCTTGGTTTAATGATACATAAGTGTGTTTATATCTTCATTCACCTAGACATGATACGGAGAGTTGTAAAGCCTTCACATCAGTCATTTGACAACACTTTGATTTCAATACTTTCTTAAATGATACTCACATTAAATTTCTTATTATTCCACCTTTGGCATCCATAGTGCCTCCTACTATTCCATGTATATTAAAACTCAAATATGTGGTCATACCCCCTTTGCCACCTCCTTCACCTATATTTTAGATCAACATAATTAATGTGGCCACACGGTCACAAAAATAAAATGATAAAGGTAAGGAAAAACCCACTACTCCTTGGGCTCATCCTTTTACCAAAGAAACTTCTCCTCCTAATCCTAATATTTCCATCTTAGGTGTCCCTAAACTAACATATTCAGATGTTATTCATAGCTCAATAGTGAAATAGCTTCCCCAAACTCCTATGAAGATATCCTTGTATGAGTTAATCCAAAACTCATCCCAACACCATCAAACTTTGATTAGTGCCTTGAAAGTGATTAAAGTAAAACCCAATGATCCAAAACCTCTTATATCTTTGGTTAACTCCCTTAATTCCATCTCCTTGATTTCTTTCAATAATTCAAAAATTCCACGTCAACACCCTAAAAATCAGGACTCTACCCTTTTTATTACTATATATATTGATAAAAATTATGTCAAAAGAGTCAAGATCAATGAGGGAGCTAGTATTAATAATATTTCCACCCATTCCTATAAATATCTATCCCTTCTTGATAATTACATGTCTCAAACTAATGTGGTACTCTACTCCTTTAACAATACCACAAGTATTACAGTGGGCACTATTGTCTTATATATCTATGTAGGTCCCCACACAATTATTGAGATATTCTATGTTGTAGAAGGAGAGTTATAATATAAAATACTTCTCGGATGACCTTAGATATGTGATATGGCATGTGTACCCTCAACATTGCATCATTATGTCAAGTTTGAGAATTATGGACAAGTACATGTTATACCTACTAACCCACCTTCATTTAAAACAAGCAACAAGACTTATAGTCCCAATGATGTTCTCATTCCATTGAAAACATCATATTACCCACATGATACTTTTGAAACATCCACAAGCTCCACTCCCTTGATTACACAGATACCAACAACATAAATTCTTGACAAGGATCCCATGGAGGAGACTTTTAAACATTTATCACTCAATGAATATAATTTTTTGACACTTGACATGTTCTATACTCTGCAAGAGTATGGAAAGCTTTACATGCACACAAATTATGATCCTCACATTAGGATGGTCAACCCTTATGGCCCCCCTAACCTTCAAACCAATTTCACATATGGGGGAATTGATCAAGCTCCCATTGTTGACAATTCATCTTCTTCACGACAACCATTTACCTGTGACTTCTCTTTCCTAAGAAACCCTAGTTTTACACATGCCTATCTCTATTAGTGTGCCTATAAAGGATTTGGTTTTGGTCATTATGAATAGGGAGTCCATATTCATATTGAATATCCTACTAGTAACACCATTGAAAATGATAGAAAGAGCCATGGAGTGGGTTATTAAAAACCAAATAAACTCACTAAAACTTCCCATGAACCAATTATTGAAGAACCAGTCTATCTTTCTCCACCTTATTCTTCACCATCACCTATCGAATCAGAGGTAGCTATACCTCTTAATTATTTTTTCAATAAATTCCATCCATTTTGGGCATTTCACCTATTACTAGGGTAAGGAAACAAAGTCCCTTCCTCTCATTCATCTTGAAATAATTGATGAAGACTCTCCCACTATTAACACTATCCAATGTCAAGATGATGATGTAATTATCACATACATGGGTGAGGATTATTATTATATCAAATGGTTGGTCTCATTCAAAACACATCAACCATTGACATCAACCTGTCTTCTCATGATAACCCTCACATCCTCAAGATTGGCCAATCTTTGGATTCCTTTGAGCAAGCTAATTATTCCACATTTATTAATGACCATAGAAAAGCCTTTTCTTGTTCTTATAATGACATGCCTGGTATTGAACCTTCTATCATCATCCATAACATTATCACCAATAAAGATACCAAATCTATAAAGTAGAAGATTCACAAGATACATCCTCATATTTCTCTTCTTGTCAAAGAAGAAATCCAACACCTACTTTCTATTAACTTTATCCAACCCATAAACTACCCATAATGGATTTCCAATATATGTCTTATCATGAAGGTGACTATATGAATCCATATTTTCATTGACTACCATGACTTAAACCTTTCTTATCCAAGAGATGACTTTCCATTGCCAAATATCAACTAACTCATTGATCTAACAATTGGCCATGAGATGTTATCACTTATGTATGGATTCTCTAAATATAATCAAATATTGGTTGCTCGTAAAGATCAAAAAAATATAACTTTCATTACCCCATAGGGGACTTTCTGTTATTGGGTCATGCCTTTTGGCATGAAGAACACTATTGCCACTTATCAACGTGCTATGACTTACATTTTCCATGATCTCCTACACAAAATTATGGAAAATTACATGGATGACTTACTTGGTAAGTCTAAACTTTACCAATACCACTTGAATATTCTCAAAACCATATTCACTCATCTCCTCCAATATAACATTTGACTAAACCCAAAGAAATGTGTCTTTGGTGTTCTTTTCGGTAAGCTCTTAGGTTTTATCATTTCTCTCTATGGTTTGAGGTCAAATCTGCTAAGGTTGGAGAAATATTAGAGATTCCTCCACCTACTAATATAAAATAACTCTGTATCCTAAAAGGCAAACTTCAATCAATTCATCACTTCATCTCCTAGTTGTTAGATCGTTGTCAACCCTTTCACCATCTCCTCAAAAAGCATGTGTCCTTCCATTGAAATATAGATTTATAGGAAGCTTTTTACTCACTTAAACAATATCTCCTTTCACCACTAGTTCTTTTTCCACCTAAGGAAAACCAACCCTTCTACCTATATATCTCTATAACAAACCATTCTCTAGGTGTTATGTTTGCACATTGAGATGACCAACATAAAGAACATGCATTTTACTACATAAGCCACATGCTTATTTATTATGAGACTTGATATACCCATACTAAAAAAATTTACCTTGAATTGGTCTTTTCCACCTCTAAGCTTCACCATTATCTCCCAGATCATAAAACCTATGTGGTCACTCATTCTTATCCCCTCAAATACATGCATTCCGAGCCATATCACAACCAATGTGTAGCTTGGTGGCTCATTCTTCTTGTTGAATTTGACACAATTCATTCAACAAAAGTTTATTAAGGGGAAAAAAATCATTGACCAATTAAATACTAGCCCTTTACTTGACAATCAACCTTCAAACCTTGAATTCCCTGATGAATCCATCGCAATGCTCTCCACTGATGACATCTCCTATCAAATGATGATGTTCTTCAATGAGTCTGAATGTTAACATGGTGGGGGTGAGTGGGTCATTTTTATTCATCTAGATGGTGAACCTATACCTTTGTCATTTAAACTATATTTTGAATGCACTAACAATATGGCTAAATATGAGGCTTTAATCTTAGGACTTCAAATAACTCTCTTCTTGGATATCAAATCCATAACCATTTTTGGTGATTCTCAGTAGTGATTAACCAAGTTAATGGTTCCTACCTATGTAAAAATGAAATTCTACAAGGGTATAAACATCGTGTAGATATGCTCTTAGGATCATTTGACTCTTGTCTCTTACAAACTATTCTTTGATCTACAAACAATTTTGTTGACACAATGGCTTCACTTGCTTCACACATACCCTCTTCATCCTCTTTCTCAAAAATCTATGTCACTTTGCATCACTTAACATTACCTTCCTATGTATCAAATAGCATCCTCTTCATTGGAAATGTCACATCCAACCCACATGAATCATGATATAAACAACTCATGGATTATCTTTCCTTGTCTATTACCCTTTCCGATCTCTCTAATAATGGGAGATGCACCTTCATAAAGCATGTTGATCATTACACTATGCTAAGGGGACTTATTTACAAGTGAGGTTTTAATGGTATTATTCTTAAATGCCTCACTAGTACTGAGACTCCCTTAACTATTAAAGAAGTCCATGATAAGATTTGTGGGGTGCTTTTCAATGGTAGCATAGTTTTCAATCGTATCTTTCAACTTGGCTATTATTAACCCACACCTCATCAAGATTGTGCCAATTACATTTAGTATTGCATCAAGTGTTAACCACATGCTAACCTTCTTCACATTCCAAGTCATGCATTACAAGTTACCAAAGACTTTTGGCCCTTCTCCCAATGGGGCTTAAATCTAATCAGGAAGATTAACCCTCATTCATCCTTCCATCATTGGTCTATCATTACTGCCACTAAATACTTCACCAAGTGGGTCGAGGCCATTCCTCTCATTTCCACTAAAGATAACAAAATTGTTGACTTCATCAACCATCACATCATTTATCATTTTCTTGTCCCTCATAAAATTATAATAGATAATGAAAAATCTTTTAAAAATAAGATTGTCCAAAGTCTTTGTGATACATTTGGAATTGAATTAAGCTTCTCATCACCATACTATCCATAAGCAAATGGATAGGTAGAAGCTTTTAACAAAACATTGACCAAAATTCTCATGAAGGTAGTTAATGAAACAGGCCAAGATTATCACACACACATTCCTTTTACTTTATGGGATTAACACACTAGCATTCGAACTCCTAGAAGTACTACACCTTTTTCCTTGATATATGGGATAGAGGTTGTTTTGCCTCTTGAGGTTCAGACTCCTCTTCAAATTTATCTATAAGACATACTTAATAATGATTAATTTCACCAAGAACATTTGGCTTGACTTGAATTTCTTGATGAGCATCATCTTATATCCCTTAACCACCTCCAAATCTATCAAGAGAATATCAAATGTGCTTATAATAAAAACCTTAAAGAATGAGATTTCAATATTAGATATCTCATCTTAAAATAAAATCAACATGTGATGAACATAGAGAGAAAAAATGGATTAAATTTACTCTTAATTAGCTTAGACCCTATATCATAACTCATAAGTATGGCTAAAGAACATATCATTTATCTTCTCTCGAAGGAAGGATATAATTTGAACCTTTAAATGACTTACACCTCTAACCATTATTTTGTTAATGAAGCATCACTTCACCTCGTGTTTAACTTGAGCTCATCCCTTGACCATCCCTACTACATTCATTTCCCTTCCTCCTCACCCTTGCTCCTATACACTTAGTTAAATTAAGTAGTGGGATGGTTTTGTCCTCAAAGTGGAAAACTTATAAACCTCTATAGTCTTCTCCATGACTAAAAGCTAAAGAAAAAATGGGATATGTGACAAGTAATAAACTCTTAGGTCATGCTTCTTTATGTATACTACTCCCTTGAAGGATAATTACATAAATTCTCTTTACTATTATCAATAGACTACTCCTTTGAAGGATAGCTATTTAAAATTCAAGAAAACACTTAGACCTCTCCCTTGAAGGATAGGTAAGACAAGCTTTGTTCTCAAAGGGAAATACAAATATAAAATCTTCTCACATTGATTAGATTTATACAACCTTAACCCATACAAAATCCCATTGTAGGCTTCCTGCATTGATCAACTTACACCAAAAAAAAGAAGAGATGTAAGTCATGGACTTGACTATAGTAGCTCTCGGTCACCCACAATAGGGATATATCATCCCCACTTCATAGGTTATTCTACCCAAACATTTTCCCTCATTTACCCTTTTTTCCCTCATACTCTTTCAAGGGACTTTGAATCTCACTTAACGTAAGGTAAACATGATGCTTCTCTAATAAAAACAATGGTTTAAAGATATAAGACATGAAAGAAGCTCATTTTTCTAAGCTTATTTATATTCTAATTTTGATCTTTGTTAGTGCACGAGCATTCTGTCTCTTTATTTTCCCATCCACATCACATGTCGATCTCTCTATTGAGATGAAAAAAATGTCATACAAGCACTATAAAAGCCTACTCAATTTATTTTATGCATACATCATCACAAGTATAGAATAATATTGAAATAAAATCACATAACCAACCCATTCATTTTAGTTATACACCATCACAAATATGGAAAAATACTAAGATGAAGCTAACTAACCAACTATGCATATACCATCACACATATGGAAAATGTTAAGTACACCTCAGCTAACATGCTCAACATTAACATCAAATTAACTTAGCATAAAATCATCATCTATATCATCATCATCTATGTCATAATCATCAATGTCAATATCCTCATCATAATCACAATAAATACATCTCAAAATCATAATAAATAAATATCTCATATATATATATATGATCAAAACAAATGTACATCATCACAATATCATCTCTCTCTCAAAATATACATCTCACATCTTCAATTTGTAGTTCAGTGTAAATATAATAAATATAATAAAAATGATAAAATATCACACTCAAGATCCTTGAGGCTCTCCATATGGTCGTGACAAAGCAGTGCCATCGCCACTCTCATCCCATATACATCTACATGAAATAGAAACTATGGCATGTGACATAGATCTCTCATGCTCCATAAACTTATAATACCATTAAATCTATGAAAACTCCCTAATGGTTCTTATATTATATGTAATCTCATCTAAAGTAGTAATATATCTTACTAGAGATACAATCTATGGTAGCCTCATAGCACCTGTCGATGACCCAGCCTATACTAGTCCCTATGGTGGAGGAGGAGTATCCTGACCTACTACTCTTAGGCTATCCATCTCCACTATCACTATAGTCACCTAACCCTATAAAACTTTGACCTAGCCCTATAGTGCCTTAACTTGACCCTACAACATCACCACCTACCCCTGTAAGGCTAATACCTATGCCTATGTTATATCTCTAGCCTATACTACTATATTTAATGCTTTTATGGCTATATCCCTCTCACCAACCCCTATAAATCTAGTGGAGGCCTCTTGACCTCCACCATGGGATGTAAACCTACCTACCAAGCTGTATATGTTATTATGTACCTTGGATCTCCAACACTTGGCCCTACTATTAGCTCCTCAAAATCTATCCCATTTGTCTCCTAGGGTAATGGTATGGCTGCCTCTATGTCATCTATCTTTTATCAAGCAAAATAAAGTGGTATATCCTATATTAAACCAAACTACCTTCTGACCCATGTCATGGGTATCATCTCCAACTCACTAACTCATCACCCCTTAACCCATAGTGCACTCTAAAAACCAACTAGCTATTATTCCTATCCTTTAAATATGGGATATGTTAGGTAGGGTGTCCACAAAATATCTACAAGGATCAAACCCTCAATCATGTAGCTATAATAGGCAATGTCATACACTATGCCATCTACTCAGGTATGTGCCATGCCCTCTCTCCACTAGTTAAAACTGACCCTAAAGCTGGCTAGAATCATGATAGGTAACCCTAATGGTCATGTCACCATGATGTGCTCATATGACCAATATTGTTGTAGATGGCCAACACATAAATTATATCACCATCATAGTCTCAAACCCCATAACTCCCTATATAACTATACCAAAAACACTAAACCCCATGAAAAAAATAGTTCACTACTCAAACATCTATGTAATCACACCTATAAATACAATAAAAAATCTACCACCAAGTACATTTGGTAATGCATACACTATGATCCCAATCATCATCAAGCTTCTTGGTCAATTTTACCCCTCATCATCTATATATAGTGGTTCATAGGAGAAAATCACTAAATAGTAAGTCACCTCACTAATATGCTCACCATATAAAGCCACCATGTGGATATCATGCTCCTCTCTTGAGCATGCAAAGATATCCTCACCCTGGAGTGGTAGCCATAAAATCCTATAGACATCCTCTTAGGTCACTATCAACTCTCTAGTTAGTAAATGGAAGGTGTTGGTGGTGTGATCCCACCTCTTGATGAATGTTATCATAAGGCTCACATCTCAGGCAACTCAAAAATATTGTCACACTCCTAATAACCCCACAATGGCCATATGGTCCCAGTCATCTAGGGTGACATCCCTCTTCATCTACATTAGAAGCCTTGATAGGTGATCTTGTAACATCAGCTCCATCCTCACCCGCACCCATACACACACAAATCAAGTCTTGTAGTTTCTAATATAACCTATCAACACCTTTTTCCCTTCTCTTTGGGAGAAATACATTCATTTAAGGCCCTAAACAAGGATATGTAGGAAACACTCAATTGACATAGGGTCTTCTAAGGTTATCTTGGTCATATACCCACCTAAATATCTATCGTACTCTTCCCTCTCTACCCTAGGATTTACTACCTCTCTATCTCAACCTTAGGCCTAATTGCCTATCACCACTCTAGGCCTCATGACCTATATCCTTGACCATCAACCCTCTGCCCTCTCTTTTATGCCCTAAGCCTCTTATCCTATTTCAACCTACCTTTTTTACCCATTTCCATTATCACACTTTTAACTATACCTTAGATCTTTTTCCCTTGGCTCTAGGAGAACTACATTTTCTTGAGGCCCTAAACTAGGCTATGTAGATATCACTCAGTTGACACAAGGTCTTTTGAGGCTAGCTCAACCATTAGGCTAGTTGAATACTTGCATTGAGGATCCAAACTAACCTTTTCTCCTATTTATCTAGTTCTTCACAGTCACCAGCATTAGCTTTAATGTTGACATCAACACTTTGGATAAGCATCAGTCGATGTTGATAGATACCTATTGACCTCGATACCATGTTGGTCAATGTCAGTGGAACCCATCGATGTTGATGACTAGTTTAGCCCTAGGGTTGAATGAACCAAACCTAAAAGTACAATTTTAACCTAAAAACCTACACCAAATTCCTCCTAACTTATCCTAAAAATACCCTACCCCATTTCCTACCCCTTTACTAACATTTTATATCAACTACCTCTAGATTAGCCTATAAATTCAAAATATCCAAATCAAGTTTCAAACCAAAATTTTGAGCCTCTTACCTCATCTTTCCATCTCCTCTAGGTTAGGATAGCTAGCTCTTGTAGTGGCATGCCTCTTGATGGGTCCCCTCCTTGTGCTACCATCTCAATCACTCTCACAGCTATATTTTTCTCCAATCACAAGTTGTAAATGAGTTTGGTTGACTGCTAAACACCTTTTTGTTATGGTTAGTCATCCATCAACATCAAAATTATTGACCTAATTTACTGATGTTAGAACTTATGCCTATTGACATCAGCAACATTTCCCTAATATGCTTACATAAACACTATTTACTATTGACATTAGTGATATCATTGATTTCAGCATTATTGCATTAATGTTTCCACTAATAACCCCAACTATATAGACTTTACCCATACTCTAGGTAAATTTGGAGATCATATATATCTTCCCAACCATGACAACCACCCTTAGATATCACTTAAATCTCCACCCATGATTACCTAGTTAGAGGTCATGGATATCTCCCCGCTCATTGACCCTTTTACACTAACTTTGCATTACTTGTCTTGACCATTTATTCTATTTTCCTATAGTTGTATATTGTACACATGCATGTATATTAAGTGTTTTAGATGGTAACCAATCTCATTCTATTACCTATAACATTTTATGTTTTCTAGGGGCACTTATTACCTCAGATACTTAGGACACATCAACTATTAGAGCTAAAACTTTGATTGTTTTAACCTATCAACTATCACTTACAAGTTGTGTTTTTGTTATTTCTATATGAGTCCTCCTCCACCTTACCTATTCTTGAATTTATCAACTGTAGATCATAGTAAAAAAGGTACATGAAGTGATATTTAATTCTTCACCACTCACCCAATTACCTTTTTATCAAATTGGTACCCGATTCAAAATTTTCCTCCATTGTTTCCCATTTTGAGGGGGGATACCTCATCCAATACTTGGAGCATCTAACTCCTATTTTTATCTTGAAAACTTATCAGTATAAATTACAAGATAAAAATAGGCAAATATAGACACCAAAATTATGTCACACACATGTACACAACTCCCTGTGTTGAAACCCCTTTTAGCCCATTTTTAATAATAATAATTAGCCTCCCTAACCCAAGATTTTACCCCTCACACATTTAATTAATTAAAAATAATTAATTAAGTTAATTAAAAATCCCTTTTTCCCCCTTACCTACCACCTTGCTCTATGAATAATTCTCACCTGATGAGTCACCTCAAGACTTGGTCCCCTCATCCTAACTACCCAAGACTTATTCTCACTTCAAAACTAAATTCCTAATCAACTACATCCTTCTTAACCTCTTATTTTTACCATTTTTTAATGGGTGCCACACTTGGCATGAAGAGAAATCAAAAATAGGCTAAAAATAGTAAATTTTACCTATTTTAAGGCCATCAACATCGGTCAACCATGGCCGCTGTCGGTGGGATCACTGACGTCGGTGATATAATCTAAACTCCAACCTTATGTTTAGGTCAGTAAAAATAAATAAAATTCATAGTTACTTGCATTCAAGCTCTTGGCATTCAACTTTCAACATCTTAGCTTATTATTATTTTGCATAAGTCAATCATGATCAGGAACTAGGCTCTTGAGAACTAGTAGCACCCACTTATTCTCTCTATTTAGACCATCAATTCAAACTACCTGATATGAGCCATCAATCTGGAACTTATCATTTAGTTACTGCTACAACTAAGTACATCACTTATTTTATTGGGATTTTAAGCATTTAATTTTCTATCACGTCATATCTACTATTAATTTCTTTACACATTCTTGATCGAACCCCTGTGAGGGAGTTATAAAGCTTCCCTACTTGTTTCTCCTTGACTTGACACACCAAACCTCTAACTAGATCTACTCAAATCACACACTCTCTCTCATAACTCTCCCCAACCTCCCAAACCTGATCAAAACCCTTTCTCAAAAATAAAAAATCCTTATACAAACTCTTAAGTAGTTATTTCCCCTACCGACCTCAGTAGTCTAATTGATATTGATCACCTTCACACATCAACCTCAGTAGCATAACTAATATCGGTCACATCCTTAATGACATCAGGGACTGTGTATTCCCTAACCTTTCCAAAACCTACCCAAATAACTTCTAAAATATAGAAAAAATACACCACCTATACCCTATCACTCTCTATAGAACTCAGGTTACAAATAATGGTAACATTATTTCTCTTTAACTCTCTCTTTACCTCTCTTTTAGTTATTTATTACTCTTTTATCTCTCAAAAGTGGACTGCCATCTCTAAGGAAGTTTCAGACTTCCTGGAACAAGTACATAGCTTGGCAGCCCACTCATTTATCTATGAAAAAACATTTTGTGGTAGTGATCTCTTACTTGTATGTAGTCCTCCCCAACCAACGAGGAGTACTCATAATGTCTAGATATACTGTGTAAACTAATTTGGGTTCATTCTAATCACTTATCCTTATCAATCTTTTATGTTTCCATTTAGACTTGAAATAGATAAATTTTATCGAAACAAGAGGATTATGAAATACCTCTTATGGATAAATAGCATAAGGTGACTATTGTCACAAAAAAATTCACCATAGAGATGGTTTTTCAATCCAACTCTAAGATTTGGGAAACATTGGAATACCTCCAGGTTTGTGGGTTGCATATGATAGAAGTAAATATCTAGGTTTAATGGATAGCTCCCTAGATTATTCTTTTCTTACTTATCACCTACACTAACTACTTGCTTGGATGAAAAGGGATATAAATAACATGGAAAATAAACTACTTTACTAAGGTGATACACCAAAAATATCTACATTATACTACCATACCATTGCACTATGGAACATGACCTACAATACTAGTTTCAAACTCTTGAATTGATTTAACATTAGTATTTAAAACATGGAGGTGATATTCGTTTGACTACTCAAATGGAATAAACTAGAGGTTAGATTTTAGACTCCAAGACTACTTGTACACTTGAAGATAGTCAAAAACATTAGATACACTTCATGTGACCTATTACAGTGAGAAAAAATTGCACCAGACATGAAAGGACAAAGAGAAGTCAAGGAAAGTGTTTATCCATCTATGTGTATCATAGGTGTTCTTAGTGTTTAAATAACACTTATCATTTTAGAATCCAAATAATTTAGAGCATGAATTGTAGGTTATCATGATCTCATCACTTGTGATGAAGTATCGGTAGAGCAAACAAACTATTTCACAAAATTTATATTGATTGGTGGCTAGGAGCCACCGTGGTCCTAAATATATGCAAATCATGAAGCATATATTCTATTACTAGTGAATTATGATCAAAATCCAAGTTAAATATTAATATAAATAAATATTTACAATAAGGCTTAAGCTAGGGTGATCAGGTTAAAAAGGAATAAAAAGGAAAGGTAGGGAATAAATAAAGTATATGATTACTAATCTTTATCTCAAACATCATGACAAGGCTTAAATTCTAACTAAACATGCATTTAACTAGTGTATAACATAAAATAACATTTTCTCAAATCCCACCACACATTAGGCAAGTATTTAAGGATAATAGAAATAAATATAAGCAAGACCGAATTTTGATTTAAGGATTTACTACTACAATCAAATAACATTTGCACATTTTTATACAAATCAAATAAAATAAACCAAATTAAAGACATTCAAAAAATCTAGCATTGGCCCAAATTATCAACCCTGTATTAGAGATACACATCTTGAATTCTTAAAAACCCTTCAAATTTAAGACCTAGAACAGATAATTGAGAGAGAAGCCATGATAATATTTTACAAAAACAATTGAGACAAACTTTAGAGTATTCCCTACTTGTATTAAATTGTTCCAAAAGTGACAAGGTAGTTTTAGCTATTAAAATTTTCTCCATTTACAAAAGACAAGGCTCCTTTAATAGAATTTAATAAAGCATGTCCATCTTCTGCATCAAAATGCAAGTATACAAAGTAAGGATAGTTTTCCTTTTTACAAAATTTCTAGAAGACAATATAGTTTTGCAAATGACCTAACCTTTAGGAAACTATGCTAACAAACTTGCACATGCCTTTCTAAAAGATTATTCCTATTTTTGAAATATTAAAAAATTCATATAGAATAGAGTATTCTTAACTAGATAGTGGGCCCTCTGTTGATGTAGTTGCTTGTTTCTACTAAAGTATCTTCAAACTAGAGTGTTGGTCACTGATAAACTAAAGATCAATTATTAGCTTTAATAAAAGCTCTTATCCATGATATTTCAAGTACGTAATCTCCTTCTCAACCTTTTCCATAGTTTGTTTAATGCCCTTGACATCTCTTATTATATCTTTAGAGGAGATAATTAGACCCATGACCTTGTTATTACCTTCAATTTTTTGGTTTTTCCCTTTTTTTCTTACCTATTACATAAATTACAAGGTCCCCTATCTGAACTCTTCATCTCCTATGAGACCTAGTGGGTTGATGGTTGTGGTCTCTTTGATCAAGTTATCTAGGATATGTGACATTTCACCTTCCAACTACTTGAAGTCATTAGAAAGGTTTTCCATATCCTTGGACCAAATATCTATGGCCTCAATTTTGTTAATAGATATGGCCATGGACTTATTAAAATGTGCCTTACTGATAGTTCTAAAACTTGGGACTAGGTTCTTCGATAGGGCCTTAATCAATTCCCTCACTTGGAAGCTTGTAACCTAACATTGGCCATCTTGGCCTATTGCTTTAAATATTTGAATCCCTATTTCCTTTTGTCTTGCTTTAGTTGTTTTTAAAAAGTTGAATAGTCCTACCATGACATCCTCAAATTTCTTAAACATGTCTTCATGAATGGACAATACACTAGCCTCCTTTAAATTCTTGTTTTATTATAGTAGACCCTTGATAATTTTTTGCAACTGATCACTTTGAGCTTGAGATACTTCAAGTATCTTTTCTTCAAATATATTATCTTTTCCTAGCTTTTGTCTAGCCACTATAATTAAACTAGAAAAATATTCAACCTTATGGAAGGTGAACTCTTTACCTCCTACCATATCCTTCTTCTCAATCATTCATTCCATGCTGGTAGATTCTAGATTAAACTTGACTCCTACTAATGATTCAGTCACTTTTGGAGTAGGTATCTCAACATATGCCTCAGTTGAAACTCTAGGATCATCCATTTTAATTCCACTTGATCCCATAGGGACAATCATTTTCTTCTCCTTATCTTGTTGCCACATCTCTATAATCCAAGGTTTGAGTTCTTCATGAACATGAATTTTTACTAAATTTATGATTTCCCAATGGTGGTGAATGGTTGGTATCTTATGGATATTTCCATTTAGAAACCACTCAAGAATATTTGTTCCAAGGATTGGGTTCTCATCACTAAAGATATTGACCTCAATAAATAGATGAGTGAAGGTAAGTCTAGGTTTCTTTGGTCCAGCAGAGACTAGTGTTAGTTCAACCTTTCTCTTATATGGGGGAGAAATGGGAAATAGGTATAATGATACCTACTATCCTTTACCTTTCTTTTATTTTGATTTTTATTTATATTGGGGCTGAGCTTTTCCTAGTTGTTCCCATTATTCATTTAAACCATAGGCACTAGCTAATGTTTGTAATGCATCTTATATTGTTTCACCTTGATCTAATGTAATTACATCTATATATTTGATAGGAGACTTTAGTATTTTAGGATAGGTTAAAGATGATTCCCCTTTACCAAGTTTAATTTCTTTAGGCCTTAATTCAATTTTCACTTCAATTTTTTATGTAACTTATGTCCTAAACTATTGTATTTCTATATGTTGGTGTGATATAGGTGGTCCAAAAGATTGACCCCCCAAATAGGTGGTACTACCTTGGATCAAGTTTCCATATGCCATTTATTTCATTTTTGATATCTCATCAACCATGCCTCTAGGTTGATGTTGAGTTTATTCAACGTTGTCAAGAATTCATAGAAGGATGAATCTTCTATGTACATATGGTCATAAGCACTTAGGTGATACTTATT
This sequence comes from Torreya grandis, assembly GCA_037957365.1. Classification (NCBI taxonomy): domain Eukaryota; kingdom Viridiplantae; phylum Streptophyta; class Pinopsida; order Cupressales; family Taxaceae; genus Torreya; species Torreya grandis. Next base: position 2,936,298 of record JARHVA010000466.1, read on the forward strand.
AGGCATATTTATTTGTTTGGCCTTTAAATTCTTTTTGACCTTATCATTTGGGTCCCATTGCCTTGAGTCATCATTATACAATTTTAAAGAGGCTCTATGTCGATAAACATCTTTAATTTTATTCCAATACTGGAAGATGGTATTACCAATAGCCAAGGGTAGAATTTATAGCAAACCTTTCTTTTTTAATTTATAGATAACATCTATACCATTGCATATTTAAAATGCAACTTCATTCTTAGATAACTTACTTTGAATATGGACTGGTAACCTTAATAGAGTGCATTGTGTTCCCTCAATCTAGATGACTATTTAGTCCAAATAAAACCATATGTCCCTAATGGATTCAATGGACTTATTTACCAATGGGTAGATCTTTGGCATAGGATTCCTTGTTAACGCATCATTTAAATGAGGATAAATGAAATCATATATAAAATGAATTTTTTCTCTATATTTGAGGATATGTAGATTAGAATAAAAATATGACACTTTATCTATCCTTTTAGGAGACCATCCCTTAAAGGTAGGGATCTCAATTATGGCAAGCAAGACATCCAAGAGGTAAGCCATCATATAGAATTCTCTTCTAGTCCATTTCTTGACTATGAATATCTATCTACATAATCATGTGATGATAAGCTCACCAATAGGGGGAGTTATCTCCCTTTCAATCATAAAATAGACTAGGGGAACCCATATACTATCAATATAAATGGTATTTGGGGTTCCATAAAATTTATTCATCAGGGTCACTATTACTCTAATTCTAGGTTAGAATTGATTGATGGGAATGTTCCCAATAGGGTTAGTAAACACATGGTTTATATAATACATCCATGGTGTTAGGATGGTTTTGAAATTATCATTCTCATCCCATTCAAAAAGTGTGGGCACATATACCTAGGGATTAGGGTTCTTATAGTAGTTATCAAATGCAATGGGGGACACATAAGCAACACATTTACCAGTATGTTGATGAATTAACATGCCGTTTTTAATTTTACACTATTTTAAAATAAGAAAAAGGACATCAATATAGTGAATTACCTCTAGTTTAGTTATTGCATGTTGAAAGCTTGTCATTTGTGTTACAACCAGGTTAGAATACCTTGTCTTGAAGGATGTAATCTTATCTTATTATTTGGTTATGGGTTAAAACTCCTCAATTGTCCAAAATATCTTAGACCAATTATTTTCTCCATTATTCAAGGACACGGTGTCAAGTATTGTGTCCTTAAAGACCCTTCATTATAATTTCATTATCAAATATAGCTTAGTGTCTTCTCTATGTTATCTCTAAGCTAGAATGACTATGAGTTTTGAAAATTGCTTAGTACTAGCCTACAAAATATCTCTAGATTAGTTTTCACTTACTTAGATTATAATTGGGTTCGTTTTATCTAAATTATGGTTAATCTAAGATCAAATTAGGGTTTTAAGTGGAGGATAGGGATTTTTTGTAGCTTTAAGGGTGATGGTTTACTTAGACTTGGGAAAATTCATGATTTGGATTTTGTTTAGACCCTTGCATTTATATATTTGATTTTTAGAGCCCAAAAAATCTCTAATTTTATCATCTTGTGCCCATGTGGCATCTATGTGGCATTCTATTGGTATCTTTCACAACACTTTGCATGACGCTTTTAAAGAATTAGATGTTACCTTTTAAAATTTTCCTTTTAGTTCACACCATCTTATCTTCATGCACAAATCAATGTGGGCCATTGATCTCAATCCCAGGAATTGTACATTATTGGTCCTTTTTTTAATCAAGATTCATGGCTATGCCACTTGGTAGTTTTATGGACCTTCAGATATTTGTACATCACCAGTTTACATGTTAACATTCTTTTTCCATATAGCAGTCTCATGCTTACTAAAAGCTTTATTAAAAATTCCATCTTAGTTTTGTGTCATCTGGTCTTACTTGTGTAGATTATTATGAGCCATATATCCTATAAATGTACACAAATTTTAATCAATATTGAGACACACAAATAATTTAGGCTAAAAATTTTATGCTATAGTTCTATTTTTTGTTAATAAAAATGAAACAAAATTTATACTAAAATTTTTAGGTTATGTTTAAAGCACATTAAAAGGGAGCACAAATAGAAAAAGGTTTTAATGCAAGGTTTTAACATAGGGTTTTACCATGTTAATAAACATGATAAAACTTTAAATTAAAAGTTTTAAGATAAGTTTTATGGTAATGAGACCTTTCTCAAAATGTAGATTATTAGGTTCAAAAGACCATAGGGCATATATAGACTTAGGTTTAGGTCAAAGTTTAAAAAAACATGACTAAATTCTAGCATGATATTTAAACTTAGTTTATGAAAATATAAACCTAGTTATAAGTATCTTGAGTCTAGGCATGGATTTTAAATAAACTACATTAATCTATGGAAGACTAATTTTGACATTAAGATATAAGTCTTGAACACATTATTTTCTAAGTGAAATTAGATCTTGGGCTAAATCTTGATGGTCTTATAGACATCAATGATGGCCTTTTAATCATTAATGATATTAACACATGTAAAAATTAAGCTCTAAAAACTTTTCATATAGGGCTAAAATTTGATGGTCTTATTAACATTAATGATGACCCCATGGGCATGAAATGATGGCCATGAGAGTGTCATAATTAAGTCCCAAACATAGCTAATCCCACAAAAGTTTTGGTTAAATATTATCCATTGAATTATTTCTTATGAGTATGTGCAAACTATAGATCATGATCCTAATAGATGCACAATATTGGATCCTATAGTCATAAAATAGATCGTGTTAGCTCGGGGATGTATACAAAAATTAGACTAAGTCATAAGCATAAGTCTTTGAAACATAATAAAATGATGAACCTTTAAAAAAATAATAAGCATAATTTAATATATTATCCCAACATACTTTTTATATTGAGTTCTAATGTAGGAGTGTCCTGTGGTAATTCCACAAGGATCCTGAGCTTTGACTCTATTGACCCTATGAAGAGTTTGTATAGCATTGATATCTATATGGCCTCTTGCAAGCCATTGATTATGATTCGAGTGATTCAGATATATTAGTTAGATGGATTAAAGGAATTTGGTCAAGTTTCTTTCACTCTATCCTATCAATGTTTCCTAATGAATTGTGAACCATTTATCCTATGAAGAAGCAAGGTATTTAAGTTAGGGATCAGGATAACATGAAAAACTTAGGATAAAGTCTTAGGGCTAAGGTCTCATTTATTTTTAAAAAACACTAATAGGGTCTTAGGACTAAGACATTAGGCTAGGTAATAATAGCAACCATGAAACATAAAGTAAGGCTGAGCTAGAAAAGTAAAGGACACTACAAACATGAAAGTTAGACCCAGCTTTAAAACAAAAGGGGAAAAAGTAGGGAAAATATAAATGGAAAAAACATGATTTTTAGAATAGGGCTTGGTCATGTTAGAAAACATAATTAATCCTTAGTATAAAAATTAAAATTAATTTATTTCATTTTTTAAAGTGTTCCCACTAATTTTTATCCCATGTAATTTGAGTTTAGACTGAAGGATCTAAGCAATGGTTTTTGAAGGAGGGTTTCAAGGCATTTAGAACATGCATTTAATCTTGAGTTCTTATAGACAAAAGACTATTAAAATCCTAAATAAGGATTAATATATAAAATATAAGTGTAATCCAATTGATTTGGGTCCCATGAAACCTACAAATGAATCATGAAGATCCACTGATAGAAATATTAGGTGAAGTTAAAGCAGAACTATGAACAAAAAGGTCACTCTTATCAGGTGTGAATGATCTTCAAATACAAATAATCTACAAAACATGTTAAATTTTTAGTGTTAAGGTTAATAATTGCACAAGGTTACCTATTTTTTATAAATGGGCATATGTTGATCTCAACAAATGGTGACTTCCAGGGGGAACATAGCAATATGTTAGAACTTAGATACTCTGGTTCAGAAAAATAACTAGGTCACTTATTCCACTTGACTAATTCCATTATTAAGGTTAGTTAATGGTTAGAAAAAACCTTGCATCTACAAAATTAGGATTAAAAATAAAAACATATCCAAGTTGTGTGTGTTCCTTGATTCCACTTATTATTTTCCATTAGATTTAACGGATAACTTCTAGGTTTCAATTATTTAATCATTGACCTTGACTTGGAGCATGTTTAGGTAATTATTAAGCATCATGATTTTAGCTCATGGAAGGTTTGGGAATTACTCTACTACCAGCAAGGCATCCATAGCCTTGAAATAAATACCTTTCTCTCTATTCATGGCCTTGTTCCACTACCAACTAGGCATGCATATCCCTAATTGAGATTACCAGAATCACCTCTACTTGAAAAGCTTTTTGATTTTACAATATGATCTTATTTTTGTATTTTTATATCTTTTGGGATTTCTAGCAAAGGTTGGGAAAGTAGGATAGCTAGGCTTTAAGGATTTGGTCAAGTGTCTATTCTTCAGACAATCACCTGTGGTTGCACCCTTTATCCTAGATTTTTTTTTTAGGTGTAAATATGAACGTGCCTTAATAAATTAAAATTTAATTATACATGTATAATTATTATTGAAACAAATTTTATATCAAAATAATGTTAAAGTTCTTATGGAATAGTTAACCTATTCACCAGTCCTTATAGTTTCTTTAAATTATAACATCAAGCTCATATTTCAAGTCCATGGTCATCACATGCTTAAGATCCATACCTATATTACTGAGCATATGGATTTATTTGAGAAATAAAGTGAAATTTGAGTTGAGGGATACTAAAAGTAACTTATTAGAATTAAATAATAAAACAACAAAAAGTAAACACATAATGGAAAACAAACACACAATAGAAAGCAACAAAGTAAGAAGCAAAGGAAAAACAATCAAATATATACAAACTTATGTACAAATAAGGGACATGAAGGAAAAGGACAAAAGGTAACTAAAATATCCTACCTACACTAATTTTAACCATGCTTAAAAATTTACTCTATGGAGATCCTAGGTGGAGTGGAATAAAATTAATGTTTGAGATATTTCCCATTGGTTGGTAGTGTGAATTCTACTCCTTATAGATATTTCAATTTGAAGGTGTTATCTCCAAGTTTTTTTGAAATATGATAGGGGTCAATCCATAGATGTGTGAATTTAATATGTTTTCCCTTGGTCTTAGATGCATTATCCCAAAGAATAACTAAGTCTCCCTACCTAAACACCCTATCGTTGGATCACTTGTCAAACCACCTTTTCACTATGGTCTGGTGCCTGATAAATTTAACAAAAGCTTCTTCTTGTGCATCCTTTATCTGAACTATGTCAAATAGCCTTGATTTTTCAAATTCATGATATTCCCATATACTCTTACATAAACATGTAAGTTGGCAGCTTAAGTGTGATGGGGAATATGGGCTCTTGGCCATATACCAATAATGAGGGAGATTATTTAAGGGCTTATTTGAATCTTGTTCTATCTACCCAAAAGGCATATTTTAGGAGTTTATACCAATTTGTAGGTTTGTCTATAGAAAACATCTTAATTTCCTTCATCAATTTTTGTTCATTGATTCAAACACTCAATTACCTTAGGGATAATGTTTGGATGAGAACTTGAGGATAAGACCATTATCATATGCCCATTTTATCATTTTGATGGATATGAATGTAGACCCATTATCACATACCAAAGAGAGTGGAGTCCCAAATCTGGTGCATATGTTTTTTTGTAAAAACATGATCACTTATTTAGTTCTATATAATTTGGTAGCCATTATTTTAGTCCATTTGGTGTCATAATTAGTAGCTATCATAATATATTTGTGACCTTTAAATGAGTTATGATTGATGACTCTAGCAAAATCTAGTTGCCACTAGGTGAAAGGTTTGTCAATAATGATCGATTATAAATTCATGGTTGCCTTTGGCTCTTTTGTACTAAAAATATGGCATGAATGCCATTCCTTTACATACTTATGAGCATGTTTAAAGTTGGTGGGACAATAATGGCTAACCCTAAGGATCTTGTGAGATATTTTCCTTCTAGAGGGATTCCTACTTCCCAAATTTTCATGAAACATTATCATGATCTCAAATTCATCTTCCTTGGATACACATCTTAAGTACACACCTTATGTTAAGGTGTGGAGCTAAAAGCTTCACCAAATGAGCGAGTGCAGAAGTTGCAGGAGTTACACAGTCATCGGTGTTGGTCAGGAGTCGACTGGGAGATGCCGGCATCGGTTATGTCTAGTCAACATCAGTCAGGTGTAGACAGGTAGGGACCGATGTCAGTCACCTGTGCATCTAGAATGCTATTTCTATGGATAGAACAAAATGTTTGCATGACAGGATTAAGTGTTAGTCTTAAGTCTGCATCTTTATCTTTAGTAAGACTATTTAGAGCCCTTGATTAGGAGGTGCATCTAATGGCTATAATTGTATGCTCATGTTTCCTAATATTATATATAGGATTAGATCTTCATAGCTTATTAGACAAGTACAGTATAATATTTGTATATGTGAATCAATCCAGGTTGTTGGAATTGATTGTAATTGAGAGAGAGAACTCTTGAGGGAAAGAGATCTGGAAAGAGATTTGTACATCTAAGAGAGGTGTGGAAGAAAAGAAGTTTCTTCAATTCTATTCCTTCTGTAAAGAGTTTAATACAAGTTTTTAGGGTGGTTTCTTGTATCTCTTGTTCTTTGTTATTTTTTATTCTAGTTACTTATCATTCTAGTTTAATTCTGTATTTAATTACTTTCATATAGTAATCAACTTTGTTGGTTGATCCCCAACAAGTGGTATCAGAGCTCAGGTTGACTAACAGGTGTTTCAGATCTGGTTAGTGTGTATTGATTACAGGTTACTCATAAGGATTTCTATTTGAGTGGGAGAAAGCAATGGCAGAAGAAAGTAAACTGAGAATGGAGAAGTTTAATGGCAAGAATTATTAGCATTGGAGAATGTAGATAGAATATTATCTATATCAAAAAGATCTATACTTACAATTAGGTGGGGTTTGAAAGAAGCCCAAAGACATGGATGATGAAGAATGGGAAGTTCTTAATAGAAAGGCTCTTAGATCTATAAGATTGAGTCTGGCATCTACTGTGATATCTAATTTATCACAGGCAAAGTCAACGATAGATTTAATGACTACTTTAGCAAATTTATATGAAAAACCCTCAGCTTCAAATAAGGTATATCTTATGAAGCAGTTATTTAATTTACAAATGCAAGAAGGTGGATCTGTATCTAATCATCTAAATGATTTCCATGGAATTGTGAATCAATTAAATTTAGTCAAAATAGTTTTTGATGATGAAATTAAGGCTCTTTTAATATTATGTTCTTTGCCTGAAAGCTGGCATAGCTTGGTAATGGCAGTTAGTAATACTGCATCTACTTCAAATATTTTAAAAGTAGAAGATGTTGTTAGTGTAATCTTAAATGAATAAATTCGTAGGAAAATCACAAAGGAGACATCAGGTAACGCTTTAAGTTTTGAGAGCAGGGGAAGGCAAAAAGAGAAGAGCAAGAAAGGGAGATCAAGGTCTAAGTCAAAGATGAGAGGTAGATCCAAATCCAGAAATGGCAGGAAGCCACAATGCTAGAATTGTGGAAAGATAGGGCACATAAGCAAAGATTATTGGTCAAAGCCTAAAGAAGACAATCATCATGAAGGTAAAGAAGAAGCAAAAGTTGCAGGTATTGCACAAGATGATTTTATATTCTCTTTACATAATAATATAGAATCTTGGGTTTTAGATTTTGGTGCATCTTTCCATGCAACCCCTAATAGAGAATATTTTAGTGACTATGCCCATGGAGATTTTAGAATAGTTTATTTAGGGGATGATGAGCCTTGTAAAATTGTTGGCAAAGGAAAAGTACAGTTGAAAATGCAGAATGGAAACACATGGTTGTTGAGAGATGTCATGCATGTTCCTAGCTTGAAGAGGAATTTGATTTCTGTAGGAAAGTTAGGGGATGAGGGTTGTACAGTAACTCTCACACCTGAATCTTGGAAAGTGACCAAGGGTGCACTTGTATTGGCCAAAGGAAAGAGAGTAGGTACTCTCTATTTATGTAATTGTATTACTAATAATTCTCCTTCTGTATTATCTACTTTAGATGTGGATGCAAAGTTATGGCACTCTATGCTCGGCGACATGAGTGAGAAGGGAATGTCTATTCTTAAGTCAAAAGGTAAGCTTTCAGATTTGAAAAGCATAGATCTGGATTTTTGTGATCATTGTGTGTTTGGAAAATAGAAGAGAGTGAGTTTTCTCAAGACTGGGTCAATCAAGAAGAAGCACAAATTGGAGCTTGTTCACACAGACGTGTGGGGACCGGCTCAGGTTGCTTCTATTGGAGGATCACAGTACTATGTTTCTTTCATAGATGATGCTACAAGAAAGGTATGGGTCTATTGTATAAAGAAGAAATCTGATGTTTTTGACACTTTTAAGATTTGGAAAGCTATGGTTGAGAATGAAATAGGTAGAAGATTGAAGTGCCTTAGATCTGAAAATGGTGGTGAGTACTACAGCTATAAGTTTAGAAGTTACTATTATATGAATGGAATATGCAGGCAAAGGATGGTTCCAAGGACACCTCAGAAAAATGGAGTTGTTGAAAGGATGAACAGAATAGTAATGGAGTCTATAAGGTGTATGAGATTGCATGCTGGTTTGACCTTAGAGTTTTGGGTAGAAGCTGTGGATACTACAGTGTACCTGGTTAATAGAGGACCCTTTACAGCTCTGGATGGTGGAATTCTAGAAGAGGCATGGATAAGTAAAAAGGTAGATCTCTCATTTCTCAAAGTTTTTGGTTGTGAAGCCTTTGTGCACGTTGATAAGGAAAATAGAAAGAAGCTAGATGCTAAGTCTATGAGGTGCACATTTATTGGCTATGGTTCTGATGATTTCGGATTCAGGTTTTGGAATCTAGGAACTAACAAGATAATTAGGAGCTGTGATGTTGTTTTCAATGAAAAAATGATGTATAGTGATCAGCTCAAGAAGATAAATCAATCTAGGTAGAGCAATGGAGAACTAGACGAGGTGACAGTCTAAAATGAGCTTGCAGGAAAAATTAATCACAGATAGGAAAACACAGAGACCAACATCAGTCAGGTAGAAACTGATATTAGTAATACAGGAACTGATGTTTGTCATTTAGTGACTGATGTCGGTTAGGTAGGAACTGATGTCGGTTAGGGAGAACTGACATCGGCTAGTTACAGGCCTGGAAGAGACTGAGGTCGGTCACTGTTAGAGAATTTGGGTGGATAGCATGTTGTGAATGAGTCTCAGATGCCCATCATGAGGTCAAAAAGGGTAATTAAACCTCTAATTTGATATTCCCCTTCATTATTCTATTTATTGCTTACTAATGGTGGAGAACCAGAGAGTTTTGATGAAGTAATACAGGTGGAATCCAAGAATTAGTGGGAGCTAGGCATGAATGAGGAGATTGATTCCTTGAAGGAGAACCAAACATGGGATTTGGTTGAGTTACCAACAGGAAAGAAGACACTGAAGAATAGATGGATCTACAGATTGAAGGAAGGTGAGAATGGATAGATGAGATATAAGGCCAGGTTGGTAGTGAAAGGATTTGCACAAAAACTAGGTATTTTTTTTGGTGAGATTTTTTCTCCTATTGTTAAAATGACCTCTATACGGATTGTATTGTCTTTAGATGCTATTGAGGATTTGCATCTTGAGTAGCTTGATGTTAAGATAACATTTCTTCATGGAGATTGGATGAGGAAATATATATGGATCAGTTGGAAGGATTTGAGGTCAAAGGTAAGGAGAAGCTAGTGTGCAGATTGAAGAAAAGCTTGTATGGCCTCAAGCAAGCTCCTAGACAATGGTAATTAAAATTTGATAGGTTTATGACTGAGCATGGCTACAGTAGGTGTCAATCTGACCATTGTGTGTATTTTAAGAGATTGAATAATGGTAGATATATTATTCTATTGTTGTATGTAGATGATATGCTGGTTGCAGGATCACACATGCAAGATATCTCTGAGCTTAAGGTGAAATTAGCTCACACATTTGCCATGAAGGATTTGGGAACATCAAATAAAATCCTTGGCATGAGTATTAAGAGAGATAGGAAAAATCATAGGTTGATTTTGTCTCAAGAAAATTATGTGAACAAGGTGTTGGAGAGGTTTAATATGCAGGATGCAAAACCGGTAAGTACACCTATGGCTAGACATTTCAAGTTGAGTAAAGAACAATGTCCTAATTCACATGATAAGGTAGAGTACATGAGTAGAGTTCAATATGCTTCCACAGTAGGGAGATTAAGGTATGCAATGGTTTGTACTAGACCGTATATTGGCCAAGAAATGGGAGTTGTAAGTAAATATATGGCCAATCTAGGGAAGGAGCATTGGAAAGCAGTTTAGTGGATCCTTAGATATCTGAGAGGGACCAGTAATAGGCATTTGTGCTATGCAGGTTTAAATACTTCTCTACATAGTTATGTAGATTCAGATATGGCAGGTGATTTGGATGGCAGGAGAAGCATCACAGGATATGTTTTCACTGTTGGTGAAATGGCGGTTAGCTGGATATCAAAATTGTAGAAGGTTGTTGCCTTGTCAACTACAAAAGTAGAATATATTACAGTCACAGAGGCTAGCAAAGAAATGATATGGATGACATAGTTCATGGAAGAGCTTGGAAAGGAGCAAGAGACTTGTAGATTATACAGTGATAGTCAGAGTGTAATTCATTTGGCTAAGAATTTAGCCTTTCATTCAAGAACAAAACATATATAGCTTAGGTACCACTTCATTAGACAGGTATTGGAGGATGGTGAGTTGAAGCTAAAAAATATCCATATAGATAAGAACCCTGCTGATATGTTAACCAAGCTATTAACAAAGGAGAATTTGAATCTTCATTCAACTTTTGTAGGTCTTCATGATTGAGTTTGAAGATGGAGGAGCTAGAAGATGTTGCTATACAGGTATTGGTGTAGATATTTATCTCCAAGTGGGAGATTGTTAAGGTGTGGAGCTAAAAGCTTCACCAAATGAGCGAGTGCAAAAGTTGCAGGAGTTACACAGTCACCGGCGTTGGTCAGAAGTGACTGACGTCGGTCAGGAGTCAACTGGGAGATGCCAACATCGATTATGTTTGGCCGACGTCAGTCAGGTGCAGATAGGCAGGGACTGATGTCGGTCACCTATGCATCTAGAATGTTATTTCTGTGGATAAAACAAAATGTTTGCATGATAGGATGAAGTGTTAGTCTTAATTCCACATCTCTATCTCTAGTAAGACTATTTAGAGCCCTTGATTAGGAGGTGCATCTAATGGCTGTAATTGTATGCTCATGTTTCCTAATATTATATATAGGATTAGATATTCATAGCTTATTAGACAAGTATAGTACAATATTTGTATATGTGAATCAACCTAGGTTGTTGGAATTGATTGTAATTGAGAGAGAGAACTCTTTAGGGAAAGAGATCTGGAAAGAGATCTGTACATCTGAGAGAGGTGTGGAAGAAAAGAAGTTTCTTCAATTGTATTCCTTCTATAAAGAGTTTAATACATGTTTTCAAGGTGGTTTCTTGTATCTCTTGTTCTTTGCTATTTTTGATTCTAGTTACTTATCATTCTGGTTTAATTCTGTATTTAATTGCTTTCATATAGTAATCAACTTTGTTGGTTGATCGCCAACACCTTCAAAGTTATTTTGGTATAAGATTCAATTCTTGATTAGGTAGTGAGCTGATTTAAGCCTTAAGGATATTTTTTAATTTCTAGTTAGTCTGATAGGATAGGTGACATTAATCATTAAGTGAATGATGGGATCATACCAGTCATTAGGCTAAAAATTATGTTGATCAACCTGGATAATACTTAGTTTGGGGCTAGTATTGACAATCATTTGAATTAGACCTTGACACCTTACCAATTTTTTAGTCTTCATCTCTATGTCATATTCTTGAAGAATGAACATTCACTTATCTCTTCGATCTCCAAGTTCCAATTTTCTTATCATTAACTTAGCTATTGGGTCTAGCAAATAGCATGCACTTTATTCCTAAGAATGTAGTGCCTAAATTTATTGATAGCTTTGACTAATGCAAAACTTATTTATCAATTAAATGATAACTTATCTCATCATTTTAAAATTCAGTGCTCATGAAATAAATTGGATGGTCACACCCATCTTTCTTTTGAGTTAAAACAACAACAATGTTGTAATTGGAGGCAAAATAGTAAAGGAAAAAATATTTTGAGATATCTAGACTTATTAAGACTGGGGATTGACTAATTACCTCTTTCATGTACCTAAAGTTCTTATTTTACTCCTCAGTCCAAATGCTTTAGCATCCTTCTCAGCATATCATCTAATGGTTTGACATTTTTTTCAAATCTAGAAATGAATTTTATTACAAAGTTTATTTTTCGAAAATATAATTTCAATTCTTTCCTACTATTGGGAGGTTCTATCTTTGATATAGCTTCTATTATTTTAGGATCTATATAAATTCCATATTTAGTAATAACATGGCCAAAAAACTTTCCCTCAGTGACATAGAAAATGCTTTCTTAGGGTTGAGTGAAATTCCATACCTTTTGCACCTTTCAAATACATGTTATAAATGCATGAAGTGGTCCTCCATATTCTTAGAGAAAATATTTAGATAATCTATGTAAATTATGATAAATTTACCAATAAAACCTTAGAAGTCATGGTCCATGGCTATCTAGAATATAGCTCCTATGTTGATCATCCCAAAAGGCATTTTATTATAGGAAAAGGTTTTCCACTTGGTCATAAATGTTATCTTCATTCTATCTTCCAAGTTCACTAGTACCTAATTCTATCCTAAAAGACATCGAGGAATGACATCATGGTAGAACTAAAAACAATTTGTATTACATGGTCAAGAGATGGAAGAGGATAATTATCCTTTTTAAATGCCTTATTTAGATTCCTAAAATCAATACACAATCTAATTTCACCATTATTTTTCCTAACCAATATTAAATTGGTAGCCTAGATAGAGTGTTTAATGGGACATAAAATTCTAGCATCCAACAATTTATTCACTTCTCTAAGAATCATGGGTTATAAAATAGGATTTACAGGCCTTTGATTTTGCCTAAAAGTTTTCCAACTCTCTTTGAGAGGTCTGGTATGGGTGATGACCCTTGGTATATGTAAAATATATGTAGGTTGTAAAATATATGTAGGTCTTTGAGAGGTCTTTAATGATGTAAAATATATGTAGGTCTTATATGTAAAATATTCTTACTTTGTTAAATATATGTAATTTGTATTTTACATATATTTTTCATCATTAAAGACCTACATATATTTTACATTGTCTGGGATAGAAGGACAAGGTATCAATTCAATGTTAAAGTTTGGTGAGTCCTAGTTTGGCATGAGATTAGTTGCAGTAGAGGCTAGATCATCATAAAATTTATTTTACTCCTTAGGGATGGAAATAATATTGAAAGCATCAAAATGCTCAACTAAATCCTAAACCTTAAATTTTTACCTCTTAAGGTAGGACAATTTACACTAATACTTATTCCTTATTTGATTGTCTGCTAGTTTTGAGTCACCATAAACTAGTAGTTCTTTGACATTATCATTGATGGTAGATTGTAGTCCAAGGATGAGAGCCTCATACTCTATGATATTTTTTGTACTTGTAAATTTGATTCTATAAGAAGTATTATTCTTATTACCAATAGGGTTTTTTAGAACAATGCATACCCTAGACCCAAATTTACACTTGACACCGTCAAAATGCATCTTCCACAATCCAATAATGATATGGGAAGATTTAAGATCATCTACCTTGGTATTTTAATGAGTGAATTATCCTAAATTAGATTCAATTATGTTGACTCTTTCATTCACAATATTGTTTCATTCTAGGCTCTCTTTCAACTCTAATCTAGTTTGGAACTCCTTTCCAAGGCAACCATAAATGCAAAAAGTCTATGGACATATATCTATTTAAATTTTTTGTCCATTCTCTACTTAAAATTATTCTATAGGCATTGAAAATATCCACCACTTGGATGTCTATGAATTATTGAACTCTTAGCTCAGAAGTCAGTTGCATGCGAACATTTAACAATTCCCTAATCACTTTGACCCTGGACTTATCTAATTGAGTGACAACCATATTAGAATTAATAGGGGTCAAGCCAAGTTTTTAAAAAATAACTATAGGCATGATATTTAGAGATGCACTAGAATCTAATAGATAATTATTTAAGTTCTTACCAACCATTCTTATAGTAAACAGGAAGGATGGAGACTCTATCTTAGATTTGTGCATAACAACATTATAATTATTAGATTTAGGTGGCCTTCTATGCTTTTTAGATAAGGAATATATCAATAAATCCCTTTGTTTATTTATTTGTGTTAATTCATTAAAAGTGATGTTATATTTAATTTTATTCATATCCTCCACATTATTATAACCATTCTTATTTGAAGAATTAGAAGCATTAGTACTATGTTTAGAAGTACATCCCTTTGGAGGCCCTAAGTTATTATTTAAAGTAGTATCAAGGAGGTACCAAAGTTTTTTGGATGAGTTGAAGTAGTCAAGGGATGATTTTAATCCTTGTTCATCAGAGGATATGTTTTCTTTAGGAACTATTCGAAAGTTTAGATTTCTTTAGTAACATCATCATGTTTGTTGTCTTCCTAAAAGGGTAAGTTGAATGTTTCCACCATGAAAGATTTTTTAGATGATTTATAATAACTTGATGTACCTTCACCATTTATTTGTTAGGTACTACCACAAAAGTGTCCAACTCTTCCTAAAATGCTTCAAAAGCTTTATAGATCTCAATGAAATAAATTTCTCCATACTTAATAGTATAATGAACTCTATAATAATCAAATAATAATATCAATAAGGTTTATGTCCAAATTATTATTATTATTACTATATGATTAATTATTCTTATTATTGTGAAAACTATCATTTTGGAATCTATTATTGGGTCTATTAAACCTTTGGAAAGAGAAGTTTATACCAGAAGTTTCTCTAGTATTACCAACTTGCTTTTGTAATTGAAGAAAGTTAGTGTTAAAATTTTGGACCATTTTAAAAATAGATTCATTCTCACTCTTGGGATATTCAAATATATGAACCTAATTAGCATCATATTTTGGTACTAATTCTATTTTATCATTTGGATTAAAACTAGTGGCAACATGGCTCAAGAATCCTAAATTTTGATTTGGGGTAACATGGCTCAAGGGTAACTAGTTTAATGTTGGGATCTAATTTAAGGTTGGCCTATTCTGATTACTATTAGGAAATATATTCAAGGTGTTCATATGTGGATTAACATTTAGGATGGAATACTCCATTTATCCTTGAGGCTGTATTAGATCACTAATGATCACTTCTTTAGAATAGGCACAGGCTAAGGTGGTTATGACTGGAAGAGATATCTTTAGGAACACATAAGTCATTAGATCTACTACATATTTATATATTTATAAATCCAAAACCTCATTAGGTTTGTAGTGATCTATGGTCCATATATGCATCTTTTGAAACCTAGCATTAAATTCTCTTATGGACTCATTAGCGTCTCTTCTGATGGTGGTAAATTATTAGTATAAGATACATGTATTAATAACCTTGCCAAATTAGTCAATTAAGATATTGTTGAAACCATCTTAGTTAGTAATGTAATTGTTAGGAAAATTAAGAAACCATTCATATTTAACATCCCTAAATGTAAAAGGAAACAAGCTACATGATACATCTTCATAAGTTACATTTATCAATCTTAATGTAGCTTTAAATGATTTAATGTGCTCTTTTACAGTTATAACAACATTGAGACTAAACATTGGAAAATATTTCTTAGGATTATGGGGGAGATCATGTACTACACTTGGTATATTTAATGAAGAATCACCTAACCATGCCATACCTAGATGATGATCAAATGCAGGAGTACCTTGAAGTGGTAAAGTTGGCAAAGACTTTGAACATCTATGCCTACCTATGTCTCACCTAGCTTTCCTATGGATTCCTAGTTTAAGAAAGGTTTCCCCTATCTCTGAATGTGATCTCATTCTAATTTTAGGCAATTCCATCTTGAGAACTTTGAATACTATTTGAAATATGATGTGTCAAGTAAATATTTACAAAGAACTAGGGTTAAACTTGCACATTAAGTGAATTTTTCAAATATTCACATAAATAATAATGAAGGACTAATATCTTCAACTAAACTAGATTAAATATATGTCTGAATATAGAAATATGATTTATATTTACACTTGTATTCTTAAATGAGTTTAAATTTGCAATATATCTATGAATCTTTAACTAAAATCGATATTAATACCCTCAAACCTTTTGAATTGACAAAGTTATATCTAACTTTACCACAATCATGTGTATACCTTCAAAGAAAACTAATCTTTGTATAAGGAAGCACAATCATGGGTCCTAAATTATGAATATCACTAATCTTTACATAAATATGTTAAAATTAACACAAATCTACAACTAATAGCATGATCTTCAATCAAAACACACCAAAACCAACAAACATCGTATAAATTTATGTGGATTTGGGGTGGCCCTCCTTCTAGCACTAGTGGAGCTCTACTTATTGATGCCTCTACATGTATCATAGGTTATCTTAGTGTTTAAATAATATTTATCATTTTATAATCCAAATAATTTAGATCATGATTTGGAGATTGTGGTGATCTGGTCACCTGTGATGAAATAGTAGTAGAGAAAGCAAACTATTCCACAAAATTTATATTTATTGGTTGTTGGGAGCCACCATGGTCCAAAATATATGTAAAGTATGAATCATATATGTTATTATTAGTGAATTATGATCAAACTCTAAACTAAAGATTAATCTAAATTGATATTTTCAATGAGTTTTAAGCTAGGATGATCAGGTTGAAAAAGAAGCAAAAAGGAAAGGTAGGGAAGAAAGAAAGTATATAATTACTGATCTTTGTCTCAAACATCATGACAAGGATTAAATTCTAAATGAACATGAATTTAACCAATGTATAATGTACAATAACATCTTCTCAAAACCCACTACACATCAAGTAAGTATCTAAGGATAATATGAAGAAATATAAGTAAGACTTGATTCTAATTTAAGGATTTACTACTACAATTAAATAGCATTTGTATATATTTATGTAGAGAAAATAAAAGAAATCAAATTCAAAGACATTCAACTAATATATCATTGACACAAATTAGCAACCCTATATTGGAGATACACATCTTGAATTCTTAAAACCATTCAAATTTAAGAACTATAATAAATAATCAAGATAGAAACCATGATAACAATTCACACAAATAATTGATACAAACTTTACAAAGTCATTGATTGTATTAAATTATTCAAAAATTTATAAATTAGTTTTAGCTCTTAAAAATCTCTCCCTTTTACAATAGATAATGCTCTTTTTATATAACGTAAGTAAGATTGTTCATCCACTGCATTAACTTACAAGTGTACAAAGTAAGGACATCTATCATTTTTACAAAATTTATAGAATACACTATAGTTTTCCTAATAACCTAACCTTTAGGAAACTACACTAACAAACTTTCACATGAATTTATAAGAGAATATTCCATATTTCAAAATATTACAAAATTCATATAGAACAAAGTATTCCTAAATGGCTAGTGGGCCCTGTGTTGATGTAGCTACTTGATTCTACTGAAGGATCTTTAATCTATAGTTTTTGTCACTAATAAACTAAAGATCAATTAATAGCTTTAATAAATTCACCTATCCATGGTATTTCAAGTTCTTAAGGTCCTTCTCAACCTTTTCCATAGCTTGTTTAATGCCCTTGACATCTCCTATTTTCTCTTTAGAGGGTAAAAGTGGACCCATGACCTTGATATTACCTTCATTTGTTTTGTTTTCTCCTCATTTTCCTACATATTGCATGAATTACAAGGTCTTTTGTCTGAACTCTTCATCTTTTATGACACCTAGTGGGCTGAGGGTTATGGGATTTCAAGCTACCTAGGATATGAGACATTTGACCTTCTAGTTGCTTGAAGTCATTAACAATGTTTTCCATATACTTAGACTAGCTATCTAGGGCCACTATTTTGTTAATCAATATTTCCATGCCCATATTTAAATGTGTATTATTGATAATTCTAAAACCTAGGACTAGGTTCCTAAATAGGGCCTTAATCAATTCCCTCACTTGGGAACTTGTAACATGACATTGGCCAACTTAGCATGTTACTTTGATGATTTATATCTCTATTTTGTTTCATCTTTCTCTGTCTATTTTAAAAAATTTGAATAGTCACACCATGACATCCTAAAATTTATTAGACCTATATTCATGAATGTAAAATACAACAACCTCCTTTAAATTCTTTTTTATTGTAGTAGACCCTTTATCTTTTTTTGTATCTAATCACTTTGAGTTTGTGCTGATTCTAGCATCTTTTCTTCAAATATTTTATCTTATATTATCTTTTGTCTTGCCATTAGAGTTAAACCAGTAAAAGGTTAAACCTTTTAGAATGTGAACTCCTCACCTCCTACCATAGCCTTATTCTCAATCATTCATTCCATGCTGGTAAATTATAGATTAAAACTAACTCTTACTAATGATTCAGTCAGTTTTGGAATAGGGATCTCAACAAGTGCCTCACTTGAAGATCTGGGAACATCCATTTGATTACCACTTGATCCCCTAGGGGTAGTCATATTCCTCTCCTCTTGTTTTTGCATCTCTATTATCCAAATTTTGAGTTCCTCATGAACATGAAAGTTTACAAACTTTGTGATTGCCCAATGGTGATGTATGTTTGCTATCTTATGGAGCTCTACATATATAAACCACTCAATAATAGTTGGTCCATGGATTGGGTTCTCATCACTAAAGATATTGACCTCACTCAAAGGATAAGTGAAGGTTAGCCTATGTTTATTTAGTCCTATAGATACCAGTGCCATTTTTGGATTTCTCTTTTATGGAGGAGCAATGGGAACGAGGTCTAATGTTACCTCCTTTGCTTTATCTTTATCTACTTATGATTTATCCTAATATTATGGCTAAGGTTCTCCCACTTATTCCCATTTTTCATCTAACTGATAGGCATTAGATAATGTTTGTAATGAATCTTCTACTATTTTAGTTGGATCTAATGTAATTACATATATATATTTGATAGGAGACTCTGGTCTTTTTAGTTGGGTTGAATATGATGCCTATTCACCAAGTATACTTTTTTAAGGCCTTTGCTCAATCTGAACATTAGGTTTTTGTGAAAATTATGTCCTAGGTTGTTGTGTTTCTATATGTTTTTGTACTAGAGGAGGTCCAAAAGATTGACCCCCTAATAGGTGGTACTGCCTCAGACCAAGTTGCCATTTGTCATCATTTACTTTTTGATATCTCATCAACCTTACCTTTGGGTTGATGTCAATTTTATTCAACCTTATTAGGACATCATATAAGGATGAATATTTTGTGTACATATGGTCATAAGAACCTAGGTGATGCTCGTAAATCACATTTATTTGATTAGCCTTTAAATTCTTTGTGAACTTATCATTTGGGTCCCATTGCCTTAAGTCATCATGATATAATTTCAAAGAGGCTTTATGTCTAGTAGCATCTTCATTGTTTTTCTAATACTATAATATTCCTACCAATATCCAAGGGTATAATATGTGGCAAACCTTTCTTTTTCTCTCTATAGAAACCATCTATGCCATTATATATTTAAAATACAACTTCTTCCTTAGGTAATTTATTTGGAACATGGACTAGTATCCTTAATGGAGTGTATTATTTTCCATAAATTTTGATGACTATATAGTCTAAGTAAAACCATATGTCCCTAATGGATTCAATGGAATTATTTGCCAATAGCCTAATCCTTGGCATAGGGTTCCATATTAAGGCCTCATTCAAATTAGGATATGTGAAATCACATATGAAATGAATATGTTATCTATATTTGAAGATATATATATTGGAATAAAAATGGAACACTATCTATGTCCTGTTAGGAGACCATCTCTTAAAGTTAGGGATCTCAATTATGGCAAGCAGGGTGTCAATGAGGTAATACAATATATAAAATTCTCTCATAGTCCCTTTCTTGACTATAGATATCTATTTAAATAAGCATGTTATAATAATCTCACCAATAGTGAGAGTTACATCCCTTTCAATCATAAAATAGACTAGGGGCACCCATATGATGTCAATGTAAGTAGTTGTGGGGCTTCCACAAAGTCTATTCATTAGGGTAATTATTACTCTAATTCTAGGTTAGAATTTCCTGATTGGAATGTTCCCACTAGGGTCAAAAAACACATGGTTTATAAAATATAGCCACGATGTTAAGATTGTTTTGAGGTCATTTTTATTATCTAATTCAACAAGTGTAGGCACATCTACTCAAGGCTTTGGGATCTTGTAGTAGTTGTCAAATGTAATGGGGGACACATAAGCAACACATTTACCATTATGATAATGAATTACCATTCCCTTTTCAATATTACACTCTTTAAAAATAGGGAGAAGGACATCAATATAGTGAATCACCTCTAGTTTAACTACTAGATATTGAAGGCTTATCATTTGTGCTATAACTTGGTTGTAATACCTTATCTTAAAGGATACAATCTTATCTTCTACTTTGGTTATGGGTTACAACTCCTCAATTGTCCTAAAGATCTTGGACCAATTATTTTCTCTAGTGTTCAAGGACATGGTTTCAATTACTATGTCTTTAAATACCCTTCCTTCTAAGTTTATGGTCAAATTTATCTCAATGTCCTATCTTTTTTGCCTCTAAGATATTATGACTATGAATTTTGTAAATTGCTCAATATTAGGATACAAATTCTCTCTAGATCAATTTTTACTTTGTTAGATGACAATTAGGTTCTTTTTAGTTTGATTGTGGCTAATTTGGAATCAAATTAGGGTTTTAAGTGGAGGCTAGGAATTTTCTATAGCTTTAATGGCAATGGTTTACTTTTACTTATGTGAATTCATTCCTTAGATTTGATTTAGACCCTTGTATTTATATGTTTTCTTTTTTGAGCCAATAAAATATTTAATTTTGTCATCTTATGCCCATGTGACATCTATATGGAATCCTAATGGCAACTTTCATGACACTTTTCATTATGCTATTAAATAATTATTCATTAATTTTTAAAATTCTCCTTTTGGTTCACACCATATTATCTTCATGCATGGATCAATGTGGACCATTGATCTTAATCCTTGGACATGCCCATTATTATTATTTATTTGCATCAAGCTTCATGGTTATACCACTTGGGAATTATATAGGCCTTCAGAGCTCTGCACATATTTATTCTATGTGTTAATTTACTTCTACCATGTGGTGGTCTCACACTTGCATGAAGCTTTTTTGGAAAGGATATCTTTATTTTTCACCGTTTGATCTTCCTTATCTGAATCATCTTGATCCATAGATCCTATAAATATTAATTAATTTTAATTAGTATTAGGACATACAAATCACTTAAGCTAAATATTTTAGGCTATAGTTCTATTTTGTGTTAATAAACATGAAATGAAATTTAGAATAAAGTTTTTAGGTTATGTATAAAGCACATTAAAAGGGGGGGGCTGAATAGAAAAAGGATCTAATAAAAGGTTTTAAACTAGGGTTTACCATGTTAATAAACATGATAAAAATTTAGATTAAAATTTTTAACCTAAGTTTTATGTTAATGAGACCTTTCATGAAACTAAGATTATTAGTCTCAAAAGACCATGGGGCATATATAGACTCAAATTTGGGTCAATGTTTAAAAAAAAAACATGGATAGATACCAAAATGATATTTAATCTTATTCTATGTAAATCTAAATTTATTTATAAGGATCTTGAGTGTAGACATGGATTTTAAATAAACAAGATTAATTTATGGAAGAATAATTTTGATATTGAGATGCAAGTCTTGAATGCATTTATTTTCTGAGTGAAATTGGCTCTTGAGCCAAATTTTGACAGTCTCATAGACATCAATGATGGCCTTAAATGTTTCAATGACATTTTTTTGAATGTCAAAATTAACTCTAATTAATTTTCATATGGACCTAAAATTTTATGGCCTCACGAACATCAATGACAGCCCTACGAACATCAAATGATGGGTGTGAGACTATCAAATTTAAGTCTCAAAAATAGTTGGTCCAATAAAATCTTGGGTTAAATATGCTCCATTATATTATCTCCTATGATTAAGTGAAAACTATATATCATGATCTGAATAGATGTATGTTATTGGCTCATACAGCCATAATGTGGATCAAGTTAGCTCGAGGCCTTATATCAAAATTAGACTAAGTCATAAGCCTAAGTCTTTGAAATATAATAAAAAAATGAGCTTTTTTATAAATAAAAGTCATAACTCAAGATATTATCCCAATGTCCTTTTGATATTTAGTTTAAACATGGGAGTGCCATATGGAAACTCTATGGGGACCCTAATCTTTGACTCTATTGACCTTGTGAAGAGTCTGTAGAGAATTGATATCTATATTGGATCCCACGAGAAAATATTATGATCCATGTGATTGAGAGAGATTAGATAAATGGATTAAATTATTTTGGTTAGGTCTCTTTTGCTCCATCCAATCAATGTTGTCTGATGAAGCATGAACCATTGATCCTGTGAGGAAGCAAGATATTTAAGTTAGGTCTCAGGATAACATAAAAAAAATAGGATAAATTCTTAGGGATAAGGTCTCATTTATGTTAAAAAATAATAATGGGGTA
Organism: Torreya grandis; assembly: GCA_037957365.1. NCBI lineage: Eukaryota > Viridiplantae > Streptophyta > Pinopsida > Cupressales > Taxaceae > Torreya > Torreya grandis. The sequence continues at coordinate 2,959,152 of JARHVA010000466.1, forward strand.
TTATGACTAATATGTTAGGCTAGGTACTAAGAGGGACCATGAAACATAAAGTGAGGTTGAGCTAGGAAAGTAAAGGACCCTGTAAATGTGAAAGTTAGACTTTGTTTTAAAACAAAAGGGAACAAAGGATGGTGAAATATAAAGGGACAAAACATGAATTTTAGTCTATGGCTTGGTCATGTTAAAAAAAATTAGTAAGCCTTAGTATAAAAATTAAACTTAGTTCATTACATTTTTTAAATTGCTCTCACCAATTTTACTCCCATGTAATTTGAATTTAAACTGAAAGATCTAAGCAAGGGTTTTTTAAGGAGGGTTTAAATGAATTCATAATATGGATTTAATATTAAATTTATATAGATAAAATTATACTAAAATATTTAATGAGGATTAATCTAAAAGATTCAAGTGTAATCAACTCGATGAGGGTCCCATGAAACCTGAAACTGAAACATAAAGATCTATTGATAACAGTATTAGGCAAAGTTAAAGTAGGATTATGAAAAAAAAATTCACCTTTATTATGTGTGAATGATATTTAAATAAAAATAATATTCAAAACATGTCAATATTTTAGTGTTAAGGTTTAGAATTACACAAGGGTCCCTATTTCTTGGAAATGGGGGTATGTTGATCTCAACAAATAGATACTTATCATTATACACTTCACTAAGCATCACTTCACATACATATAAAAGAAGTTTATGAGATTAAAACCATATTAAAAATATTATTCAAAATGAAAAATATAATCTCAAACCAATAGGGATTCACTATACCAGGTGTGGATTCCCTTACAAAATCCAAAATGTCTTAGATTTATAGAATGTGTGATAGGAAAGAGAAAAAGTGGAGCTCAAGGGTCAAAATAATAAGTTTAAAGTGATGAATAATAGTTAAATTTTATATCAATTAAGTGGTTAATAGATTTATTGAAGGTATTCTTGGATAATTTTCCATCTGAAGCATAAAAACTCCTCAAACTAACATAGAGACCTTCAACTACCTTCCTAAAAACTACCTTCATGATGAGGCATATCTTGAATGATCAAAACATGAATAGGGAGAGTTTAATTATGTGACATATATTATGGGGTTTTGAAAAATTCTATGATATTCATCATATACATCCCTAACTTCTAATCATATTTTGGACACTTGTACTCACCATCTATAGTCATTCATTAGACTTTTAGGCCTCATTCTTCACATTTTTCATCCAAATAGTATTTAATTACTCAACTAAATCCATGGAATGGTTGTCAGGAAAAATTTATAGAATCTCTTTTCCTTACACTCCATGATTTAGACCTTAAAAGTTCCAAAAAACCATCTTCTCACTAGGCAATCACTCTGTCTTTTTAATGCCTATCCAAGCCTTGCTATAGTGAGCTATGTAGTAGATATGTTTATATGATTTATAAGGTTAAAATGGATATGTATATTTGGAACATGTGTATACGGACCTCCCTAATTAATCTCACCTAAACATTATTTTTGTACCTATAAAACACATAAAAACTTGTAAAAAACCCAATTTAGACTTGTCCCTACAAATAAGGTACAGACCAATTAGATGTGATGGATCTTGAGAGAGTAATACATAATTATAAAACCATTTATATGCCATAACATCCCCCTTGAATTAATTTCACTATATGTTTTGTCCATCAGGTTAAAGATAGGATCTTAAGAGGGTTTTAGCATGTTTTGGTTCTTAGTGATAGTTCATAAAACTCAGATGTTCAAACCTTAAAAAAATTCACTAAGAATAATTTAGGTACCCACTTCAACCATTATTATATCCTTGTGGCACCATTAACTCAATATCTATAGACATGAGTTTTTGAATTTGGTCTATCGAGCTCTTTGAGTGCATTTAGACACCTTGAAGCAAGTTTGAGCCAAAAATGACCCCCCTATAAAATCCCATGTAAACCATTTTTTATAAATCATAATAAACTTTACCCTAAAGTTATCCAACTATATTTTAAAGGTTTAATGGTCATGTGAATGGATATAGACCCTTGTATGGCTTGGGTCTAGTTCTAGGCCTAATAAGCCTAACTATGTTCTAGTTTTCCATGACCACCTCTGAGTGGTTTCTAGTCACTATGAGGTCTTATACACATTCATTCATTATAATTACAAATTTTCAAACCTTTCCTCAATGTTTCAAGACATACCAATACTGTATCTCATTATCTATCTGCCAAATTTATAATCTTGCCTTGAGTAGAAGTGCCCTATGTTTGAAACAAAATAGAGGGAATATCCCCTATTTGTATGGATTGAATAAAGTTATGGGATTATATATTAGGTATTAGAGGTGATATGTATCAATTTTAAAAGATTAGTGACCTCTTTAAATTCTTCAATATCATAAATATTTAAGATAGACTTCCAGGTTTGATGACTGTTCTATAGGGTTTTGAAACCATAGGCCTATGACTGGTTAGAAATTATCCTACTTTGTCTGTTCTATATAAGAATCTCATAGGATATGGAAACACCACTATAATAATGTATTATCATGTTCACCATCATATATTCATTCTAACCTTTCAAACCATTTCTTTTCACTAGCCTAAGCTAGTTTGTAAGCTGAATAACTATGTTACCCACTTAGGAAAAGGAGATTCCTACAGGTATCTTTCCATGTTAGAAATTTATATCTCATGCCTACATTTTTATTTAAGTCTCTAAAATAATTTAATAGTTACAAATATCCATATCATTCCTTATGTATTGTTGACCTCTAAATTATCTACTCCCAATATATTATTAGTCTACAGTCAAACTGTAGGTGACATTTTTAACACAAAAGGGACCCTTGTAAATGGTGACCTGAGTTAAACCATTATATCTCAAATCCCTCAATTTATCCTTGGGTCACTAGTGTCATTCTCACTCAAATGGATTTACTTGTCTTGAAGGTATGCTTCCATGTTTCAAATTACATTATAGGGCCATTTGGGCTTCAAAAGTAATATAGATGACTAACAATGTACAATGAAAGATTTCTTGAAATGGGAACATTTTCACACCACCTTCTCATGACCAATAAATAAATTTTATATGTAAATACATTACTCATATTCTTGGGATACATGATGTAAACACTTATACTAACATAGAATTTCAATTTCTCATCATAAGATGGCATTGAAAATAGATAAAACCCTACTTTGGAGAGATTAAGATAATATGTTTCTCTTGTAGTTTTCTTAGCTTGTAAACTATGAGTTTAAGTCTTCCTTCATGAATGTCATCACCATTGTCACAATGGCCTTAAAAATTCTCCTAAACCTTGATGAAGGTTTCAAACAAATTCAAACATATACTATTCATCACTACTCTACCTATATAGATTGCATTTAGACCATTGTTTGAGAAACATGTAGATGTTATTGCAATATATAAGATAATGTGCATTAAATTTTTATCCACAACCAACTATTTTAAAGGATAAATCTCACCATATTTATTTTTCAAACCTCCTCATAATATTGAAACCTTCATGTATCATCATCATGGCTAGTCAAGGCTTCATTTCACCTGACTGTAGGTGACTACTACAAGGGGAACTAATTGTGATCTTCCAACCATGTTAGTCTTGATACAAATATATTCATGAATAATGTGATTGGACATGATATCAGGTGTGGAAAACAAACGTTATACTCTTATCTTGAATCGACTACAGGAAAACAAAAGTTATAACTATTGAAACTATCTATAGATTGGTATTGGAGTTTCAAACTAGCAAAAGAGATGATCTTTCCAACATTATTCACAACACAAATTAAAATAAGATTGTGAAACATGTTATAATGGTTATCATGTCTCCAAAGATCATGTAAATAACTCAAATTACATAGAACTATTCAAATAGAGAAGAAACCTTAAAGTGTTGGGGATGAGCAGGTAGAAAAGAGGAGCAGACCTTATTAGAAATGGTTCACAAATCATGGTGCACCAAACTTGAAACTATTTCCATTTATTTTTAGTATAATAATAGTATTAATATCCACTAAAAACACTTTCTTTAACTCACCTCATCCTAGTCATACCATGCAAAAATTGGTTGATTATTTTAAAATGTCTAAGAGAGTGATATGGAAGATAGGATGTGTTTTTCCTTTTTATATATTATAAAATATACCCAAGTATGTAATTGAGTTTATTTGATATAAATAGTAACTTTAAAAATCCTCCCACATGCCAAATCTAGTTCACAAGACATACAACAATTGAAAATTGCCTCTTTTCTCATTGATCTTCTTGTTATTATTTTGAATCTACATATTATTAGTTTTACAATAGTTTATCTAACATATTATAACATGGGTGACATTTAATATTCCTTTAGAACACTTATCCTCTATGGGAAATGCATACAAGTTCAATAAATGACCCAAAATTGAGCCCTAGATGACATAAGACCAAATATACAACTATGAAAAAGTTAAATCACATTATCAATTACCTCATTAAGACTCTGATAAACATTTTAAACACTAAGGGACCCTATATCAAGTTTAAACTACATAGGTTTTGACCTAATTTGATTTATGGCCAAGTCAGTTAACAGTGACTTTATAGAATTTTGTTTAATATTTGTAACCTAGATTATATAGGTTTTATAGTTTTAACAATATATTTCACATTTTTATCACTAAGGTCTAAAGGTTGAAAAATAATTAAATGAGTTGTACTAATAGCTTGATTTTATATAAGCTTTGAGACTAGTAACTAGGTTAAAATATAAATGTTTCACAGGGAGGATTTAATAATAATAGGATTTGTTTTAGGAAAAAAAGGGGTAAACACATAACCTATGACCCATTACAAGTATTACATAATGATTTACTCAAGGGGAGATTTATTTATATGTAATAATTTTTAGTTCCACCTAAGGATTCACCATCACTATGGGAGTAAGCATTAGGCTTGACATTTTTACTAATTTTATCTCTTATAACATATAAAAATGTATCCATCAAGTCATTGTTCTTATTGTTATGAGTGACTAAGGATTATTTATCTTCCATTTTAAAATTATTTTTTTAATTAAAATTTCCATTGATTATAGATTATTAATTTATAATTTGAAATATCAATTTACAACAATCAAGAACTTGGAACATAAAACCCTAGGTCAACCTAGAGGTTTGGTACTGAATGCCAGGTTCACAAAATATTTAACCCTAAATTTAGATAAGGGTATATATAGGGTTAAGGATTATTATATTAAATTTTACACATGTATGGTGAGATAATATAATTATTAGTATAATTAATAAAAACATAGATAAATAAATTTTTGAAATTATATGACTAATATTGCTAGAAATAGTAAAGTACACCTATTGATAGATACTAAAATAAAAGGGAAGAATTGATAGCTAGTCTATTGTGCTCATGTAGGTATGATCAAGAATAAGCTTGAATTGGACTAGAAAGTTATACTAGAAAAATCACCATTTCCTAGGAATATTCTTTCTATGACCTCATATGCTTGGATCAGATCTAGATAATTTCACTGACATAGGTGTCTAAATTCAACCTAGGTGTTTGATACATAATAGTGACTAAATATGGATGAAATCAACTAATTTATTTTGGATTTTATATCTCATTTATTATGATGTATATATATCATGAATATAGGCTATCTCTCTTTATAATATGATAAGACCCTAGATTCCTTACACTTGGAGTGACTATGGGAAAAATGGGTTAGTGGGCTCACCATTGTTGTTGCTTGCACAAACACCTTAAATTTCATCATGAAATAATGGAACTTATTTTTCTCTATATTTTGGTCTTTTATTTTAATGGAGTTTGGTGGCCTTGTCCTACTTAGGTTGTTTCTCAATAAGGATAGAAAGTCCTTGGATGTCAAGCTTCATTTTTTTAACTAAGTAGGGAAGATAGATGTTCATTATATGTACTTGGTATGAAATATCAAATTTGAGACTTATTTTATCTAATTATCTAAATTTTCCTATGTCTATATAGTCTTAGCTAGTTTATAACTGGTTTTGAAGTATATTAAAAGTTTCCCTTTAGGAAAAAAATTGGCATGGGCTTATGGAAATTATTTAACCTTTTAAAGAGTTATTGCATGTTTTTCTTAAGTACTTTGGTCCATTTCTTGCATTATTTCAGGCTAATTGGCAAATCCTTTGTATTTTTTTATTTTATGCCTTTTTTATTTTTATATCATGGACTAAAATTAGATTTAGGCTAAACAAAATGGTTGTTTTATTTTGATATTATCAAGTACCTTTTTCCTTTATATTTTAATTTTAACGTAGTCATTTGAATTTGAATCCAAATGGGCCTACTTTATTTTTCCCACATGATTTTAGAATTAGTCAAAATTTTAAACTTATGATCCCTTAGATGTGTGAATGGTTTCCACCTATCACTCCATTACTGCTTAGTAAATTTAAGGACCTAGTTGATTTTCATGAATCCAATAAGCCCCTAAACAAAAGAAATGCTTCCAAGTGTCCAAAAACCACTTACTTACTTTACTAATACTTATAAACTTTTGATACATGTCCCTAACATCATATATGATTGGGATTCTACTGTCATTATTTAGTGTCCTTGATTTTCTATGGCATCTAGACCATGAAGCCCAGACTTGTGAGCTCTTGTATGAATAAGATGATGTCATGAAATTAAATACTACTTCATAGTGGACCTAGGATAGTTAGTTTACTTAAACTATGTAATGAGGTTTTAGATGAGAAAATGATACCAAGTGTCATGATATCACCTCATTGGAGTCAAAAAACAAACAATGCATTTGTATGCCCAATTGAGTGGTATAAGATCATAGGGATTCCATATGGCATGACCCACACCAATAAAGGACACCGTATAATCCTTTTAAAATGTATATGAGATTAAATTGAATAATTTTTTCACTTTTCAATACCATTGAAACATGAAAATAGATTTAAATCTTTGTAAATTCTTTAAATATTTTAAAGTTTTTTTCATATCATTTCCTTATAAATTTGGTATTTTTATTAATTCCTTTTAAGTATACTAGCTAAGAATTTATATTATTTAATTTAAAAATATATAAACTTAGTAATTTTATATTCAAGTCGAATAAATAAGTTTTTAGGATATGGGGTGTTTTTATTTATTGGCTTTAGTCCATTTTTACTTCATTTTAACTTAGAGTGGTTAAGTATTTTCAACATTTTTTTGGTCGTAGTTAATTTTATTTGAAATAGATTAATTTGGATATGAGTTTGGTAGGTGGGGATATTTATCCTTTTTAAATATATCTTATTTTCAATCCATTTCTATTTTATTTCAACCTAATGTGCATAATTAATTTCATTTCTCTAACTTTTACACTTAGTCATTTATTTAAAATGGCTTAGCCTGGTTTTAGAATTAGCAAAGTGATGGTTTATTTTGGCTAATTTTGTTTACCCTGTTCATTTATAATTGGTTTTTAATTAGTCATTATATTTTAAAATACTAAATATAATGGTTGATTTTCATCGTAAATACTTGGGTTTGAAGATGAACAAGATAAAGTTATGTGTCAAGATCTCACTACCCTATGAATCCTATCCCTTTTGGTACTTATGTAAATTAATTTTAGACCTAATCAAGATAGATATAACCATGTGTCTATATCCATATATATATATATATTTTATGGATTCTATATTAGTGAGACATGACCTTGGGCTTATGAATAGGTGGGATGATTCCAAGTGGCATGATCTCACCCCTTCACTTTACCAATCCACTTCAAAAAATGATCCAGTCTAATAATTTTAGGGTGAGTGGGATAGTTCCATGTGGTAAGATCCCACTTCACTATAACCTTGGGATGGTTATTATAACAAACATAGGTAGAAGATCAAGAGGACAAATGGGATGGATCCATATGGTGACATCTTGCTTCCCCATATCCTTTCAGTGATAAATACAAATTGACTAGGTCAAATAGCCCTAGGTTATGAAAATCATGCCACATGGTGATATATCACTATGTTGGAGCCAAGTAATAGCCAGAGGGCATGGATCCCTCAACTAAGAAACATAAAAATGAAAAGTTACCACATAGTGTGGCCTTGACACTTGAAAGCACACCATAATATCTGGGTATTGGGAGATGACCATGAGGCATGGACATCCCAATGTATTTGATGATCATCCCATCCTATTAAGGTCATCAAGGATAAAAAAATTGGATTGTGGACGTAATCTAATATATAAAATCAAGTTATGATTTATCTCTTAATAGTAGAAGGATCATGAAACATATAATAGGAAAGAATTCAAGTGGTTGATTTTTAAAAATATTGGCATGTGTATTAATATAAATAATGGTCCAAAAAATAAAAAATATTCCATGGTGAGGCATGGCTTCTAACTATACAGGTCATGGATAACTAAAAATCTTAATAAGAAACTAAATGACATTCCATTACTTGGGATTCAACCTAATTTTAATCAACATGGATTATAGTACTCTTATCATGGTTAAAATGTTACTTGAGTTGGATTTAGATAGACCCAACACATTAAGCTATCACAACCACTCTTTTGTTTATTGATTTTATGGCCAGTTGAACTAAAATGTCTATATAAGACTGGTTATTTATTGTAATCAGGGTTGATCTATTTAGAATTATGAGTTAGAGTATATGACTAGATTCATCTCTTTTAAATTTATTGATTTCTTAGTTAGTTTATTTTAATATGATTTATGTTGTTCTAAGGAATTTTTATGGTTTCTACTAATAAGTTTGAACCCCAAACATAGGTTCCTTTTAATGAAATATATTTTAAATATAAGGTTATGAAGTTAAGGTTCATGATATACACATGTATATGGTGGTTTTGGTCCTCTTTCCTCATATTAATGTTTTCCTCAAACTTTATCACCATATTTACTTGTGACTATGTGAATATTGGTCATAAAAAATAGTGAATTCGTTAGATTTATCTAATCAAATGAATTGGATTTATCTACATTCATTTCTCTTTTTTTGTACCATTTATATTTTAATACTTTTTAAAACTAGTTAGATTAAGATTAGTCTAATATGTAATGACCTATAGAAATATACCTTAGGGAAGATTCCAAGCCTTCCTTTTAAATGAGGTGAAAGGGAATCCTTACTCGTTGATCCTCCCATTATTCTTGTAAGTTAGTGTTCCTAAACCACATATAGAAAATGATATCAAGCTTCCCCAAGGACACCTTTGTCAGTTAACACAACCTATATAGCCAATACTCTTTAGAGGGCCTTAGAGATATGTACTTCACCCCTAAGTTTTGGTTTCTATGTGTATCGAGATACAATAAATGAAAAATAAATTGAATTCAGTTACCTAGCTTGTAACTTGGAAAATATACCTCATAGGGTACTCTTTGAATGATCCAGACTTATAATAATATTTCTCCTATGACTAATATGGAAACAAGGGTGAATAATGTAAGTTGTATCACTTGAATTCTTGATTGAGTGTTTATTTTTAAGTTACCTTGTGATTTCCTAGTATTTTATAAGTGAGGAATGAATGAGATTTGACATAGTATATATAACAATCCTTTCTAAAAATATCTCACACTAAAGCACTTGGTAAAACCTTTAGGATATATTTCATTTGAAATTTGGATGAATTTTGGGCATTGGGAACTTTATAGGAAAGTTAAACACTTTCATCGATGTACATGTCTATCTAGGACATATGTGTCTATAAATAATGAAAATACATACAAGTATACAACTATCAATGAAGAAAAATAATCAAGTTTATAAAATTTTAAATAGTAAGGAATGCCTAGTCATCATAATAATAATGGTCAAACTAAGAGATAATCAGCTTAGGCAAATAAATATAGTGAATATAAGGTTTTTAGTAGTGGGAATGTCTATAACTAAAATATATAACAATGATGGATATTTTCAAAGTGTAAAAGAATATATTACTACATAAATAATATTTAATTTCTATAAGGGAAATAAATTATATTTATAGTTTGAGGCTTCTAAAGGGATCCTAAATTCATAAAATCATAATGGTAGCCTATAAACTCTTTTTGTTTATGTCACTTAGTTCACATATCAATGTGAATAGTCTCTCAAGTGAAATCATTCCTTTTACAATTTAATTTTCCTTAAATATAATAACTCCATCATCACTTAAATTGTCTTATTTAAGACAATCCTTATCTTACTAGTCTTTGAAATTTTGTAATCACCTAAAAGTGGTATTTGAGTGTTAAGATTGCTACTTGAGATTACCTATCCTTAGATTATCCTTATATATATCATAAAACCTATGCTCACACTTATCTATCCTGTATGAAGGCCACAATCATCCATAGTGATCCCTAAATAGTCTTAAACCCTCATTTATTAATCTTAGCTCTTCTTACCTAGTGTTTTATTACCTAGACACTATCACCATAATAAGGATAGTAGTGAAACATGGAATTAGTGTACCAATAATGGTGTTAATTTCCCTTCCATCTCATTTTCACAAATGGGTATCTTTTGCAATATAAAAATTCTTAGGGTTGACATAGTCCTCTTCTAACACCTAAAAAATCACCAAAAAATATGTATACATTAATTTTATCCCTATAAACACTAAAAGGAAATCATATGAAAAATACACATTCAAAATCAAGAAATTTTTTGAAAAAATTAAGGGTACCAATCCCTTCTCTACCCTAATTATACATACTACCAGCTATAGTGGTCTTAAACTCAGATTACCCTAATTTCCTATCTCGAGTACATTCAAATCACTCAAGTAAACAATCATACTAAATTCACTTGAACTTGAAAAAAACACTTAGGTGGGGATAACTACATCAAACTTGATATATCCTTAGATTATTGGTATGTAGGAAACTCTCATCATATCAGGGTGTTGAAGATGTCTGGCCTACCCCCTAACAGACACACCATTTAACTTGTATCAACTAGATGCCATAGCAACATGGAGGATTAGGGTTTTCTCAAAAATTTAGTCAAAATATGAAATATAAAAGGTTTCAAAACTCATGATCATTAGGACATACCTTATTGATCTAAACATAAGTGCACCCAAAAGCCATGAACAATCCCACATAAGGGACACTACTACCAATATAAGGACACTACAACCACATTTCTAATGATGGTGATACGATAAAACTAGGGAAATACTATTTAGGAGGGGTTATGATAATGGGATCTTATTTTTGACACTTAGAACAACCTCTAACTTAGTTTTTTCCTCTATATCATCCATCTCATTCAGTTTCTATCTAAATTCTTGAACTATTTATTATTATTTTTATAAATGTTAAAGTTTGTCAATTATATAACAAAATAGTGGATTTATCTATTGCATATTTTTATCCAAATTTAGTTTAATTATATCTTAAACTAACATATGATTTACATTCACTAAGTCTTAAAAGGTTAAAACATTTGGTGAACCTGACTTACTTTGAACATTTCTCAAACCCTAACCCTAAATGCTCTTTGGGTTTGTATCTTTTTTGTTTCTATGCTTAGATATTAGTTATAAAATCTTAGATTTTTTTTTCATATTTACCTCTTGTAATATTTTATAGATTAAATTTATTTAATGATTCCAAATATAAAATAATTTACTTTCCAATACCACAAACTATAATGTCATAATTCAAAAATCAATTTCATGAAAATGATAAGAGATAATTACAATATTTTTTTTCCAAACATTTAGATATGAAATATGACCTTATCAATATTATTCATGAAGAACTTCAAAATTAAAATAATGGTCAATTTTCTACTCACCCATATAATAACATGATTTCACCTACATTGGGGCCATCTCAATTATCAAAATAACTAATTGTAGCTCAACAACCTTTACTGATAGATACACCTCTTATAGATAGTTCCTCTACTCCAAATGTATAATCCTTTATGTATGAGGTTCATAGTCTATAAGCTAAGGTGTTAGATCTTGAGAATGGAGTCACTAGGTTATTATATGACTTGAATTATCATATTATTTTATGTACACCTTTGACACATCACACAGGGTAAAATCCTTTTCTATTTATATTTGTGGCACTTAAGATTTCATTGTATTATGGTAGGGGTGACCCAAATCACCGTCTTTGATATTTTCACATAGCATGTTGGGACTACATGTCCAATGATTGGATCCTAAATAAGTTATTTCCATGAAGTTTTAATTATTATACCTTAAAGTGGTTTTATGATAAACTAAATTAGTCTATCACTACATTAAATCCATTTTTAAACATGTTTTTAGCACACTTCTGAGTAAACATCAGTGATAAGATCTCATATGCTCAAGTTGCATAATAGAAACAAAAATCAAATGAGCCTATTATAAAATACATGTTATGATATAAGACTATATTTTTCAAATTGAATAGCCCCACGATAGTTAAATATATTTAGGACATCTTAAAATAGAGTCTTCTACCATCATTACATGAAGATATCTTGTTTAATAAGTTTCTATCCTTCATAAATTATGCCACATAGTGAAAGAAAGAGAAGTCAAGCTTATCTCCATGTGAAAAATAAAATATACAATGGTATTAAAATAAATTGGTAATATTTTTATTAAACATTCATATAAGGTAGGGTCCATTTAGAAAATTATTCATCTAAAGGCCACTATTAATGCAACTTCATATCCATCTCCTCACCTAGTTTTTTTAGCTCCTCAACACAGAGTTTTCACTAACCTTCAAGAATCACTAGCACATGTTTTATAACATATATTAGAATTCAATGTCATATCTATCCCTCCAAAAAAATAGGTTGATAAGAGATGACATATTACAAATAATTATGATTCCAATGCATTATATGAATATCATAGGGCACTAGGCCATACAACAAACAGATGGATCATCTTGAAACAATTTACAAGAATTAATAGAGGTTAACATTTTTGTTTGAACACTGATAGAGGCACCCAAAGTGAATAAAATTGAAGATAAGGTATGAAAAACATTCTTAGATTCATTTCTAAATCATACATAAAATGAGGTATGGATCACTTTAGATGTTCACTCCACATATTAGACACATCCACCACTAGTATTATATCACACTACTATGGAGGGAGGCACACCCACTAAATTTTTTTATTGGTGTGTACCACACTATATGTACATCTATACCACTCATCACTTTCTTAGAGAAATATATTATTGATGATTATTTAGATTTATATACCCTCTTTTTATGAGCCTACATATATCAACATCTTATTCAGAGTGTTATGGTTGACAATAGGTCGAGTATTAGCATTTGTATTATCACACTTCTATAAAAAATTTAGTATTTAGAGAAGGATATATCTCCTAAAAACATAGTTATTAGTGGTTTTATTGGTCATTTTTAGAGATCCATTAAGGATATTGTACTTAAACTATAGGTTGGACCAACACATGTGGCCACTAGATTCTTAGTAGTTCCAAGTGTTGACATATTTGACATGTTACTAGGTATGCGATGGATACAACAGATACAATCCATTACAACCATAGTGCACATATGATTGAAATATATACATGGAAAATAGGTGGTCATATTTGAAGGTCTTCCATATGAGTATCTTCTACTTATCCCATAGGCAGTTACATTATAGGTACCATTTACATCATAGTTACTTGTTACATCACAATTACTAGTTATAACTCTGAGCATAGTTCCTATCATTGAATCATAGAGTTCAATAGAGCCACCAGTGTAGGTGAGGTCTACTTCTATAGTGTTTCCACATATGCATACTCTCCCATGGAGATCATTATTAGAGAGACCCTTGTATCATGGATATCTTGTAGATTTTATATCGACTCCCTCTTCTCATTTTATTCTAAGATTAGTATTATTGATTTATCAAGACTCTCATAAGAGGGCACCTATGCCACCTATAACTTATTCTACTAGATGGGTCCCTAAGACCCTTACAGCTCACAAGGCTCCAGAGTTAGTCTCATAAATTCCTAACATCACTCTAAAGGCAAGGCCAAGTATAGATCACTCATTATAATAGATTATGGGACCAAAATTACCCTTTCATACATCCCACATGATAACTATTAATTTATTTGACACAAGCCACATTAATAGTGAGTCTCCCATGAGACTCATAGATTAGTATTGTTCCTTCATTCTTGTGTATACTTTCCTTCTCTCTTAATCCTTACATATAGTTTCATTTTCTTATTGTTTATGCATATATTATATCAAAATAAAAATAATATAATATTTCAAAAATATAAAATTATAGATTGTATGCATTGTTATGTTTACACTTAATATATTTTCCAGACACTACATATGTTATCTATCTTAGTATAGTTGGTTTTATCATACATACATGTTTCACTTGTTATTTTCAAGTGCTTTTAGATTGCTTATAGGACTTACGTCCACTAAAATGATCTAGATTTGCCTAGTATCTTCCCAATTGGGGCACATCCACGAATACATGGGATCTTCACTTGACACATTCACCCATTTGGGGGCACCCTATATAAAGTTTCAATTACCAAGTTCTATATTTATATAGTCTACATTATAGATTTAAAATTGTTATATATTGATATTTATAATGTTACACCTACTTCAATTTTTTACTGACTATTATTAATTTAGAATCAACATATGTACATACTATTTCTTACATAGATTTGTATTACATATTCATGCATACTTTCATTTATAGATTTCCTAGTTTAGATTTGAATGTATCTCTATGTTTATTCTATTTGAGGGAATTTGAATATGTCATTTCTATTTGGATATAAGCCACTTATTTTCATAATATGAATGCTTTGGACATGTGCCCATGTCCTTGTGTGTGCATTCCTAATTATGTGTGTGGTACATTTAAACATGTCATGCTATGTGGAAATAAGATAAATTACTTGTTACTTGTGTATGTGTACATTTTAACATATCCTTGTATGTATTTTTTTCTTAGATTAAGGGACATATGTTCATTTCCATTTTATTATGGTCCCTTGGCATACTTTGAATGCCTCATGTGTGTTTTATGTATTCTTTCTTATATGTGTGATAAACATGACACATATATCTTGCTTGTTACACACTCTAGTTTTATATTCCATGATGGACCTCATGCATCTCCCTTTCCTACTTGGGTACCTTTATGGATATCATGCCCAATCCCCCTATGTAGTTACTCAGTTATTACTAAGATTTTTTGTTTCATAAATTTTTATATGTACCTCGACACCCTTGTGAATGCTAGACATAACGTACATTATACATTACAAACTTATGATCAGATTATATTACATTCTAATGTTATGTATGCACATTAGATTGGATTATTATGTAGTTATCATATATGCTCCAACTAACACGCATCTTACATAGATTTTTATTTTGAGAATAGTTATTGTACAATTTTAACAATTCCCCTCAAAAAATGGGGCATTCATAGGGGTTTGTCATGTATATCTTGCTATTATAATATATTCATCATACATTTTTAGCACATAGTCTCATATTATATAAACTAGACTCTTGTAAAAAAAGTGGGAAATTAATTACACAGAGATCAACACAATTGCATAGAAATTAAAGTATAAGGACACTAGCACAACACATCCAATAATGGTGATAATATCTAAGATATGAAACTGCTTTTTAGTAGCATCAATTTCATAAAAACCTAGATTGGCCAAAAAAATTACAATAGGTATAATACACATTTGCATAGGTTCAGTTATAGATTGATTAGTTTTGCCTAGTTTTGCTTAGATTCATACTAGTTTAGACCAAATATATACTAGTTTTTTCATATTAGGGGCATCATGCACGACATGACCATTCCCATATCTAGTTTAGATATCTAGATATAAGTTATTACATCTTAATCCATAATCCATATGCTCAGATATCAGATTTAGGGGAATGTGTGTGTCACCTTATTTATGTATGCTTACTTACACACTAGTTGGTCATATGGAATGAAAAATTCCATGGAATTATCTACAATATATACATATGAAATAATATTATATGTTAGACACTAGTTTCATGCCTTACTCCATCTAAAGTGGTTGGCAGTCTCAAGTGACTCAAAGTTGCCTAATATACCTAAGTGGCCATATAGATGACATACCTAGTTAGACATTTCTAATTACATCTTGTAGTTTTAATTTTAGATGCATATAATACACATGGGTGGTAAATTAATGAATTTATAGCCTACTTTAGTTCTTGAACCACCTACATGAGAGGGTTGGACACACCATCAGTCCAATTCAAGTTATTCACATGTCATGATACACCAAACATGTGTGGGAAATGATGGAGTCAAAATTGAATTAAGTTCTTGAGCCACCCATAAATAAGGATTGATAAAGCCATCAGCTTAGTCTAAGTTATTCATCAATTTATCACTATATACACATACATGTATAGGTTGTCACTAGGTTTATGCATTGGTTCACATACCCAATGAGGTGTATTCATTATTTTCCTCTCTCCTCTCTATTTTATTAGTTTTACTCAACTTTTCTTCTTTACTTAGTTTAGTATTTAATTTTGATATCTCTTAATTAAGGATTGATTTATGTATGTTTCACTTGTATAAAATACATTGGATCATGCTTGACATACTCAAACCCAACATCATAGGTTTCACCTCTTATGTAAGTCCAAGTATGATTCTTTTTCCTTTATCTTAGTAATTTCACTTTGTTGTATTTATAGAATAAAGGGGGGAAATGTAATCACCTAAAAAAATGTATTTGAGTTCTAAAAGTGATATTTGAGACTACCAGTCCATATATTATCCCTATCCCTATCCTAGATCATATTTTCATACTTATTCATGTGGGTCATAAGAATCCCTAGTCATCCCTAAAGTAGTCTTAAAACCTCATTTCTTGATCGTAGCCCTTCATGCCTAGTGTTATGCCAATTAGACACTAGTTCCATGATAAGGACATTAACACCACATGGCACTAGTGTCACATAATTATGCTAATGTAATATCCCCCTCTCATTCACAAATAGACATATTTTATAATCTAAAACCCCTTAGGGTGGGCCTAAAACTTTTTAATGACCTGCATAAACACTAGAATAACACATATACATGACTTTTATCCCTTTAACAATTAGATGTAAATTAGATGAAAAATACACATTCAAACTTATAATATGTTATGCACAATTAAGTGTATCAATCCATATTCTACCCTACTTTTGCATGCTACTATCTATAATGGTTTGAAGCTCATATTACCTATATCTATAATCTCAAGCACACTCAAATCACTCAAGTCAACTATAATAATAGATTCATTTCACTTTCACCTACATATAGGTGGGGAGAACTACATCATGTTTGATCCCTCCTTACTATATTTTTATGTAGGCGAATCTCATGACACTAAGGTGTTGAGGATGTCTAGCCTACCCTACTAACAAACACACTTTTTACCTTGTATCATTCAAATGCCTTAGAAAAATGGAGGATTATGATTTGCTAATAAATTAAATAAAAACATGAAATATACAGAGTTTCAAAACTCATGCACATAGGAATAAACCTTAAAAATCAAAACATAAGTAGACCTAGAAGCTAGGTATATTCCTTCATAAATGACACTACTGCCTATATAGGGACACTACCACCACTTTCCAATAATTTCACTATTGTAAAATTAGGATGATACTCTCTATGATGGTTTTTGACACTGGGATCCTATTTTTGACACTTATAATATCATGTACCTTAGTTTCTAGCCTCCAGATCATTTACATCGGTTGTTTTCCTACTAATTTATTACTTGAACTATTTATTACTATTTTTAGAAAGGTCAAAGTTAGTCAATTATATAACAAATAAGTGTGTATATTTATTACATATTATTACCCTGAATTAGTCTACTAAGGTATTTAACAATCATAGGATTTACATTCACTAAATCCTAAAAGGTTAAAACACTTTCATATCAAAAACACTATAATTATTCATAAAGTGAATAATTTTTTGATTGTCAATAAATATTTGAAAAAAATATACATTTTTTATGAATAAGGGATAGGGAATTAGTTAATTATATATATTTATAAGTTTTAAATCATTTAATGGAAAAAAACCTTGTATTTGATGCTACAATAAATTTTCATGTTGATTTTTTTCTCTATTATTCTCTCTACAAGGAATCAATTTATTTGATATTATATTAAATTTAAATTTTGAGTCTCCTAAAATGATCCTAAATTAATATGAACATATTTTATGTAGAGTGAGAGTTTTTACTTCAAAATAAAAGTTTCTTATTTTAGGCATGGTCTCCTAGTAACCCTTCTTTTGTACAAAGATTGTAGGTTTGAATAATATATAGGTTTACAAATAAAATAAACACATTTTTAGTAACCATTAAGCCCTTAAATATTAACACAACATTTTATGTTTAGATTCTTAAGGTAGATCTACTAATTTCATAAAACCTTTCTCTAATTAGGTCTCCATTACGTATCCTTAACTAGTTTGATTGAGTTTCTGATAGAAACACATATAGATGTATAAACACTAAATTAAGGATATTAAATTCGTTAAATATAAATTATAAAAATATTTATATTAAATTTCGACATTTATGGAGGTTTATAGAGTGCAAAATCCATTTTTTCTCATAAACCCTAGATAGGGTTTTACATAGACCCAAAAGAGTGAACTTAAGGATCACAAACACAAATCATTGATTAAAGTTTATAAACAATATTCAAAGGTATATAATAATAATTTTAAATTATATTAATTTATATCAATTCTTTAAAAAACAAAAATATCAAAAAAATGATATTTTAGTAGTCTAAGTATACATAGAATGATTGGTCCCAACACTTGTAAAAATTCAATGTGAGAATGTTACTATTCCACACATATAAGGAAATAAATATAAATTATATATTATAAATAAAAATTTAATAATTATCTACCAATATAAAATGTTCAATTCAAGATTACATTTTGTTGGCATTCATCAAATTTGAACTCAAAATCCCTATTTTGCACATTCTAGTCTACTTAGTCTCAATATTATCTTTTATTGCATGAGGAATAAATATATTAAATGGTTATACAATTTTTTTAATTAAATTAAAATATATAAATACCTAAAACACACATAACAACCATATTTTTATGAACTAACTCACTTAAGCCTTGATTGGTATGTGAAAAGGGGCAAAGTTGGTCAAGAATGCATTAAAGTTTGATTGAAAAATAATACGAATATGATGTACCATATTAAAAATGACCCTTAATAGAGTTAAAATTCCTTAAAAATATTTAAAATTCTCCTAAACATGAATTAAAAAACCAAAATTAATCAAAAACTAAGATTTCCTAGTCTAGAAAATTCAGATTCAAAATGGGTGGGAAAATACAAAATGAGACAAAATAAAAATTTTATGCTAACCTAAGATATTTAAACAATTAAACTCACTATATTATACCTCATAACATGCACTAAGGCAAAAAATTTATTTCAAAATTCCTCCTATATAAAAATGGAGGATTAGGGTTTGCTAATAAATTAAATTAAAACATGAAGTATATAGAGTTTCAAAACTCATGCACATAAGAATACACCTTAAAAATCAAAACACAAGTAGACCTAGAAGCTAGGGATATTCCTTCATAAAGGACACTAATGCCAATATAGGGACACTACCACCACTTTCCAATCATTTCACTATTGTAAAATTAGGATGCTACAATCTATGATGGGTTTTGACACTAGGATCATATTTTTGACACTTATAATATCATGTACCTTAGTTTCTAGCCTCCAGATCATTTATTTTAATTGATTTCCTACTAATTTATTACTTGCACTATTTATTAGTATTTTTAGAAATGTCAAATTTAGTCAATTATATAACAAATAAGTGTGTATATTTATTACATATTATTACCCTGAATTAGTCTACTAAGGTATTTAACAATCATAGGATTTACATGCACTAAGTCCTAAAAGGTTAAAACACTTGCATACGAAAAACACTATAATTATTCATAAAGTGAATAATTTTTTTATTTTAAATAAATATTTGAAAAATATATACATTTTTTATGAATAAGGGATAGGGAATTAGTTAATTATATATCTTTATAAGTTTTAAATCATCTAATGGAAAAAAAAACTTGTAGTTGATGATACAATAAATTTTCATGTTGATTTTTCTCTCTATTGTTCTCTCTACAAGGAATTAAATTAATTTATATTATATTAAATTTAAATTTTGAGTCTCCTCAAATGATCCTAAATTAATATGAACATATTTGATGTAGAGTGAGAGAGTTTTTACTTCAAAATACAAGCTTCTTCTTTTAGGCCTAGTCTCATAGTAACCCTTCTTTTGTACAAAGATTGTAGGTTTGAATAATACATAGGTTTAAAAATAAAATAAACACATTTTTAATAACCATTAAGACCTTAAATATTCTCACAACATTTTATGTTTATATTCTTAAGATAGATCTACTAATTTCACAAAACCTTTCTATAATTAGGTCTCCATTACGTATCCTTAACTAGTTTGATTGAGTTTTTGATAGAAACACTTATAAATGTATAAAAACTAAATTAAGGATATTAAATGGGTTAAATATCAATTATAAAAATATTTATATTAAATTTCAACATTTATGGATGTTTATAGAGTGCAAAATCCATTTTTTCTCATAAACCCTAGATAGGGTTTTACATAGACCCAAGAGAGTGAGCTTAAGGCTCACAAACACAAATCATTGATTAAAGGTTATAAACAATATTAAAAGGTATATACTAATAATTTTAAATTATATTAATCTATATCAATTCTTAAAAAAACAAAAATATCAAAAAAATGAGATTTTAGCAGACTAAGTATACATCGAATGATTGGTCCCAACATTTGTAAAAATTCAATGTGAGAATGTTACTATTCCACACCTATAATGAAATAAATATAAATTATATATTATAAATAAAAATTTAATAATTCTCCACCAATATAAAATTTTCAATTCAAGATTACATTTTGTTGGCATTCATCAAATTTGAACTCAAAATCCCTATTTTGCACATTCTAGTCTGCTTAGTCTCAATATTATCTTTTATTGCATGAGGAATAAATATATTAGATGGTTATACAATTTTTTTAATTAATTTAATATATATAACTACCTAAACCACACATAACAACCATAGTTTTATGAACTAACTCACTTAAGCCTTGATTAGTATGTGAAAAGGGGCAAAGTTGGTCAAGAATGCATTAAAGTTTGATTGAAAAATAATAATAATATGATGTACCATATTAAAAATGACACCTAATAGAGTTAAAATTCCTTAAAAATCATAAATTTTTTCGTAAGCATGAATAAAGATACCAAAATTAATCAAAAAATAAGATTTCCTAGTCTAGAAAATTTAGATTCAAAATGGGTGGGAAAATACAAAATGAGACCAAATAAATTTTTTATGCTGACCTAAGATATTTAAACAATTAAACTCACTATATTGTACCTCATAACATGCACTAAGGTAAAAAATTTAATTCAAAATTCCTCCTATAGAAAAAAGGAGGATTAGGGTTTGCTAATAAATTAAATAAAAACATGAAATATATAGAGTTTCAAAACTCATGCACATAGGAATAAACCTTAAAAATCAAAACATAAGTAGACCTAGAAGCTAGGGATATTCCTTCATAAAGGACACTAATACCAATATAGGGACACTACCACCACTTTCCAATCATTTCACTATTGTAAAATTAGGATGCTACTATCTATGAGGGGTTTTGACATTGGGATCCTATTTTTGACACTTATAATATCATGTACCTTAGTTTCTAGCCTCCAGATCATTTATATTAGTTGTTTTCCTAATGATTTATTACTTGCACTATTTATTAATATTTTTACAAATGTCAAAGTTAGTCAATTATATAACAAATAAGTGTGTATATTTATTACATATTATTACTCTGAATTAGTCTACTAAGGTATTTAACAACCATAGGATTTACATTCACTAAGTCCTAAAAGGTTAAAACACTTGCATACCAAAAAAACTATAATTATTCATAAAGGGAATAAGTTTTTGATTTTCAATAAATATTTTTAAAAAATATACATTTTTTATGAATAAGGGATAGGGAATTAGTTAATTATATATCTTTAAAAGTTTTAAATCATTTAATGGAAAAAAACTTGTAGTTGATGCTACAATAAATTTTCATGTTGATTTTTCTCTCTATTATTCTCTCCACAAGGAATTAAATTAATTTATATTATATTAAATTTAAATTTTGAGTCTCCTCAAATGATCCTAAATTAATATGAACATATTCGATGTAGAGTGAGAGAGTTTTTACTTCAAAATACAAGTTTCTTATTTTAGGCCTATTCTCCTAGTAACCCTTCTTTTGTACAAAGATTGTAGGTTTGAATGATATATAGGTTTACAAATAAAATAAACACATTTTTAGTAATGATTAAGCCCTTAAATATTCACACAACATTTTATGTTTATATTCTTCAGGTAAATCTACTAATTTCATAAAACCTTTCTATAATTAGGTCTCCATTACGTATCCTTAACTAGTTTGATTGAGTTTCTGATAGAAACACGTATAGATGTATAAAAAATAAATTAAGGATATTAAATGCATTAAATATAAATTATAAAAATATTTATATTAAATTTCAACATTTATGGAGGTTTATAGAGTATAAAATCCATTTTTTCTCATAAACCCTAGATAGGGTTTTACATAGACCCAAGAGAGTGAACTTAAGGATCAAAAACACAAATCATTGATTATATTTTATAAACAATATTAAAATTTATATAATAATAATTTTAAATTATATTAATTTATATCAATTCTTTAAAAAACAAAAATATCAAAAAAATGATATTTTAGTAGTCTAAGTATACATAGAATGGTTGGTCCCAACACTTGTAAAAATTCAATGTGAGAATGTTACTATTCCACACATATAAGGAAATAAATATAAATTATATATTATAAATAAAAATTTAATAATTATCTACCAATATAAAATGTTCAATTCAAGATTACATTTTGTTGGCATTCATCAAATTTGAACTCAAAATCCCTATTTTGCGCATTCTAGTCTGCTTAGTCTCAATATTATCTTTTATTTCATGAGGAATAAATATATTAAATGGTTATAAAAATTTTTAAATTAAATTAACGTATATAACTACCTAAACCATACATAACAACCATAGTTTTATGAACTAGCTCACTTAAGCCTTGATTAGTATGTGAAAAGGGGCAAAGTTGGTCAAGAATGCAATAAAGTTTGATTGAAAAATAATACTAATATGATGTACCATATTAAAAATGATGCTTAATAGAGTTAAAATTCCTTAGACATCATAAAAATTCTCCTAAACATGAATAAAAATACCAAAATTAATCAAAAAATAAGATTTCCTAGTCTAGAAAATTCAGATTCAAAATGGGTGGGAAAATACAAAATAAGACCAAATAAAAATTTTATGCTAACCTAAGATATTTAAAAAATTAAAATCACTATATTATACCTCATAACATGCACTAAGGCACATAATTTAATTCAAAATTACTCCTATGTGATGCTCCTACTTCATACCCCATAAGAATGAAAAATTGGAATCATGAACTCCCTTTCATAAGGTCTTCAAGAGTACTTATACGATTGATCATGTTTGATTAAGTATTAAAAGTGGCATCCTATATAGGATGATATTTCAACATCACTAAGTATTGGTAATACTCATTTCCTCTATTTATTTTTCTAAATTTCTTAACTATTAGGGATTCAATTTCCTTTTTCTTGACTTCTAACAACTGATGTACCCATTTTTAGACTATTATTTCTTAATTTATAGCTAGTTAACCACTATAATACCTTTATTTCAATGGATAAAATTATAAAACATTAAAAATATGAGATATTATAAAACCACTAGGAAATTCTATTACATATGCATTATTGGATAACTTCATAATGACCTTGTAAGGGCAAATCTTCCTCATTTTTAGTTTATTATACTCACCTTTTGGAAACCTTTTCTTCATTAGATGAGCTAACACCATGTACCCAACCTGAAAAATAACTTATCTTCTCCTAATATATATATGTTTCTTATATTTTTCCACTTTCAAATACAATTTTTTCTTAACTTGCTCATGTAGTTATTGCATATAAATAACTAACTCTTCTCCCTTAGTACTTCTTTTCTCAATTTCACCTAGGTCTCTTAACTCAAAGACTCATCTTGGGTTTATATGATATATAAATTGTAATGGAATCATTCATGTAATTCTATTGGGTGAGTCATTATAGGAATATTCTACTTGTGATAAGACTAAATTCCACTATTTGATACTATCTCTTGTTAGACACCCTAGTAAATTACCCAAACTTCTATTGACCACCTTAGTTTGTCCATTAGTCTAAAGATGATATGCTAGACTAAATTTGAAGTTTTCTCTCAATTTCTTTTTTAGGGTTCTCTAAAAGTGCCCCATAATTCTAGTGTCTCTATTTGAGATAATACTCATTCAAATACCATGCAATCTAGCCACCTCTTTGAAAACCAAATTATCCACATGAGTTGTATCATTTTCTATTTTTATGGTATGAAATGAGCCATCATTGAAAATTTGTCCATTAATAAAAAAATGGAGTCATTCTCTCTTTGAGTTCTTCGTATCTCCATTAAAAAACCATGATAATGGAGTCTCAAGGTCTATTTGGAATTGGTCAGGGCTGATAAAGACCTTCATTAGTGCTCTTTCCTTTGGAAAATTCACATAATATACATATTTATACAAATTTCCTTACATATATTTGCATTCTATGCCAATAATAATGACATTAGGTAAGCTAAAGTTTATAAAGGATAAAATGACCTACTAAAATCCCACAATGATTTTTATTAATCAAATTATATCTCATGAAACTCCTTGGAATGTAAATCTAAACTCCCTTAAACAAAAAATGATCCTATTAAATTTAATCCATCCAACTATCTTTATTCCTATTAGTTGGATGTTTGAAAACATCATATAATTATTAGAAGTCTAGATCAATTTCATATAACTCTCTGAGTGGCTCTATTCCTTCACTCTCAATTTAAATTAATCTTATGAGAAAATACCTTCTACTTAAATCACATGCTACCTTTTTAGTTTGACCCTTTTTTATGATTGATGATAAAATTGAAGTTTTTCAAATACTCCACCCACTTCCTATGCCTTTGAATTAGCTTGGGCTAACTGGTTATGAACTGAAGTGAATGATTGTTTGGGAATATGGAAAAATCCTTTGGAATTATATAATTCCTCCACTTCATTAAGGCATGAACCATAACATAAAACTCTAAATCATAAGTGAAATATTTTTTCTTTGCTTGATTTAACTTCTCACTAAAGTATGCTATAGGTTTGCCTTCTTGACTTAGGACAACTCCAATGGACACCCCACTTGAATTACACTCAACTTGAAAAACCTTATTTAAATTATGAAGTGCTAAAACAAGTTGATCTGTAATTATTTTCTTAAAAAACTAAAAATTCTTCTTAGTAATATTAATCCATATAATTATTTTTATCCCCTCTTATGTTATCAATGATGGGTGCACAAATCTTACTAAAAATATGATAAAATTCCTACAAAATATGGTTAATCAGTGATGGGTTTTAGTTTGTCTTTTCTAGCTTTAAAACACTTTGGGAAATACCAAACCCAAGATACACAAGCTATGTCTTCATAAATAAACTATTAGTAGAGTTTCTTGTTTCCCCAGAACATACTAATTATGTAGATATCTAGCTTCTACAAGTTTTCACAGAATAAAGAAGTGAATTCATAATTGATGGAAGCATATAAAAGACAAAAAGTGTGTGCTTGAAAAGACCCAGATTAATTAAGTAGTTATTTTGATATATAGAACATTCAAGAGTGATTTTAAGATAGATTAAACCTTAACACTAAACATGATAACAAAAATAAAGATAACCACAAGAAATCCAATAACTAACCATAAACCAAAAGTCTATATTGATTTCAAAAAGGGGTTATCATCTTTTTCATTACCAAACATACATATTTATAGTTGATATAGTTCCTGACTATTCTATTATACTTTATAAATTAGCACCAAATTAAGGAGACTATTCACCTTCTATCTTTTCGCAAGATGAGAGGATAGGAGAAAATACACAAGTCAATAATTACATATATAGTGCATAAATATTCAAGAAATATTATAAATAGTATTACTTATCTGATTTTATTCTCCCAATGCTTTCATGGACTTAAAAGTTTGTCTCATCCCAAGACAACATCATAGGTTCATTTCACTATGTGTTAAGGGTATAAGCTATAAAATTAGGTAGACATGCAAGAGTTACAATAATTTCTCAAGGTGTTGCTTCTAGTTTTTAACTCTTACTCACTAATTATCCATGCTTTTAGGTTTTAAACTAAGTATCATACCAACATACCACCCTCTCAAGTTTTTAATAGTATATCATAGTTAGGTGGCCATATTTTATGGGTTTTTAACTAATCTATCCATTCTTGTCTCACTAATCATCCCCAATGCAAAAAATTATTCAAAATTTATACAATTTTTTTCAAAACTTATGTAATGCATGATACTCAACTAGAAGTTGGTGGTGTGTCTAATGAAAAAGCTTAGCCAATGAAATCCTTGACATCTTTAAGGGAATCCATGCATTGGGTGATCACTTTCTAGATCTCAAAAGATGGCATGTACATAGGGACCCTAAACAATGGAGTTACCTCACTACAGAATGGTGCCAACTCTATTTTGAATGCATCCTAATTAAGCATGATTTCATAAACCATGTGGATCAATAAATGCATTGGTGTGTAACTAATAATGAAGTCCTTCAAGTCTTCATTCTATGTGTCACTTAGCTTAGCCCATGTATTACTAACCTTCAACTAGATATTTATGATAAGCTGCTCTAACTTCTCCAGATGTCTTTCTACCTACTCCCCTAAAAATGCATTACATCTCAATTACATTTACTAGATGATAAGTTGATCTCACACATTATATCTAGCATTGAAATATTGATATAGAGCAATTTTAGTTTCATCAGATGATGTATTTGGGGCATGTATAGCTATGTGGGAAGTAGTATCTACATTGAAATTTGTGCTAGACGTAGATAGGGAGTTGTTAAGCTATTGTTTCTAATCTATAAGGCTACATATGAGATAATGGTATTAGAGGGATATGGTGTTGAACATACTTTGATACTCTTTTTTTCTTGGTAGTTAAAGCTATGGTATCATACTTCAAGTTGGAACCTAGATTTCCAAGCACTCAAACTTCTTATGTTGCACACCAATATTTAGTGAGATGAAGAATGGGTTTCATCAACCTATGATGATTTAACATGATTTTTTAACCTATGACATGAGTGTCCAAATCTAGGAAATAATATTTAATTGCTTGTGTTACTTCATGCAATTGACTCCAAAGATGCACATTCTCAGTCTTTGCTTTATCATGCTCTTGGTCTAGAGAATCCACTTTCTATGCAATAGATTCTTGGAATGCTAAAAATCCTTCCAATTACTTATTTAGTGACAAGTGAGATAAATCTAAAGATACCTATTATCTGATCAAAAGAGTGGGCAAAGTGCTTATTGTCACTACCAAATCCTGGTAGGGCATGGTAATTAAAGGAAGGGAGAAAGTGGTACACCATGTAGTAACTATCATAAGAAGGGAGAAAGTGGTACACCATGTAGTAACTATCATAACATCCCAGAGTCATACACCTTTGAGTGGAAGTTATGGAATCTAGGCTTGTGTCTACATTTTGATCAATAATTTTTGTAATGTGGTGGCCTTAGCTACAAGTATAACTTGCTTCAAAATGTCCTCAATGTTCTTTAGCTTCACCTCTTCTTCCTACTTCATCTTCTATTCTTGTTCCTCCATTTTCTTTTTCTCTTCTTCCTCTTGCTTTTTATAATTTCTTATTGGAATATTCCTCTTTATTACTTATTTATTCCCATTCATCCCTTTTTTCTTGTCAACTTCTTATTTTTCTTTCTTCTCTCTCTCTCATCTTCTTCTTCCTTGTGTTTCTTTTCTTGTTCTTCCTTTTTATTTTTTCTTGTTCTTCTTTATTCTTCTACTCCTATTCCTATGTAGCTTGATCATGTGCTTGTTTTTATAAGACTTCAACATGTTCATCCTTTTTGGCATCTTCTTCTACCTATTATTTTTCTTGAGCTATTTTTTCTTTTTGTCATTTTTCTTCCTCCTCTTTTTCTTTCTTCTCCTTTTCATATTGTACCTTCTATTATAATGCAACTACTTCCTAGGCTATTTGAGCTATGTGCTAATATTTTAATAAATATACCTCTACATATTTGGCCATTTTAGAGGCCTCTATTTTTTAAAATTTATTCATTTATTGTCATTTTTCTTCCTTATTTATCTTATTCTCTTATTTTCTCCTTCTATGCTCAATAGCATGGGTGGTTTCTTCTTTTTCAGCCTATTATTCTTTAGATGAATTCTATTTTATTTCACTTTATTTAATCTCTTACACATATGGTGATGGTGGAGAATCCTCAATTCATACCTTTGCACTATAAACCTATTGATTTATCCTTCCTATAATAACCAACATGTACCAAGGTGCTGGTGCAAAAGTTTCTAGAGTAGGTTGTGCTTCCTACTCAGTAGTTGGTTGACCAAATGTGCATTATTTAAGTGAAGGGGAGACTCAAATATCCCTTCACATTATTGGCCTATGTAAAATTTGGTCTGATGGATTCTCTAATAGGGTTGTGAATACAATAGTGGGAAAAAATGTTGGAGTAGTGGTTAGTTGACAAAATTCTATGCATCACCATAGTTGCTCTGCCTCTTCCTTAACTATATCCATAATAATGGATGGTAGATAGGTGGGGAGTTATACCCATATATTGGGAGGGACTTGCTTCTAATTTTGGACTATGCACATCACCTTTTAGAATAAAAACTATTTTTCTTTCTCCTTCTCATATTAGTCCCTAGCCATGTTTGCCGGCATGACTTGGTAGCCATATTTTGTGTCAGTGCCCATTTCTATGAGATCATAGGACCTATAAATTTGTGGCACCTTCAAGTCATCCTTCCATGATGTGATAGAAAATTTTAACTTTAAAGGAGTTGACATAATATGGGAGTCTACTTTATTCTTCCATTACTATTTATATGAGTTGGATGTTGGTTTTCATGGTTGCACCATAGGAATGTCTACACCCAGTGGTATTTACTTGAGATGGGTTGCTTTCTTGGCTACATATCCATTTTATCTAGTTACCTCATCCTACACCATTTACATCATGATAAATAATGGTAGTGGTTTGAAGGTTGAATACATTATCTCATGTATGGCGATGAAGATGCCCTTAGACATGAGAGTAATAGTGCCATGTTGTCTCAAATACTACAATACCTCTACTAAAACTCTAGGGTGTGTGGTTATAAGATCCAAGTACTCTTAGCATCATGATTTAAACTTTTCCTTATGTGTGAAGGCTCCTCATTCTTACATCCAAATGAGGTTGTGAAATCACTATGCCAACTAGTAGTCTGTATTCGAGTGCACTTCCTCCTCAAATGACTTCCATTGAGTAAAGAAAAGGAGGAGAATCAAGAATTGATAATGAAATTTTTATTTTGTGGTAGTCTAACAATTCTTAATGTTTGTATTCACTTCCTAAACAAAATATTCATGCCAATTTAATTGCTCACCTTGGTGGATCATCTTATGAGTGATGTCCACAACTCCCTTGGTTTTCTACTTAGTTGATTTGGTGGTCTATCATAAGTAGTGGGTGATAAATTGAACCAAGATATGCATAATCTCATCTAAAATCTCATCAATGAGGATGATTTTTCTCTATCATACATAAAAATATTTGATTTCTAGTAAAATTGGAAGTGTTTTGGTCTTGTAGGCCAACAAAAAATCTCTATGTACTAGTATGCCTAGAGCTCAAGCCATGGCCTCTGTATTGATGATGATCATGTCATGTGGCCCCAAGTATATGGATTAATTATTGTATCATCCAAGTAAGACTTGAATTATTTTTCCCAAGTCACCAAAGTTGGCATTTAAAATAGGCATTCTACATATATGTTTTGAAACTTATGTGGAGATACAAGGGCAAGTGGCTACACAACATCCATAGGGTCCAACCTGAATATTTTATTACTCTACTTTGTGTACATACTAGAATGGTTCTTGATCATTTTATTTTGTTTTCTGTAGTTCCAAATAAATGCCCATGGCTTCCTTTTATGCATTTGATAGAGGTTGAATCGATGACATAGTATATATGGATACTTAAAAAGAAATTTGATTGCTTTGAACTACATTGTATATTAGAATGAATTGGCTTCTGGATAGGTGTAGTTCTCAAAAATATGCTAAGTATGGAATGTGGATATGGAGTTTAAACTTATTATTTATATATTTTGTACTTCTTGGATTTCATGTCTAAGCCATACCTAGTTATTAATTTGCCTTGAATACATGGTAGATGTAGTGATTCACCTTCCAATCTAGCTCTTAAAGTCATTTGTCATTGACACATGTGTGAATTTACACTTTTATTCCCATAGGTGCTCATACGAGGGGTACAATATATTGATGTTGACTAGCCACCAATTTTTGGAAGATCATATCTATCGACCCTTGGCTCTTACATTTATTTCTAGTGGACGACCATTATCCATAGAATATCTCAAACTTGAATTTTTTCAATCTCTCCTTATTAAATTTTCTTATGGTACATGTGAAAATTCTTACACACGTATGGTGCATGTAATGATTGATATTTATACTTGAAAAATGCTTTATCTGAGATCATCTACAAACAACAAAAAAGAAAAATAAACACATAGAGAACTTTTAGCAAAAATCCTAATCTAAATGGTGCTACTCAACACCCACTCAACTACAAACATAAATAAAATAGTTATTAGTGGTAGGGTTTAAGCCTAAAACCATTTACTCACCTTGGAAATATGGTTCGTTATAAATATATTAAAATGACCATTCCTTGTTTTGTTAAATCATGAATAATATAAGGTCATTTCCATATTATCTACAACTTACCAAGGAATTCTCTGAACTGGCTATCATACAACAAAACTGACTACTCTTTATGAAATTATTTGTGGTGTAGGTTATGATCATGCCATGTTTTTTGAATTTGATTATGTATTTCCTACATCCATGTTGCTCTTCTTTTAAACTCATCCATTATTTTCAAGTCTAAGAGTTGATTGGTAAGATATTACTGCTCTCCTAGGCTCATAACTATAGTGATGCATAGACTGGGTACTAGATACTCCATTGGCATAACTAATTCTTGATCATACACTAATTAAATTCATGTAAATCCTATATCTCTCTTATAATTTGTGTGATATTCCCATAATATTGATTGAATGTGATCTTCCCGATATTTGCATGTAACATTATAGATTTTTGTGAGTATTTTTCTGAGAACCTTATTGGAAGCTTTAGCCTAACCATTCACATATGGATAATAATAAGTGATCTTATGATGTGTAATCATGAATTATTATATCAAATTTTTGATATTATTATTAAGGAAGTGTGTTCCTTTGTCACTGACTAGTTTGATCAGATGTCTAAACTTGATAATGATGTTTTCATAAAAAAACTTCATTACATCCTTCACACCATAACTAGGTGTGGTAGTAGCTTAAACCCATTTAGTGAAATATTTTTTGGTAGTATTAATATACCTAGCCTTGTTTCACTTGCTTGGGGGATTGATTGTCCCTATAAAGTCAATACCCCACTATTCAAATAATTATTCTATGAGGATTGGTTATAATGACATCTCATCTTTTTGAAGTGGTTTCCCAATACATTGGAAGACATCTTAATGTTTTTCAACTTGATTTGAATCCTAAAATAAATTTGGCCACCACAATCCACTTTGAAGGATCTTTCTCAATATAGTTTTGTCTAAAAATGTCCTCCTATGACTCCTTGATGAGCTTCCTCTAGGAGTTTAGGGTGTTCATGTTTAAGGATAACCTTGCATAAGACTTAATCCGTCCCAAAGTAATATAGAATTCCTTTGATGATAGTATAGGGTAGCACTCTAGCTACAAACTACTTTTTGTCTTGCTTCTAGAAGTGTGCAAGGAAGATCCCTTGATTGAGGAAGTTAGCAATTACTTCAAAATTTTCTAGAATCACAATGACATGAAAGAGGTTCACATTAGGTGAATCTTCATATAGTTATTATAGTTATTCATCATTAAAGATTCAACTAAGGTGTTTAGGTCCCACATTTTATTTTCTTTATTTTATATTTATTTAGAATTAAAATTCTTAAAACAACAATAACCAATGAGATATTCATCCTTCTATAATTGGTTTGTTGACCAAGTAGCACATGTCTTGATGGTCTATGAAAAATTAAAATGGTGTCACCAGAATATAGTGTCTAATTTTTTTAGAACAAAAACAATGACTAATGCTTCTCATTATGTGGTTGTATAATTCTTTTCTATATTAGACAATTTCTAGCTAGTGAAGTGAATGAGATGGTCAAGTGTACCATCTTTGGGTTGTCTAAGTACTGCACCAACTATGATGCCTAAGGCATCTATATGTATATGAAATGGCTTAGTCCACTATGGAAAAATAAGTATAGACATTATGACCAGTGACCATTTAAGCTCAATAAAAGCTGCTTAACATTCAGATGTCCATACAAACTTAGCATTCTTACATAGTAAGGCTTCCAATGGAGATGTTATTTTAGCATATCCCTTGATGAATTTTTGGCAGTATCTTATATGACCAAAAGGAGTGCACTTCCATGGAAATTTTAAGTGGTGGAATAATTAGGATTACTATAATTTAAGCCTAATCCACCAAAATACCATCATGGCAAATAAGATGACCAAGTAAAACACCAAAAGGTGTGAAAAATAAGCATTTATTTAAATTTAGAGTGATGCACAGGAATCAAAATCATTATAACATCAAACATAAAAAAATATATTTAAATATGAGAATTAATACCTAATCATCTAAATAAATTTCAAATAAATCATGGATGAAATATTTAAATGTTGTGACTACTGCACATGAGAATACTCTAGGTGCATTCATCAACCCAAATGGCATAACTTTATATTCAAAATATCCCCACTCTATTAAAAAAATTGTTTTCACACTATCCTCTATGATTGGAATCTAACGGTATCTATTTAACCCATTTGTAAAGGAATATACTTTGTGTCTTATGATAGACTCTAGGACTTCCTCTATAAATGGTATGGGTAAAGGATCATTTACACAGGCATCATTAAGAATGTGGTAGTCTCCACATACCTTGATTTCTCTTGTTTTCTTGGGCTATACTACCATTAGACTTACCCAATCAACTTTTACTATTAGATAGATTATACTTTCATCCTTCATCTTAGCCAATTTTGATTTTACTTTGAATTTTATATTCATATTGAGTTTGTATGGTCATTTCTTAATTGAGTGTGTGCACTCTTTTCAATCTATGTGAATCTCACCAAGATATGGGTCAACTCCTTGTACTTTTGATAATTTAGTGGGTAATACATCTTGATAGTTCCTCAAAAGTTGTAAGGCTTATAAAATCTCAATATCTATCTAATAGTTTCCTATACTTGCATATTTTGGAACCTCCTCTATTCTAATGTTAGTGACATGTTTCTTGAGAGGGTGCTGATATATGTTATATTTTTCATCATCTATTAATTATTGAATCTTCCTTTGTCCTCTTTTTGGAATTTAAATTCTATGTAACTTATCTTCTTTAGTTATTGCTATTCAATTTTCCTTTAGTGGCTATATAGGATGCTCAAATCCAAATAAATCATTCAAATCTAACTCTATATCGAAATTAGAATCTTCATCATCATCTACCTCATCTTGGATTTGATGAAAAGGCTATGTCAAAGATTTTTATTTAGTTCTAGTAGATTTATACTTTTTGAGTGAGAAATTAAGATTGGAAGCTACATTTTTATACACAATTGACTTTGTTATAGTGCTCATATCCTCTGCACATCCATGTCATATAAATTACTTGAGTTTATGAAGTGTGTAATGGACTAATAGATTTTCATCTTCAAAGACAAAAGTTTGAATGAATTCACTCTATACCTATGCCAATTTTTTGGTTTATATTCTATGCTCTTGGTGTATATACTATGCTATTGGTATTTGAGCTAGTGTGTAGTGAAAAATATGAACCCAGTACTTAGGTGCCACACATTCTACATTACAAACTTAAACACATTTATACATGTGGATATCAAGGCATTGTCCTTATTGAAAAATGGCTAATTAGTGTAGATGAATTATGGAATATAAAAATTGATGATCATGAATTCATAGGCATCATCCCACTCTAGTTGATTATCTCGATGAGTTTCCCACCAAGTTGTGGCAACTCCCTTCAAATCATAGTTTAATGCACTAACCCATTGATTGATAGTTTAGATATGGACTTGAAGTCATGGAATAAAATCATTGAGGTCCTCCATTGCATAATATACAAGTATGTGATATTCATTCATAAAAACCATCCTCATAGGCCTAAGTTCATGGTCATCGTGGGCCTAGTTAAGAAG
This sequence comes from Torreya grandis, assembly GCA_037957365.1. Taxonomy (NCBI): domain Eukaryota; kingdom Viridiplantae; phylum Streptophyta; class Pinopsida; order Cupressales; family Taxaceae; genus Torreya; species Torreya grandis. The sequence goes on from JARHVA010000466.1 coordinate 2,993,968, forward strand.
ATGTGTATCTAAATCACCACTGATAGAAGATGTTGCTTCCTAAGGCACTATGCCTTCCTTTATTAGTTCTATGTAATCCTATGTGTGATCATCCACTTGATATAGGAATTCAAATTCTAAGTGAGTGGGTGATTTTATAGATATGAAGGCATAGTTTTCACTGATGAACTAATTTACATGTGGTTGTGAAACTTCTTCTTTTGGTCTCTATTGTTCAATTTCATTCAATTTTTGGGTAAGAATCAACTGCATTTGCGGATTGGCTTATTGGTATAAAAAGTTTCATTGTATTATGCATAGAGAATTATGATTCTCCTATATATTAACCTTTATCCATCTATTTTCTTGAGGAATATATGGAGATTCTAGTTTAATGGGAATTATATATAGTTTGTGCACTCTATTGAGTGGAATGACTACAACCTTATCACCTTGATGTGCCTCTAGATGATTGAGTATCGTATTGATGGTAATTTATCTATTATACACCCATTTCTTCATTATTAGGTTAGGATAGCATGTTGTCATATTATACATGTCGATGACCTCAAAGTCTCCTCATAGAGACAAGTCTAAGACTTTTATTTCAACATCCTCCAATCGGCCAATAGGTTCAAATTTCTGGTAGTCAACCAAGATCAGAATTACTAGGATATAACTAAGGGTTGGTCATCCAATGAATTCCCATGTGGATCTTTGGATCATATATATTATGCTACCAAACACAAAGACAATATTTGGGATTTCATATCCTACAACTAGAAGAACAATCTACGCATCCACATACCAAAGTTTCTTTATCTTAGCATACCAAACCATCTTTTCTATCTTTTGTTGGCCATGATGCACACATTATAAGAGATTGTGTAATATATTTGTGATGTTATATGATATGTCCTCATTTTTTAGGGTACTCAAGAGTTTTAGAAAATCTATTAGTGTAGTGATAACTCTATCTTATCGTATGATGTGCACAATTTATCCATACATTTATGTATCGATGGCTACAACATTACCATCAGTAGTTTCCTAATGTTGAGTATTTTTTAGTAGCCACATAGATTCATTCATAAAATTATTTTATGCAATTAGATCTAGGTATTTATCTTGTGTACCCTTTCTGATGCTTTGATCTTGAGGCATTTTAAATGGAGGTAGTCCTTTTTCTACATGTAGTTGCTATGTCATAACATTCAAAAAGGCATTTTCTATAGGTTCCACAATTATCATGTTTATATTTCAAATAGATGTGTCATTCATTTATTTATCTAAAATGGGATAATACTCTATATCATGTTGCTAAAAAATTCTATAATATGCATACTATGATTGCCTTTGTGGATTCATTAGGCAATTTCTTTTAACATGGTTATAATCTTCACATAGATAACACTGTAGAAGATGCCATTGATAGTTGTTTCCTCTTCCACCTTGATATCCTCCTTGGCATCCACCTTATCCTACTCTCCTATTTTATTGATATGCCCCTAATACCCTCCTTGTGGATGCATATAATTCCATTATTGATATAGCTAATTATTATCTCCCATACTGAACTATTGTTGTATACTTAGACGAGTCCAATTTGATTATTATGGTTACATTATAGGAAAAATATAAGATGTTAGATACTGATATTGAGGGGATAGAGGTGTCTAACTCAGTAAAGATGGTGTCCAACTAGCCAAACCATGAGGCTAGTATTGTGGTGAACTCAGAATCCATTATAGACCTATTTGGATCACACAACTCTTATCAACCTCTGAGCCTAAAATTGCTTGCTTTACCAAGGATATTTACTAAACTACAATAGAAAACACATTCTTATAAATTCCCTCTTTAATCTATTCTAGAGCTCTATAATTTTTTTCATCATGTGTAGTTGATTTGTAGAAATTATAGTACATGTTCTATGGAATTTTGATGTACTATTGTAGTAGATGGCAGTGTGTTGTGGTATGCCCTACTACTTGGAAAAGTTTGAAAAATTTTGTTTTTATTTTAAGACAATCATTCTAGTGGTGTCCTTATTCACCACACTCTATATAACATGTTCAATCTAGGATTTCTTGCTTCATGATACTACTCTATTTTTTTCATAAAAGCCTATAATGTGTTTTCAAACTTAGTCTAGGTATAGGAGTTTCACAATAGTCTTCAATTTATTCAACACGTAGTGTAGTAGCCTTGACATATAATTTTGTCTCATATAGTGTTTTTATAGTGTCAAACTAGATCCTTCCTTGTAATCCTTCAACAAAATAGGTTTCTTTGTCCTTATTTATTAAGGTAAATTCTACTTTATTCATTACATTTGAAAATATGTGATCATAATCATAGACTAGCTCTCCTAATCCTTTCCTTATTTCTTTCAAATATTATATTATCTGGTTAGTGAATTTCTTAATTTTAAACTTTGTAATGATCCATCTCTACACATCTTATATGATTACTGCTTGTAGATCTCTTTTGTATATGAATTTAAGTTCCCTCCCAATAGGGTCCCCTACTAATTCACATTTTTACAATGTTCATCAGTCAAACATTTAGCTTACCACTTCATTTTTTAAGCCATCAAATACTATTCAAGATCTATAGATCAATAATAAATGGTTAAATTAAATAATCCTCATGCTTGATTCATCCTAGTGGTAGGTAAAGATTTATTTTTTTTCATAGTTATTACTTGAAGTGGTTACATCTTGATTGCTCATATTTACATGCTACTCTATGTACCAAAGGAATTTTTGTGTGCACTCTATTTATCTTCACTTTCTTCTTGTTTTTATTCAACCTCACCTAATTATATATAATTAAAATCCTTCCTAATTAAATTTATCTATATTTCCATTCCCCAATGATCTAAATTCTCTAAAAATTATTTCTCCTAGCTCTTCTCCTTTTGCATGGCTAGCTGAAAAATTATACTCAAATATATAAGTTTGGGCTATGGGGACATGTACACTTCTATTGAATGATCATTCCTAATTAATTCTTTCTTTATTACACTTAATCCTATAATTATCCTATAACTAATTTTTATTTCTCTTTGTATTCATTCTTCTTCTATTAATACTTTTTCTCATAGCTATGTACTACTTATATCTTTTATCTACTCTATGCCTAAACTATTCTCAACTTTTTCATCAAAAATCTCTTCTTATACTCATTCTTCATCTTCTCATTCTATTTGCTATCATCCATCATCATTCTCTTTATTCAACCTTCAGTCATAATTTCTCTCAATAATTTTATGCACTCATTCATCTACTACTCTACTACTATTCTTACTTTTATTCGCAACTACTTAGGTATCTATTAGTTTATTCCATCTATTTTATTGTCACAATTCTCTTTCTAAATCTAGAGTTTTCCTCTAAAATATCTTCCCTTGCATCTCCATTTTGGATTCAAACTCAAGCTCTAGTAACTCATCTATCCCTCATTCACCATCATATACACACATCCCCATATGCCCAAAGTGACTACTCCATATGGGCAGGGATAGGCACCATGGCCTTTTTCATCACCAACATTTTCAATAAAAGAGGTAATCACTATAAAAAATTCCCTCTAATTACTTAGATGAATCTATCCTATGCAACCATGAACACTAGATAACCTTATATAGTGAAATCAATAGTATATCTATCTATAGTGGTTTCAACCTAGTAATCTATCACTCTTGTCTAATAGTTTTCTAGTTTTACTAACTAGTCTATCCTTTATTCAGTCCAAACAAGGGTTTATTCTACCCTAGGATGGAAACAATAGTACTCAAGTCTTGTCAACCATTTAGCCAATAATTTAGGTAGCTCACACTAGAATATTTCACTATATATATCTTTTTGAATGATTTCACTCATATTGAGGCATGTCTTTTTGGATTCTTCCTCTATGAGGTGCCATATTTTTTGGTCTAACCAAGTTTTAATATCTCATTATCCCAATAACCATCTTAGCATATCTTTCTCCTAGAATATTTTTCCATGCTCACTGCACCATTTTTAGTAGAGGTTCTTAGTTCACCATAACATGCTAATTATAAGGATAGCTAGATTCTACAAGTTTGCACATAATAGAGTAGTGAAGTCATAGTTTATGGAAGCATATCAAAGATAAAAAGTGTGTAATTTAAAAGATCTATATTAATTAAGGATTTATTTTGATATTCCAAACATTTAAAAGTTCTTTTAAGATAGATTAAACCCTAAGATTAAACATGATAACACAAATAAGGATAAACACAAGAAATATAATAGGTAAACATAAACCAAAAGTCTATATTGATATCATAAAGGGGTTATCATCTTCTTCATAACCAAAAATACATATTTATAGTTGATATAGTTCCTAACTATTCATATTCTACTTTATACATTCGTGCCAAATTGAGGAGACTAGTCACCTTATATCCTCTCACAAGCTGAGAGGATAGGACAAAACACATAAGCCAAAAATTACATATATAGTGTAAAAATATTCAAGGAATATTTTTTGTAGTATTACTTATCCTATTTTCTTCTCCCAACATAAACACTTATTAAGGTTAATGAATAACCTCTCCTCTTTCAAAATTTTCATCACCATTATTAGGTGTTAAATATGTTCTTCTTTGATTGGACTATAAATCAATATATCATCTAAATATACAATTATAAATTTCCCAATTAAATTATTTAAGACTTAATTCATGAGTCTTATGAATGTACTTGGGGCATTAGTAAGACCAAATGTCATAAAAAGCCATTCATAGAACCCCTCATTTGTCTTAAAGTAGTATTTCATTGATCTCTTTCCCTTATTCTTATCTCATGTTAACCACTATTGAGATAAATCTTAGATAAATAATTATAACCGCTCAAACAATCCATTAAATCTTAAATTCTTAGAATAGGTAATCTATACCTTATTTTTATCTTTTTAATTGCTCTAGAGTTAGTACACATTTTCTAATTTGCCTCGTTCATTAGCACTAGTATAGTTGGTATTACACATTGGATAAGGCTCTCTTTCATTAGTCCTTTATTCAATATTTATTGTATTTTATTATTAATTTATACATTCTCTTAGGGTGTCATCTTGTAGTTGACTTTTTTGGGAAAACTTTCTCCTTGTAAAAATTTAATATGGTGACTAATACTCCTAGAAGGTAGTATTGTATTAGATAATTCAACCACCATAATTACAAAAAATAACTCCAACATGTTTTTTTTTCCTCTTGAGGTATCTCATTCAACTTAGTAGTTTTTATAATAGTCCTTAGTCTGATTACCACTCCAAAAACCAACTCTTCCTATTTTATATCATTCAATAAATCCTTCCCACTCACCATCAAAACACTTAAACTAGTCCCTTGTCCATTTACTTATTTTAGAGGCAACAGTGTGTGATGTATCCCATCTTTTTCCAAGGTAAAAAAATACCTCCTTACACTATTATTAGTATTTATATCATATTTCCAAAGCCTCCCTAAGAGGACATGGCACACATCCATTGGTATTGTGTTTAATATAACCTTGTCTTTGTATACTCTAATTTAAAAATATACCTAATATTATTCATTCACAAGAACTTGTTATCCTTTATGAAACCATGAGACCTTATAGGGGTTATATGTGGCATTATTTTTAATATAATATTTTCTACTATCTCTATTGTCACTAAATTATCATTACTACATGAATTAATCACCAATTTTCAATACTTACCTTGGGGTTTACAAGTTGTCATGAATAATTTCTTTCTTTGGGTGGATTTTTCTCCTTGGGTGGTTTTATCAACACCCTCCTTATAATAAAGGACTCATCAACTTCTATCTCTATTATCTAATATGGAGAACCCACACTTTATTCCTTTTCCTTGACTACTTTATTTCTAATTTTAGTCCTAGAGTTTCTATATTCAGGCTCCTCTCGACACTACCAAAACCTATGGCCTAAACATTTATTAATTTTGAAACACTTTCCATTGATTCCAGTAAATCCTCTTTCTCTTTGTGTGTATCCTCCTCTAAAATAAGGTCTCTTTTCTTTGAATCTATATCTTGAAGTAGATGATTTTTATTAAGAGGTATTTGGTTTTGAACTTGTTATTTGAGATGTACCTCTTCCTCCTTATTGGCCTTTTCCTTTATAAGGTCTTCCCATGCCCCTATTTTTTTGATTTTGCCTTCTATTTAGCTTATCCTCTACCTTCAAAACATATTGGTATAATTATTCAAGTGTCCTTGGGTTGACTAACCTAAGTTCATCCTGAATATTATATCTTAATCCATAAAGATTCCTAGTAGTATTTTCCACATCCTCTTCTACATGTCATGATCTGATTACCAACTTGTAGAACTCCTCACCATACTCCTTAACACCCATATTTTTTTCTTCTAGTTTTTAAACTTATTGAAAATATTTGTATATATTCACTAGGTATAAATTTTTATTTCAAATTTCTACCATCCTGTCACAAGATTTGATCTTGGATTTGAATTTCTTCCTCCTTTCATCTTATATGTAGTCCCACCAAATAGATATATGTCCTTTTAATTTTCAGCATGAAAAACTAACCTTATTTTCTTATGATACATTATAATAGTCAAAATATTTATCTATTATGTAATCCATTCAATAATTACCTCCCCATATAGATTTCTTGCATAGGTAGGAATATCTATCTTTGGTTTTGACCATTTTCCCATCACCACATTCAATATTTTATCAATTCCTTCTTCCTCATTCTATTCATCTTATTACTCCTCTCTATATATTGTGGATCTTAGTCTCTATCACGTATGTCCCATCTTATATATATTATTCTTTGATTTTAATCTATTATTTTAATCCTTGAGTCAAATATTACACTTACATTTCTCAACTCCTCCAAGATTGCATCTCCCATCTAGATAACTCCTCTTCCACCTCTTAGGTTCTTTATAGGTGGAATTTTGGATTCTCAATAAAAAAAACCAAACAAATAATTATCTCTTAATATAAAATATTTTCACCTTCCTTAAAACATCCTTTAGGTATACAACCTAATATTATACTAATTTTATGTATAGGTAGAGTTTAAACATTAAAATACAAGTTTCTTCTTGTAGGCCTAGTCTCCTAGTAACAATTATTTTATAAAAATATTATAGTTTTGCACCATATACATGGTTTACAAAAAAAATAAACACTTTTTTTAGTTGCCATTAATACATTAAAACTTCACACAAAGTTTTAGGTTTGGATTCTTAAGGTAAATATACTAATCTCACAAAACATTTATATAATTAGGTCTTTATAACTAGTTTGACTATGTTTTTGATAGAAACACATAAAAACGTGTCAAAATTCAATTTAAACTCTCAAATTAGTTGAAAAATAGTGAGATGAATCTTTAAGTTCAATTTATATATTTGAGGAGGTTTATAGAGTGAAGAATTAATTTTTTTCTCATAAACCCTAGATAGGGTTCTATGCAGACTTGAGAGAGTAAATTTAATATTTAAAAACACAAATAATCAATTTAAATTTTATAAACACTATTAAAATGTCTATAATAACAAGGTTAAATTACATGAACTAATATAAATTTTGTAAATAAACAAAAATCTCTACAAAATGAAATTTACCAGTCTGAGTGTACACAACATGACTGTTCCTAGCACTTGTCAAAGATGAATGTGAGATTGTTCCTTTTTGACACCTAAAAGCTAATAAATATTAATTTTATATGATAAAAAATAGATTAATATTTTTCCACCAATAAAAAATTTACAATTTAAGATTGCATATTATATGCATTCATCTAATTTGAACTCAAAAACACTTGTTTTACACATTCTAATCTACTTAGTCACAATATTATATCTTATTACAAAAGGAATAAACCTATAAAATTGTTATAAAATATTTTTTAAATTACATTCACATCCATAACTACCTAACCCATGCATAACAACCATAGTTTGATGAACTAACTCACTTAACCCCTTATTAGTATGTGAAAAGGGGCATAGTTGGTCAAGAATGAATTAAAGATTAATTTAAAAACATTAATAAAATGATTTAAAATGTTAATAAATACCTTTAATATATTTAAAATTATTAAAAAATAATTAAAAAATTCCTATACATGTTTAATAATGTAAAAATTGATTAAAAGACAAGATTTCCTAGTCTAGGAAGTTCAACTTTAAAATGGGCAAGAAAATACAAAATGTTCCCAGATTCAAATTTTATGATAAAATATAACCAATGAAAATCAATATTTTATACATAATAACATGAACTAGTACACAAAATTGAATTCAAAAATCTTCCTAGGTGATGCTCCTACATCAAGACTAGTGTCCTGTGGACTATTGTTTTTGTTACTCAATTAACATGCCCATGTAAAATATTTTATCAAGTGAAATCATTAATTTTGTAATTATTTTATATTTAAATATAATAACTCCATCATAAATTAAAATATAATATATAATACAATAATTATCTTTATTGTCTATGAATTACATATCAAGAACACAAGAATTATTCATAAAATGATTAATTTGCTGATCATCATTGAATACTTGAAAAGTTTCTACATTGTCTAGGACTAAGAGACAAGGAATTTATTTATTTTTTAATTTTTTAAGTTTTAATTAATTTAATATAAAATTATTTTCAATTAATTATATAAATAATTTTCATATTGATTATTCTCTATCAAACAATGTGGTATTAAAAACATCGAATGACTCAATTAAATCCCTGGATCTATATTTCTATTTATTCAATTATGATGGTTTGTGATGAAATCTTATTATAACTTAGTTAATTAATAATTCAGAGTCTAGAAACATATGAAACTCTCTAATCTTGTGATTAAAATAGAATTGTATGATTACAATCAAATATACATATTCAACAAGGATATTGGAGCAAGAAAATTGTAAATGATATGTAACAAGATATTGTTTCCCATGTGGATCAATCAATATAATTAAAAAACCTAGCCCTTGTTTGTAGTGATTTATATCAAATCACATGGACCAAATTCTAGATTATCCAATATTTTAATTTGAATTTATTTTCTAAATGATGGATTTGTAAGTGTAAAAACACCTGTCATAGGAAACTACATTCACCCTTTCATAATTAGAATTGTATTTCATGATCATATTTTTCATATTAAAATCCATATAAATGTGAATTTTATTTTCAAGACCTCTCCAAGGCATAAACATGCAAACAATTAATCACCATATAACCACTAAGTGATTTGGACTAGTAAAAAATAAGAAACATGCCATATTATTTGGGGATGTCTACATTATGAATATATGTAAATTATTTAAATCTAGGTTTAAAGGAAAATTACATGTGAAAATTTAAAATTTTTCTTACCACTTTGACTTTTGACCTGTCTAGTTAAAAAACCATTTGGTTAGATTTAATAGTATTAAAATGTTACTTTCCACACATCATTATAAGGTAGATGTTACTTGAGGGACCTAAATCTGCAAAAAAAATTAATTTTATTACTATAAATTATTATTGTTAACAAAAAATGAGGAACCTTGATCTTGATTTTGTGAATAAGCACATTTTCATCTCTATTTTTCTCTTACTTTAGGTTAATTTATCTACTGATGATTTCATAAGTATATCACATTTTTATGTGATTTCTAAAGCTCATGTAGTTTAAATTTTTACTTTATGTTATTCATGTCCTCGGCTATACTTTAACCACTTTTTTTGGTCATAATCTATGAATTTATTGAAGGATGTTAATCATTTCCTTTTGGTGGGTGGGATAATTATTTATTTTTGGATTAAGGGGGCTAACAGTATTATTACATAGTATGGAAGTAGTAATAGGATGTTGTTGATATTTTCTACTTATTAATGCATAATTGTTTCTTTGGTATTATTTAAAACCATACACCTATTTATTTTTATCATATAGTTCATTATCCTTTTGACTAATGAAATTTAAAGTCTCAATAATCATGGAAGTGGAAGGGGATTAGATGTGCTAGGATCTCTAGATGTACTAGATGCATTTGGGTGATTTGTATCTATCTTGAACTGTCCCATATCCATTTTTTAAATTTCAAAAGTGTTATATAATTAGATTCAATATAATTCTCCATTTTAGGTGGTGTTGTGTACCCTACACCAATTAGGTAAGACTAATTAACGAATGTTAATTCCAAACAATTTTAATGATGATGACTTAGGGTTATTATTTAGATAATTAAATGATCAATTATTCCTTTCATATACGAAAATTTGAGTTGTGTTTTACCCACCAAATTTTAATTTTTTTTTAAGAATAAGAAAATCATTAATGAGTTTTTCACCATGCATTGGCTGACATATATCTTGTTTTTGTTGAATTTTGTAGAAATGTTTTCGTGTTTTTAATAATTGGAATCATATCTTGATTTTGTTTTTCTTATATTTTTTAATATGATGGTAATTCAAAGTTTTTAGTTAGGAAAATCATATCTCAAAGAAAAAACATTAGTAACTAAAATGGGATTGAATAAAGGAACATTATGGTGAGCATTTGGAATGAGTTTTGACATTGGTATGTTCTAATTAATATTTAGAATGATATGTCCTTATATATTTAATTGTCTATGAATTTTGAGATCCTCAACACAATTTTTTGGCTATTAATTAATTTATGCAATGTTTCCTAGGAATATGACTGTAATTGGTTCCAATGCATCTTTATAGATCTCAAATGATAATGGAAAATTTGACTAGTATAAGTGGGTGTTACACCCTTAGTCTATAATGTATATTATTATATGCATGGATTATTTATGTCTATCATAACATTTACTTAAGACATATGATTATTTATAGAGTTTAATATTAGCATTAGTGTTGCATTAGGATGTTTTCATAGCATAGTTAAGGTATGTATAAGAGGTACTAGTTATAATATGATCATCATATTGCAAATTATGTTCTTATCATGTGATTATAGAGGTTTTATCCTTAATGTGGCTCATAATTTATTCATATATTTTTATTTTTTCTATCATCTATTGATCTCTTGTTTTTATTTTATTTCATTTTTCAATTAGTTTCATTGAAAGTGGTATCAAAGATTCAATTTGGGCAAAAGTGTGGGTGAAACTACAATTTTGGAGAATCTTTTATATGTTCAATCCATTTATAATTATTATAAAAAAATTACTGGAGTTTTAAAATCATTCAATAATGTTAAAATAAATTTTTCTGGCTTTGGTAATAATTTTAATAAATTATTTTAGATTTAAGGTTTTTAATAATTCACTTTACATGTTGAATTTTAAGTATTTGTTTGGATTTATTTACAATTTTGAAAAGATCAAAAAATATAGTGGGTGGTATATTATTTAATATATTTTTTTGGGTCCAACATAGATATAAAATCATTTTGTAAAATTTTGGCTAAAGGTGAAAATCAAATTTTCAATGTTAGTAATTTCTATGATAGGACCAAACACTATGGATCGAGGCAAGGGTTACATAACTTCTATAAAAAAATAGAACAAAGAGGAAATAGACCTTGAAATAGGAATCAAGGGATCTTGTATTCTAATATTTTCTTTGAAATATTCAAAAGTGATCTATATTGAGTATAGTGCATAAAACATAGTGTCCAATATGGCCAGTAAAGGAGATATGGACAACATAGAAGTAAAATTAAGTAAAATCAAACAAGATATGAGAAATATAATGGTGAAATTATAAAATATCATGATGGCCTCATTGAATAATTAGTGAAACCATCCAACATTCATTAATGCATATCCCAACCAATTTGGAACTTCTTGTTAGCCTAGTCTAGTTCTAAGTACCATACAACTTACAACACAATTTTTTTTCAATTCAATAAAAAGTGTCAAATGCACAAATAGAACCAATTTGTTTTAGAAAGAGTGGAAAGGTATTTGTTATTTATTGAATATAAGCCAATAAATATTCCACATAAGAGGTATACTTCTTCCAAAAGGTTTCCATTTAGGTAATATTTTGATTACATGTCATCATCCAACACCTCCTCATTGAAGGTACAACCAAAAATTTGACTAGTTGAGGAATACACTCAAAACCAACAAGAGATGTCTTAGTCCAAAAACATATAACCAACATTTAATATTTCTATTTTTTAAAAATAATATTACCATACAGACAATGCTACTAAATCTTAATTAAGAATAAAAATTCATCTTAAAATCATAATAAATTATCCAAACTCACTAATAGAGGATACTAATGAAGTTTAGTATCGAGTATCTGATTAAGTTGAATAACTTGTTAAGATAAGAGGTAACATGAGTGGATAAATATTTTATAAATAATCATCCATATATGGTAAATGTTGAGGATAACACTTATTTGAATTGGGAACATGTTATGCTCGTAGTATATAAAGTGTATTGGGATACATCTTTCCAACATATGGTTATCATAACCTCTAATTAAGTCTTATGATAATTTATATAGCTTCATATTATTAATAGAATTTACTTAACACATGCTCATATCCTAACTAGGGTATATACAGGAGGTAGTGGTTAGTAATTGATCATTATATTATGAATTGTGTTCTTATTATATGGTTGCATAGGTCTCCCCCTCAAAGTGATTCATCCTTTATTAATTTATTATAATATATTTCATTCATATTTAGATATATTTTTGTGACTATATTTTATTTATGAATTTATTTAATGAAATATTAAATCTGTAACAACCCCACTAGGTTAAACTAGCATTAGGTAGATTATTATTTTTAATTTTCATTCTACTAAAAATATATAATGAGAGATTTTTAACTAAATATATAAAAAAATATAACCATTTACCAATGGTTTAATAATTATTCATTTAGATAGTGATCACTTAACAAAGTACACATCTAAAATCATAAATAATTTTAATTTAATAACATAGATACTAATTTACAAGTCATTCACCACTAACAAAAAATATTATAATTTTTACTAAAATTGTAGTCATATAAAATGCAAAAATTGATAAATGCATGGAGAATGACACCCAACGCTTAGGTCCCTCTTACTTGCTCTCATAACCCTCATAAGCATCTTTTCACTAACTCTTAGTCATTCATAGCCTTCTAGACTTGATCTCAAATGAGATAAACCCCTTTATCCATGACTAATATATCCTCCTAGGTCCTATCTACTCAAGATAATAGTGCCACACTAAGACTAAAGTGTCGATGCCACTCCTGTCCACTTTTGGTGTTGTTGTCCAAGTCCATTTTTGGCCCCAATGGTCAATTTATTTTACTTTCCCATCCTTATATTTGTTACCTTAATGCAATCACATTAAACCCATGACCAATAAATCCCTATAAAATTAAATTAAAATATCATTTGGAAAGGGCTGGCAATTATCACTAAATAAGTAAGAATCCAAGAAAAACTACTCAAGCAATCTTCCCTATTATCTGCATATAATAAGCCAACACACATAAAAAATTATTCAAATCCTTACATAAGTCACTAGTCACTTCAATCACATCTAGTTTATCATTTTTTATCTTCATACACATAATTGCACAAAGAACATATATTAGGAGATAAACATATGGCTTGATCCCTCTTCGAAGTATTGGTATCTAGGAAACATGCCCACACAAAGGTTATGGATCCGTGTCCATTGAATCTTACACACACTAGCCCCCTTCCTCTTACTCAAAATTGGTAAAAACATAATGGAATATAGGGTTTTAATAAATGATCAACTCTATAGGGATCTATATAGACTTGCATGTACTAAACATTTGTGAATAAGGTCACACAAACCTAGTGAACAAAACACAAAAATATCATATCCTTACGATAAAAGAGATAGAGGCAGACTATAATTCTAGTGCCACCCTATCTAATTTTGGTTCTCCTATACAATCACAAAAAAAATCTAGATATTAGTTTGTGATAGTGTCCTAGTCTTACACAATGAATTCTAGCTTCTGTCTCAATCACATCAATCAGTTTCTAGCTGTCTTATTTTCTTCCCTTTATTACTATTTTTAGAAAATATTAAATTAAAATAAAATTTCATAAATAAATAGATTAATAATTAAATATTTATTTATTTATTTTACTACTCAAATATTTTAACTAAATTAGGAATAATACACCAATATTCCCAAAACTGTTTAATCATTTGGTGAACCCAGCTTATGTCATTTGTGCACAAAAACCCTAGAAAACCTAGGGTAAATTTCTTATTGATTTTTCCTCTATTTTTATAATATTTTACATATATAATGAAATCATAAGTTATCATTTAATTTTAAAATTTCATACTAATTTTAAAATAATTTTCTTTCCAACCCTAGTTTCCCATACTAGGTCCTAGTATTTTCTTAGTAATTTTCCAATCATTTTCTAATTTTTTACTAGCATATATAAATTAAAAAATCCATTAAAATTTTAAAATTCAATATTAATTTTCAAAAACATTTATTTTTCAAAACCCTAGTGGAGTCCACTAGTTCTCTTTAAATCATAAATTTTCCAATAAATTTCTAATTTTTTACCAACATATATAACTCAAAAATTCACTTTCAATTTCAAATTTTAATAGTAAATTGTTCAACCAATTATCTTTCAAACCCTAATTTCATTTACTAGTTCTTATTTGCTTCTTGAGGTATCACCTTACATGTGTTTGAACTTCATATCCTTTTTATGCATATTCTAGTTCCTTATTTAGATTATATCTATTTATTATTTTCCACTATTATCCAAGTTATTTTCCCTATGACACGTAAGTTTCTTGCATCTATTCCTTCAATATTAAATGCAATAATTAGTGTTAATCCTCTTTAATTCACCCAAATTCTAGCAACTTGATCATATACCATGGATATAAAACCAACTCAAGTTCCTGTTATAGATTCTACACATCTAGATTACACTATTTTCAATAAAAATAACTTTTATAATGAGTAGTATGACAATAATAATGATGATGTACACACAAATTCTCATGTTACACCACATTGGATTACTAATCCACTTCAACTAATTACTGATAATGAAGTTATCCTCAACAAATATTTGATCCTACAAAGTTTTTGAGAAAGAATCTGGGACCATCCCCAAGATCATACTCTTATCTTGTAATATATCATGGAAATAAAAAAAGGCTAAGAAAACTGAATATTCCATTAATTAAAATAAACCAATTACAAATGACACTATGGGGGGTAAATATATCTCAACAACCCCCTATAGCAGCCCAACCTACCTCTATGCTATCAGCTACAACTAGTACATATGTATATCCTAATGTGGTATCCCTTGTGTAAGAGATAAAATATATTTAATACAAGGTAATAAATCTTGTTCAAGGTTATACATCTTAAGCAAGGTACATCTAGACCAACACAAGCTTTGCATTCTTTTTCTCTACTACATACACCATTGGCATGTCACATTACTTCTACACCCTTGCCACAAGGTTTTGTTTAACACAAGCTTACTCTCTATGATGGAAAGGGAGATCTAGAGACATGTTTGAGATACTTTCATGAAAAATTATTAGATTATGTACCAAATGGTTGGCTACATACCAAGATATTTCTATGGAACCTAAAGGAATATGATTTACAATGGTTCTTCAATCTACCAAATTAATTATTCAATACATTTAATCCTTTAACTGATATGCTCCTATCTCATTTCAGCATTAACATTGGTGATAATTTTTTATATGCCTAAGTTGCATAATAGAAACAAAGGTCAAATGATCATCTCATAGATTATATTCTTTAATATAATACTCTTTTGGCTAAAATGACTAGTCCCATTACCGATCAAGAGTTACAATATCTCTTCAAACATAGTCTTCTAATAGATTTACATAAATTAATCATGTTCAAAAGATTCTCTTCCTTCACTAAATTATGTCACACACTAAAGGAATGAGAATTCAAACTAATTTTAATGGGAGAACTCAAGTACACAAGTATCTCAAACACAACAAACAAGAGTAACAATAAAGTCTCATAAAAAATCAAGTTCAATAATAACAAGAGTCACAATCAACCAATACTTAATGTGGATTTTGAGCCCCCTCAATGAGTGGTATTATCAACACATCCTCGATGACCATTCAATAATCTACCAATTTCTCTATCCAAAGTTTTATAGTAGCTATTAGAATATAACATTATATCTCTCCCTCATATTTAAGAAGTTGACCCAATAAAGCCTCTTCCATAGGGATATGATTAGCATGCATTTTGTAAGTTTCATAAAGCACCGACCATACAAAA
Source organism: Torreya grandis (assembly GCA_037957365.1). NCBI lineage: Eukaryota > Viridiplantae > Streptophyta > Pinopsida > Cupressales > Taxaceae > Torreya > Torreya grandis. The sequence continues at coordinate 3,010,261 of JARHVA010000466.1, forward strand.
AATAAATGCATTAGTTTGAGACATAAGATATAGGATTTGATAGATGGTAATCATATTGATCTTGGTACTTTAGTTGAGCCTTCCTAGGCAAAGAAAACATAGGACAAAGATTTGAAAATATTTTTAGATCCTTTTCCATAGAATTCTAAGTAGGAGATAGGGGACACATCAGGGGTTCACCATGTATATCATGCACATCCCCCACTAGATACATATAGGGTGTCTTTAGTTAAGACACATCCTTTGAATAACATGATTGGTGTATACAATTATATATTTCCATCTAGACCTTCCATCTCATTATCAAATCAAGATATCATCGAGAATGATTCAGATTATCATGCACTCTTTATCAGATCTTATATTAATAATCATCTTATTCATGGTGTTCTCATAAATAATGGATCTAGTATTAACATGTGTGCTATGACATTATTATATAATTTAGGATATTCAAAAAAGGATATTACCTTAATGGACATAGTTATTAATGGATTTAGTGGGCACATATAGAGTTCATTGGGTGAGATTGTATTTCCTCTATAGGTTGGTACAACACATGTGGTGACACCATTCACTATAGTTCCTAGTGTAGGAGTTTTTGATATGCAACTTGGTCAACCATGGATTCAAAAAAATTCAGTAGTAACTTTTATACTTCATAGATGCATTAAATTCATTCATGATAATCAGGTTGTTATAGTTGGTGGAGTTCCATATGAGTTACCTCTCCCCACCTCAAAGCCATCTTCTACTTTGAAATCACTAGTTTTAGTTTTGCCACTAGTTTTTATTTTGTCATCAATTATAGTTCTTCATCCAATTATGATTCAAACATAGTTGAAGCATCCATCACTAGTATAAATATTTCATACACCTACATAGCTTCAAGATTCTAAACAACTTCCAACTACAGTGTTCACACCTAGGAAGTATCATTGAGATATCATACATCTACTCATAAAGCACATGTTCAGAGAGCTTCTCCTACTATCATATGGGTCCCTAAGAGCCCTATAATTACATCCACTTCTTAGAGGTATAGGGGGATCCCACACTCAATTTATACTTTATATATTTTATAGCACTTAAAGAATATATAACTTTTAGAGCCATAGTCTCAACATTTCCATCATGCTTCATGATCATGCATGATTCCTCTCCTTGATACATGACAACATGATAGGGAGTCTCCCATGTGACTCATCAGTTACTATCATCTCTTTTTAGGTTTATATATACATATTTTTTTATGATTGATTGTACATAACTTATATCAAAAATACAAAAAAAATACAAAATTCAAAAATACAAAACCATTCAAATATGTCAAAACACCAAAAATATTTCAATTATATGCATCATCCATGCTTTAGACTTCTACTACAATGCTAGACTTACATTTGTTGTTTTATGCTATTGTTTATCAATTTATATACATTACCATGCTTCACTTGATATTATTTGAGTGTGTGCAGTGACATCCACCTCTTTGATTTCTTCACTCTACCCATTGAGGGGACATCCTACTTTTAAATTTGAGATATACATTGATATACATACCCACTAAGGGAATCCTCTACATGACTACACCATCTAGGTTATGTCATTATAACACCACACACTCTATTTATCATGTTGATGTACATTATCTACTAGCTTATATAGATTACTATATCGACATATCACTATTATATAACACTTATGTAGTTTTTACCATATACCTAGTCTTGTACTAACATGCCTTGCATAATTTCCCTCTTGCTTTGATTAGTTAGATGTGATTTTATTTATAGTTATTACATACTTTCCTTTATTGCTTTACGTAGCTAGATTGTTTACAGTTCTCAATTCCTATTTTGTCTCTTATATGTGCTTTAGGACATTTCCTAATGTCCTTTGCTTTTATTCATGTATGTTCCTTTCTCTATTTGCCAATGTCCCTTATTTGTAAAATTCTATGTGATTATGGCTTCCATATAATCTTTGCTTGTTTCAATTATATATATATATATATATATATATATATATATATATATATATATATATATATATATATATATATGTATGTATATATAGATATATGTATATATATATGTATATATATATATATATATGTATATATATATGTATATATATATGTATATATATATGTATATATATATATACATATATATACATATATATATATATACACACATATATATATATACATATATATATATATATATATAAAATTGAAACAAGCAAAGATTATATGGAAGCCATATGTAAAATTTGAACGTGTCTTATATGCTTGCTTTCTAGTTTGAGTGACATGTGCCCATATACCTTATTTGTGTGGCCCCTTAGCCAACCTTGTATGCTTCTTTTTTCTTACCTTGTGTGCTTGTTTCTTGTTTGTTCCTCATTGTTTGCAATGCTATGATCCACATCATGTATTTATCTTGATTTCTTGGATGCCATGATGGACATTGTGCTCCATTCCTCAAACTAACTGTTGATGCTTAGACATGGGCTAATTCCAACACTAACAATGGGAGGTTTCAGGAATGTGGGACTTATGACTTGAAATGACCTATAGATTTTAAATAAGTTGGCTCTTCTTTATCTCAAAAGTATTTTTGTGGAAAAAGGATAGAAATTAACTAGAAATGCTAATGCAATGAAAGAAAATGTAACTATGGTGATGCACCTAAATTTAATTCAATCTTTAATACTCAGCACAATGAAGCTATCTTTTGGATTCAATCACATTAAAGAGTAAACAATGCATGATCAATGTAAAAGGTGAAAACAAATAGAATCAAAGATTCACAACTTAGATGATTTTTGTAGTAACATAGAAAATATCAACAAAGGCATAGAATTTAGTCTTCTCATTAATTTTCTAGTTACATAAAAGGCACATATACAAGCACAGTTATACAAACTTTCTAACTCAAGAAAACATAACAAAGGCAAATGATATTCCTAGCCACAACTAAAAAGTCTAAAACTTTTTGATAACAATCTCTTTAGAAAATTCTCTCTATCTTCTTATCTCTTTCTGATGATCTCTACACTCATATTTATAGCATCGGACTAGCTCTAGATTGCCCACACATTCCCAATCCAATGGTCTAACTGAACTCTAACTAAATTGGAAGTGTCTAACAAAAGATATTTCTTGGATCTAAAATGTCTTGTCTCCCTACAAGTTCATTGGCTGAAATAGATACACATGATGCTTCCCATTATGAAATGGGTGAGGACACTTGGTAGTATCCACTTTTTTCACTTGAAAACTATCTCATCATTTAGGTGACACCAAAAAATGAAACTTGGCAGCTTTCACGGCACTTTTCATGTAACTTATACTCTTTATATGTCTTTGCTCAGGAGTGCTCTATCTTTGACATATGTCATAGTCCACTACTTCAAAAATTTAACAACTTATAGAAAATGGGACCCACAACACCTCTTGCCTGAGTAGCTTCAAAAGGGGAATAGGGACAGGTGTCACTTTCCACATATCTTTAATAAGGGACACATGGTGGTCTCTAATTTCTTTAGAATCTCTTAGACACTTTTTAAAAATCTTATGGAAGGTGACACATGGTGGTCTTAACTTTCTTTAAAAGCTTTTAGACACTTTTTGAAAATCCTGTGCAAAGTGACACATGGCAATCTCTGCTTTCTTTAGAAATAAAACCTAGGGCCCACCATAGTCCTTAGCAATGAAATAAAATGAAGATGTTTCAAATGTTGACACATGGTAGCTTCTACTTACTTTATCTAGGGACACGTGGCATCTTTCATTGATTTTATAAAAATATATTGAAACCTTTTACAGTTGCCACTTGGCACCTTCCACTTGACCCTTAGAGAATCTTATTCAAAGAAGATTTCAAAACTCATAAGAAATTTGAAACGTGGATGCCAACACTTATCGCCTTTTGCTAGATTATAACTGGACACGTGGCACATTTCATGCAACCTATAAAAATTATAAAATGTGTCCCAACTAATGACACCTGGTAGCTTTTGGGTGACTTTGATACTTAGACAAAACTTAGGCAAAAAGAAACTTGCACCTGCACTTTGTGTCAAAAAAATTCACTGCCTTGAAACTAAAATGCGTAGTGACAAACTTGGAGTTCACAACTAAAACTTTAAATAATAAAAATGTAGAGTTTTTTACTCTACAGTTCTTGGTGACCCTGAGGACTTTTGAGCCTGCTCAAAAAATAATCCACAAACTCCAGCATGATCAAATGGCGTAAAAATCACAACTTCATTAAGGTCGTTTGATAAATAGACCACTCATCATTAGATAATCCCTACTTATTTTGCTATCCATGGAAGGCTAAATCAAATTTGATGATATCCTTATGTGAAAATTTTTATAAAATATGAACTATAGCCTTCTATTTGAATTCAAGCTGGGACATGGGAATTAGGATAGCTTCTACTTCAGGCACTGATGAATCATCTCTTAAACCCTGGAAAACTAACTAATCATTTTTCTTGGCTAACACAAAGGTTTAATCTCATAAACCATCAACATAGTGTTGATATTAGGAAAAGGGGAGGGAAGACCCAACTGCACCAAATCTTTAATCTGTTGTTTCATGTATTTGATTCCTTCTTTCACCACATCTAGAATCTCTCTATAATTGATTGCTATGGAGTTGAAACTCAGAACTTCATTCACTCTTTTGGTAATGATCATTCTGTCACTAATCCCTACTACTATTAACATTCCATCAGTTGTATCATATAGCTTCTGCAATAGCATTTGAGAGTCAAACACTCTCAAAGAGACAGTGGATAGAGTGGCTTCAACTGAAGTCTCCACCTTTTTGCATAATTTTTGTGCATTTAGCAGAAAGGTTTGAGATGGTTGGAGCTGAGTAATCTCCTCAGAGATTCTTTTCCATATTGATACGTAAATCTCCTTAACTAGATTCAAAAGCCCTATATTCTTTGGCCTATTAGCCAACTCAAGTGTGAAGTTGGGCCTGTATGGTAGTGGTATTTTTCTACTCATTCAATAGCATTTGTTGAAGTTGAGTGACCTGTAGCAGGCTTTCCTCACATTTTTCTTGTAATGTTGCCTTTTCTCACCTTAAGGTTGTCACTGCATCTTTCACCTTCATCAACCCTTCTTTTCAAGAATCATTTTTGGCTTGAATAGCCTGGTGAGTCTGGAAAGAAATAGTATCTTGCAACTATTTGTTGAGACTCTCTATTTCATTATTCTTGGTATTGATTTCTATAGTCAAACTGCTACAGTTTGCCTTCTCTCGAGCTAGATCAACCTCCATCTTTTGTAGCTTCTTTGGTACTTTCAAATAATAATTACCTACTATAGAAGTGGATTCATTTAATAGATCAAACTTATCTTGTGGTCTAAAAAGTGACATATCTATTGCCACTGCATTCATTATATAATCTTTAGGCTACATCTGCTCATTTGGATTGACTATATTAGGTGACAAATGGGTCACTGTTAGTTGCTGCTGGATTGGGTCAAACTGTGACCTCATATGTGGTGTAGCCAGGGATTTATTATCTTTCATCCTCTTTTTCTCCATTTAGGCTTCTGTAGCCTTCTTAGCAACATCTGCTTGAGTTTGGAAGGTAGAAGGAGAGACAATATGTCCACCCACAAAAGGATAACCCTATGGCAAGTCATATGGAATATCCAAATGTTGGCTACGGGGAATTTGAGGAGGTACTTTCTTTGGGATAGAGGGGGAAAAATGAGGCAATGATGTGGCCTAAGTATGGAAAGATGGGGTAAAATGATAAATGGGCATAGCAAAGGTGGCATGTGATATTATTTGGCCAGATGGAATTGTTACCCCAATAGAAGAAGAGAGAGATTGAGAAGAAGGGGAAACAATACATACCTAAGGAGAAACTGATGTACTCTGTGGTTGGTGTTGTGAGGGTTCTACCTCCTCCTCTAAATCAAGCTAAAACCTCAGCCTCTTATGTTTCCTTGGGGTTTCTTCTTCTGGATGTGCTTCCTTCTCTTCAACATTTATCACTACTGCTAGTGGTGAATGTACAAAACTAGGAACCCTGAAGGCTGACACTGATGGAGAAGATTTGGGTGGTGAAAATAACCCATTCTTTTATTTTTCAATGGTAATGAGAGATTGGGGTCAAATAGTTAAAATGACTATAGCTGAGGTTTGTCCTGTGGTCTGTAATGTATGACTAGATTCTGCTCTAGCTTCTGACTCTCCACCATGTGTCTACACATTGGTTATATCAGGGCTAGAGATAGGAGACATACTACATTCATCCCAGAGTTCTTCCCATTTCTCATCTAAATCCACATTTCCAAAAGAGTGAGTTATCTCAAAAATCTCTTTCCTATATTTCCAATAGGCTTCTATTTTCTTAGAGTTCCAGTCTTTGTTCTTTAATGCTCTTCTTAAACTAGAAGTCATTCTGATTTTAGGATCAAAATCCTTTTTCTTAACATAAAATGTTTCCCATGGTCTGTCCTCTTGAAGGCACAAATCTATCAATTCTACATAAAAATAAAGAATATCTTCCCTAGGATTTCTTCTATTTTCCCAAAAAGGATAACCCTCATGCACAATTCTAGTAGCAACCTTATTATTCTTGAGCAGTGAAGTTATGAAACCATTTCATTCATATCCCCATTTATCATCAATTAGAAAGAAACCCAGGAAGGCTAGCTTTCTCAGCAACATGTGCTCAACATCTCTGACCTCTAGGGCCATGTTGTTTGTTACCCATGGAAACATCATACATTTTCTTCTTTTTCTTCCTAGTGCCATATTCATTATCCACCATAGAAACTTGCTTAGTGACCTCTAAGAATTATAACCTAAGGGTCAAAATATTAGGTAGAAACACTAGTTCTCCACTAAAACCATGGACTCTAATACTAGTATGATAGGATCCAAAAAAGTAATCTCAAGGAATAATGCAATTGGTCATAAGGCCTGAGACACTTAGAGTCAATCTATTTACAACCAGCTCTGGGCTTAGATGACAAAAGGCAGGGGCAACAAAAAGTTCCCAAAATTTGTATGGGTCACTAGTTTTGGACAAGATATGTGTCCATGTAGACACAAGAATCATCTTATGTAGACTGAAGCTTGGGTCACATATATTTAGATGCATGTATTGGGAAAAGATGCTAGATTTTTGATACAACATAAGGCAAAATAGATAATAAGAATACCTGAAAATCCATTTAGATTTGAACTAGGTGAGTTTTTCAACCATTGAATATGCAATCTACTCAGAGAAATCTAGCTGATATTCCTAAGACTTGTCAACAATTTTAAATCTGAATAGAATGGCCATTTGCTCTTCATAGATAGTTATATCCTCTTTCATTCTAAAAATGAAAGCCATCATGAAAAGTGTCTCTTGAATAGATTGTGAAAATTGTGCTCTTGCTGTTGGTAGTATTGGTACAGTGGTATTATCATCCCCTAATTGCAATTCTAATTTTAGAAACCTTAATTGATTATTGATGTTTACCCATGTTTTTTACACATTGGCAATGGTGGGAAATGTTGCTGTCTTGTCATGATACAAGGCAAACATGTCTCTGATAGCCTTTAGTGTAATTTTCACCATGAATGGACCCTGTTGTATGGTGTTTGAGGGTGCATGAAACAATTCAGAGCATATTTCAACCAAGTCATGGCATAGATGTACACTTGAGACAACGAATTGTGTTAGTTGGGAAGTCCATATCCTCATTGTGAATGTTTCGTATTGTCCATCCTTGGCCTTCTAAATAAATCTTTGATGTGCCCCTTCTCTTAGAGTTTTTATAGGCTTTTGAAGGATTGGGTCGATGATTCTATGTATAAAATATTTCACCTTTGCTAGGTCATTTGTGTAACCAAATTCAGGGACTCTAGTCTGTGGATAGGTCTTTAAGGGTTGTGCGGGGGCTGAAACATATGATTTTCTTATGATAAACTTATCAATGGATTCATAAATCCCAAACCCTTATTTCAAATACTGTGTTCCCTCCATATCTATGTCTATACATGGAAATAGTGAACTGTGGTAATAGGTATGGAGCTTTGCAATAGGGAAGGCACTTTCAATAAGCAGGTTTGCTATGAACTCAAAATGTAGGTAATAGGGATTTTTTAGTAGATGTAAGAATTTTTGAGACACTTGATAAGCCTTAATTGATTTTTATGGGGTATTTAATGACCCATCAAGTCTCAAAATGGAATTAAAAATAGATAACCATTAGCAAATCATACTAAATCTTCATGGGATAGTGAGTTAGACATGTCATGAAAGTGGCTGTGTAAGGTACTTTAGGGAATTTAAGGATTTAGGAGATATTTAATGTGTCAAGATTTTTGAAAATTTTGAAAAAGGATCTGAGCCATAGCCACGTGTTTAAAGTACACTTATTTAAAAGAAAGAGCAGGAAAGAAAAATGGGAAAACAAAGCAATAAGGAAAGGGAAAATATTTAACTATGATACATAAGAGATACAACTTAACTAAAATGTTTTAGATAGATCCCAATTGTTGTCCCCAAAAAATGCCACTCATTTTTGGGACAACCTGTAATCAAAATTATCTCTTCCCTTTTAAAAATTTGTCCTGGGCATTTAAATTCCTTATTTTTCAAGCTTCTCGAAAATCTACGGACTCTTTCAAGGTTAGAGAAAACTATGGACTCTGTAGATATGTTTTTGCAGACTCAACATGCTTGAAGTTAGCATTCAGGGTCAAAGGCTTCTACAGGTGGTTTCAGTCAAAAGAATTAGTTTTTCAACACTTAGTCATATTTTGAGACTATTTTAGTGCCTTGGTTCGAATAGAGATCTCCATCGGCAAACACCAGCAGTAGGTTCAACGGTTCAAGTCAATACAAAGGTTCATCGGTTTTTGGTTCACTCCCCATCAGCATGTGCAATGATTGAACAAATTTTCAAGCCTTGAATTCCTTCATAAATTTTTCTCAAAGTAATTCCTTCAGACAAAAAGTCTGAAGGAATTTAGGTGCAACTATGCCAAGCCGAGTGGCCAGGCAGATACAAATTGCCTGTAGACAATTTGTCCATGGAAATGCACAAGCCAAAGCATGTGAAATGTCCATAGACTACTGAAGAAGCAAGGATGGATCTGACTGCCAATAAGGACCCAAGCACGATGGCCATGTAGATGTCAAGTTTAGCAGAATTTGTCACGACTTTGCCCGTGACAACTATCTCCTCTTCTTCTATGTAAGAGCGGCAATTTTAGCCACCCATGCATTCCTTCTCTCTTCTTCTCATGCACTTTTGTCATGTAAAAGTGCATGAAATTTTGTAATGTGTAATTACATGTAAAAAGTTTGGAAAAATATCTCAAAAGTCAAAGATGAGTCATCTTTGACTAAGATATTTTTTGTATTTTATTATTTTCTAGTTTTTGAAGATTTCTACCTATATATAGTGGAGACCTCTTTTATAAATATATCTCTGATAATTGAGAGCAAAAACTCTGTTGAAATTGAAATAATTTTGGAGACTTTGTGCTCAAACTTGTAAATCATATTTTATTAAATAAATGAGAAGCAGGTTTATTTTAGACTTTGTGTTGAAATTATTTGTGTTATTTAGGAAACAGTTCTTATGTTCGTTTTCCTGGTAATATCTTGTTTATCTAATTTAATAAGCAAAGTGGGTGTGTTAATATTATCTGGAAATGTTTCTAAAAGGTAGACGATAGAATTTGAGCTATTTTATCTTTATGATTCAGTTATCTTTTTTAGTTTCAGGCAAAGACTTTGTGCTTCATTTCATTCTATGATTACGCTTATTCTGAATCGGTGAAGGAGGCTATAGAAGACTTTGAGCTTACGTGAGTTTCTTTGTGAACTTTTGTTATTTACTTCAGGTGATTTCCTACTCTACGTTGGATACCATTCCTGAAAGAAGAGGAATGTTGTTGGCCCACGACTAGGATTTATCCCTCTTGCTCCTTGTACATCACCTCTAAAAAAAGAGAGGTGGATGTTGTTACACCACCCCATGTGTTACTTTCTACTTATATATATATATATAGTGTATAAATATTCCTAGGGAACCTCCCCTTGATGAGAGGAGAGATTTACCTCATCCAGATCTGGTAAACCCACACTTTTCATGGTGTAAATCTCCCTATGCTGTGGTTGATATACCCATTTTGTCATCAGTTAGTTGACGACAAAATATTCACCCAACAGTTTTTGGTGACTCCACTAGGGAATCGAATTTGTAGTTTGGAACCTCAAGTTTTAGATTGAAGCAGTCCCTACCCTTATCCATTACAGAGTCTGGTGACTCCATTCCATGTCTTACCCATTATAATTATAGCCTTACCATCTCTGTTATATTATCTGGTCTACAAAACCAGATCCACTGGGAAGAACGTGCATTTTGAAGCCTCAAGCTTCAACTTGAAGTAATTTTGGTCCCTTTTTCATTTGAAATCTGGCAACTCCATGCTACACAAGAGCCAGAGATCTAAGGGTGTTTTAAGCCTCATGTTTGAGATGGTGCAGTAGAGCAATTTTGATCTATTTCTTCCACCGCCTTTCCTCCAATGATCTAGGAGTCTTCCTCCTGACCTTATTGGGTCACCAACATAACGTAGAGCTTCTTTTCCTGCTATTAATAGTGCCCTACCTATTAACACTCCACCTAGATTTATTGTCCCTTTATTTAATCATCCTTATATAATGGCTCAAGGCCCATGGGACAATTCCTTTAGTCTTCTTAATTTGACCCCACCCTTGCATGAACTACCTCGTAGTTCTAGGAAAAAATTTCCCAAGTTTTTTGGTGATGGGAAGGTTCATCCTGATGAGCATATTGCCACTTTCTCCATAACATGTGGTGTAATCGGTGTGGAATTCAAGGATGTAGCAGTGAGACTTTTTGTAGAAACTCTACAAGGCACTGTCGTAGATTGGTTCTACCACCTTCAAGCTCAAACTATAACTAACTAGAATACATTAAAGTCCATATTTGAAGCTAGATTTAAACCTGTAGAGGATGCACATGCCTTGTTAGCTCAGCTAGAACAAATGAAAAAAGAATCCCAGGAAGCCATGAGGGATTTCATAGCCAAATTCAATAAGTTAAGGAACTAGATTCCAACTGTTGCTCAGCCCACGCCAGAGAATCTCAAATGCTTTTTTATCAACTCACAGCTTCCTGAAGTAAGTTTTTTATTGAGGCGAGCTGGCCCTATGGATCTAGCATTGGCTCAAAATTTGGCTACTAAAATTGAGGATGATCTCATCCTAGTAGGTAAGATTAGAAAACACCCTGGTAAAAATAGATTCTCTTCATTTGCTAAAAGATATTTTATAGGCACTACAGATCCTATGGTGCAAAAATTGACAAATAAATTGATAGCTTTGAAGAGACAAATGGACCAAGTTATGTCTACTTCTCTTAATCAGCATATACCAAGGAAGACATTTTAGAATCAAGCGTACCAAGGCAATGCTGTAGGAATTAAGGGTAGCTAAATCATCTTCCTCCCCCATAAAAGATCCTCACCCTTGAAGCCCCTCTAACCAACTCAGTAGTTGGATATCTAGAAATATAACATGCTTCCCCTTTCTAACCTGAGTTGGACCAAAAATATGATGTTAATCTCTTTGAAGACTAGGAAGAAGAATTAGCTGGTGACTTTGTCATTGGTTACCTAAATTATCAGGATGAACCTAAAAGCAAGGGGAATGTAGCTGAGGGATCATATGTCGTATTCACTCGATCCTAGAATTAGTTAGATTGACAAGCTGATAAAGAGGAGACAGAGGAGCAACCTCAGCCAGTAGTTTCAATTAATAAGTAAGGAACCACTATGCCTTTCCAACCAAAGGACCTGATGACTATTGAAAAGGTACGTACCCCAAGCATCTCTGCACCCTCTACTTCAATTTCACAAACCAACCCTCCCCTCCCAAAAACCAAAAGAGTGAACTCCCATCCTCTGTGCCTAGTCCAATTCAAACATTTAACATAATTGAGCATGTCAAAAAGACTAAAATTCAAATGTCTAAATTTGAATTTCTACAAGCCCATCCTAAAAAGTTGGATAGGTTGGCAGAATGTGTGAAAGGTACAGCCATCCCCACAAGACAAGAAATTATGAAGGTAACTCATGATCCCCCAAATAATGTATCCACTTAGGATAATCTTGTCGTGACTCCTCTAATTGCTCCAAGTAAAATAGAACCTTTCTATGTTTCCCTGTTAATAAACGGTCGCAAGCTGAGCAACTGCATCATCATTTTTGGTGCATCTAACAACATCATGCCTACTAAAGTGGTAGAATCTCTTGGTCTCACATTGACTAAAACATTTGGGAGATGATTCTCCATGGAAAACAAGCAAGTCCCACTCCTTGGTCAGATCGAAGATGCCCAATTTGCATTTGCAGCGTTCCTTGATAAGAAGATCAAGATGACAGTTCTGGTAACTGACATCCCAGCTTCATATGGCATTTTGCTTGGATGAAACTTTTACAAGGATGTCAGAGGAGAATTGATCATGGACTTGTCCTAGGCAACAATCCATGTGAAAGGCGTGATACAAAGGTTTCTTCCTGATAGAGAGGCAAAGTATGTGGTCACCCAAACATCAGCCCCTATGGCTCAAATTCTATTTGAGTCCTCTGACAGGGGTAATTATTTTCTGACCATAGAAGAGGTTCATGAAGAACCTATTAAAACCCTTGAGAATGACAACCAAAAAATTGGTTCAAATGAAACAACGATAAGTGGGCCTGATAGTGCCAATTAGTGGCGGGTGTCAAATGAGGACAATCAAATTAGGTGCTGGATGGAACCAGAAGAGAAACCATTTATGGTAGCTAACCATGCTACTACGCATCATGATCAAGGAAAATAATTTTTTGCTAAGAAAATAAAGATTCATGGTTTTCAGATCAAAAGACAAGTCTTGTTGTGGGGAAAGAGGAGAAAACAAAAGGGAAGGCATAGGAAATTGGTTTCCTGGTGGAGAGTTCCATTCACACATCAATTCTGAGGAGAAAATAGCCTCTTGCTAGTTTATCAGGATAGAACACCATTTTCACTGCCTCTCAAGGAGTAGCATCTGAAGTACTTCAATTCTTGAAGTATCGGATGAGTCACCCTATACATATGTATATTTGTATAGTCTTTTGCTTTGTTTTGTTCATTTCATTTTCATTTTTGGAGCCTTTCTTTTTGGGTAGCATGACTTTGTAGCCCGATGGCACACTTCAAGGCACTGGAGATTCTGTATTCTACTCCCTTCAATCAATTTTTGCAATAGAAGGAAGTTCCCCAACTAGAGCCAGCTGTTGTCCCTGAAAAATACCACTCATTTTGGGGACAACCTAAAATCAAAATTGTCTCTTCCCTTTTCAAAATTTGTCTTGGGAATTTAAATTTCTCATTTTTCAAGCTTCTCAAAACTCTACGAACTCTTTCAAGGTTAGAGAAAACTATGGACTCTACAGATATGTTTTTGAGGACTCAACATGCTTGAAGTTAGCATTCAGGTTCAAAGGCTTTTGCAGGTGGTTTCAGTTAAAAGAATCAATTTTTCAACACTTAGTCATTTTTCAAGACTATTTCAGTGCCTTGGTTAGAACAAAGATCTCCATCAGCAAACACTAGCAGCAGGTTCAACGGTTCAAGTCAATACAAAGGTTCATCGGCTTTTGGTTCACTCCCCATCGGTGCGCATAATAATTGAACAAATGTTTAAGCCCTGAATTCCTTCAAAAATTTTGCTCAAAGTAATTCCTTTGGACAAAAAGTTTGAAGGAATTCAGGCACAACTATGCCAAGCTAGGTGGCTGAGTAGATACAAATTTCCCATGGATAATTTGTCCATGGAAATGCACAAGCCAAAGCCTATGAAAAGTCCGCAGACCGCCGAAGAAGCAAGGATGGATCTGACTGCCAACAAGGACCCAAGCACGATGGCTGTGTAGATGTCAAGTTCAGCAGAATTTGTCATGACTCTGCTCGTGACAACTATTTCCTCTTCTTCTATGCAAGAGTGGCAATTTTTGCCGCCCATGCATTACTTCTCTCTTCTTCTCATGCACTTTTGTCATGTAAAAGTGCATGCAATTTTGTAATGTGTAATTACATGTAAAAAATTTATAAAAATATCTCAAAAGTCAAGGATGAGTCATCTTTGACTAAGATATTTTTTGTATTTTATAATTTTCTAGTTTTTGAAGGTTTCTACCTATATATAGTGGATACCTCTTTTGTAAATATATCTCTGATAATTGAGAGCAAAAACTCTGCCAAAATTAAAATACTTTTTGATTTTGTGCTCAAACTTGTAAATCATATTTTATTAAATGAATGAGAAGCAGGTTTATTTCAGACTTTGTGTTGAAATTATCTGTGTTATTTAGGAAACAGTTCTTATGCTCATTTTCCTGGTAATATCTTCTTTATCTGATTTAGTAAGCAAAGTGGGTGTGTTAATATTATTTGGGAACATTTCTAAAAGGTAGAAGATATAATTTGAGCTATTTTTATCTTTATGATTTAGTTATCTTTTGTAGTTTTAGGTGAAGACTTTGTGCTTCATTTCATTCTACGGTTACGCTTGTTCTGAATCGGTGAAGGAGGCTACAGAAGACTTTGAGCTTACGTGAGTTTCTTTGTAAACTTTTATTATTTACTTCAGGTGATTTTCTGATCTACATTGGATATCGTTCCTAAAAGAAGAGGAATGTTGTTGGCCCATGACCAAGATTTATCCCTCTTGTTCCTTGTACATCACCTCTAAAAAAAGAGAGGTGGATGCTATTATACCACCCCATGTGTTACTTTCTACTTTGTTACTTTTTGCTTAATTATATATATATATATATATATCCAGCATATAAATATTCCTAGGGAACCTCGCCTTGATGAGAGGAGAGATTTACCTCATCTAGATCTAGTAAACCCACACTTTTCATGGTGTAAATCTCCCTATGCTATGGTTGATATACCCATTTTGTCATCAGTTAGTTGACGACAAAATATTCACCCAACACCAATCATAAGAATCTCTTTAGGTTCATCTTCCATTATTTCTAGCTCAAACAATTTTTTTTGTTTACATGCATGAAATTTATAGGGGTTAGTCCACAATACTTTGAATTTAGTATGTTGACCCAGCTTGGCAGCTCTTGCATCCCATTTCAAAACAATTGAGCCTACTTCAAAATGGGGATTTGAAGTCCTTTTATCGAAGTAGTCTTTAATTATTTTCTGATGCTTTATTAACGAATCAAGTGATGCATCCCTCTTTTCTTGAACTTCCAAGAGTTTAGCAAGTCTGACCTGCATGGGGCCATTTTCCTCAATTTCAATCTATTTTAATAGTTGGAGAGTAGGAATCTCCAAGCTTAGGGGTATTATAGCAGCTTACCATAGAACAATTCATATGGAGACATTTTTTTCACCTGCTTATGTGTGATTTTATCAGCCCATAGTGTTATATTAAGCACTTTATGCCACTCTTTTTGATGATTGTCCCCTATTCTCTTAATGAGTCTAATCGGGTTCTTGTTGGTTGATTCTACCAAACCATTACCCTGAGGGTAATAATTAGAGGAAGGTTTTAGATAGATTATATTCTTTAGTGAAAATTTAGATACATTAGACCCTAAAAATGCTTTAGCATTATCTAAAATTATGGTATGAGGAGCCCCAAAGCGAGTAGTGATACTCCCTAGAAAGTCTAGGATCACATTTTCTATTGCTTCTTTGAGTGGTACTGCCTCAGTCCATTTGGTGAAATAATCTATGGCAGTTAGAATCCATTTGTGCCCCATACTCGACACTAGATTTATCATTCTAAAAACGTCAAGGCCCCATTGAGCAAAGGGTTCATCAATAATTATAGGACTAAGGGGCATGGCTACATTTCTTCTCATGCCCACATAATATTGACAAGATTGACACTTTTTGACCAGTTGACAATAGTCTATAAATAAAGTGGGCCAAAAATAACCTACCTCACTTATCTTTCTAACTGTGGTTCTTATAGAAAAATGTCCACCTGAGACTGCATGGTGGATTTCATGTAGTATTTTCTTAGCCTCATCTTTCTCTATGCATCTTAAAAGTTTGTCGTCAGTATTTATTCTGAAAAGAACTTGTTCAATTAAAACAAAATAGACCCCTTGCTACTTATAGTATCTCCTTTTGTCTTGAGGGAGTTCTTTTGGGTAAATCCCATGTTTCACAAAATGGATCTTATTTGTGATCTAGTAGTTCTGATCAACCTCTTGTATCCTCAATATAGTTTCCCTTTCTGTTTCTTCAAGTATC
The DNA here is from genome assembly GCA_037957365.1 of Torreya grandis. Classification (NCBI taxonomy): domain Eukaryota; kingdom Viridiplantae; phylum Streptophyta; class Pinopsida; order Cupressales; family Taxaceae; genus Torreya; species Torreya grandis. Next base: position 3,026,593 of record JARHVA010000466.1, read on the forward strand.
ATCTTTTCTATATCTTGAGCCTTGTATTGGCACAACCCCCTACCTCTGACCAGCTTATTAGGTTTGACCTTTACATCATACTCAAGGATATTTGTTATCTACTTTTTTCTTTTTCAATAATTTCACCCTCCATAATGTATTCTATGACACTTGGGTGAGCCACAAGTATCAAAATATTACTTCCTGATACCATATGCCTAAAATTCTTGATGGATTTTACCATAACATATGCCTATTTTTCCACAAAGTTGTATCTGTTTTCATACTCCCTAAGAGTCCTTGTGAAAAGGGCTATTGGGTGTTCTCCCTCTTATCTATCATCTTTCTATGTTAAGATAGCAACAATACTGAGCTCTCCTCCATAGACATACATTACAAAAGGCTTAGAAAAGTCTGGGTTTCTAAGTACTGGGGCCATTGAAATTGCCTTCTTAACCTCCTCAAAGGCTTGTCTTCCTCCTATAGTCCACTTGAATACTAGGTCTTTCTTCAACAAGAGTGTCACTGGTAGGAACAAGTTCATTATGGCTGCAATTCTCTCTAGATCTATGGAGACTCCTTCTTTGGATACTATATATCCCAATAGTTTGCCTTGAGGTACTACAAATATACACTTCTTGGGATTTAGGGATATTCCAAATTCTTGACATTTATTAAAAATAAATTCTAGATGATCAAAATGATCAATAAAATTATTGGAAAAAATAGTGACATCATCAAGACAAATTAGGATCATTTTATTTATAAGTTCCCCAAATGTTACATCCATATCTCTTTAGAAAGTGGCTACAACATTTGACAGGCCAAATGGCATCTTAGCATATGCAAATACTCTCCATTTTGTAGTAAATGTAGTCTTGTCTTGGTCTTCATCAGCCAACAAAATTTGATTGTATCCAGAGAAACCATCTAGCAAGGAAAATCTCTCTGATCCAGCCACAGTCTATAAAATTTGATCCATAGAGGGTAGGGGAAAGTAATCTTTCAGTGATGCTCTATTTAGGTCTCTAAAATCCACACAGAGCCTTATGTCACCATTCTTTTTCCTAACTTGTACTAGATTGGATACCTATGTTGATTGTTTGATTGGAAAATTTATTTTAGAATCTAAGAGTTTCTACAACTCATCCACCATTAGAGGTTCAATCCTTAGATTCACTGGCCTCTACTTCTGTCTGACTGGCTTAGATCCTTTAGTAAGTTCTATTATGTGCTAAATGATGTCTCTATTATATCCATGAAGGTCTTCATAGTTCTAGGCTATTACTCTATCATATCTTTTGCACAATTTAATTAGTCTTTTCCTTTCCTCTTGAGTTGCAAAATTTCCAATCTTTAGCTTTCTCCCTTCAGTCACTTCTATCTCAAAATAATCTACTTTATTTGCTTGAAACCTTTTCTTCTCTAGGCTTACATCTTCTAGATCAAAAAGGTTTTCTAAAGTGATTAAGCCTTTGGAAAGCTTATTGGTCTTTAATTGAATAACTTGGTCTTCATATGCTTCTTCAATTTTGGATTGCAATTGATCAGCAAATTCCCCTTATTGTTGGAAGAATGAGAGTACTTGAGAATCATTTTCAAAGACTTTCCAATTTTCATCATTGTCTGGGATAGTTGGCCTTACTATAACTTTTACTGACTCTTTTTTAACTAACAGATCAGTGGCTAGGTCAAACTATGAGCCAATCTGTGCCATCCTATCTACTTCAAAATTTTGAGTCTTAGGAACTACTTCAATATTCAAAGCTTCAAAATCATCTATTAAGTCCCAAACTTTGTGTCTATAGGATCTCATCCTTACATTTTTGTCTATTGCCTTTTCTCTAATTTGCTTCACCACTAGTTTTGAATCTCCTTTTACTATCAAATTCTTTACTCTCTTCTTCTTGGCTAACATGAGCCCATGTACTAAGGATTCATCTTCAACATCATTATTAGTACATGCAAATTGGAAATGGATAGCTCTTAAAATTTTCTCACCATTTGGAGCAGCAAGACAAATTCCTACTCTAGCACCACTTTTACTTCTAGCCACATCAAAATTTAAGGTCCCAATTTTTGAATCCTTTACAGATTCTTGAGTATTTGATATTTCTTCCCTTAAAACATTTTGGATTTAATGATCTTCATCAAAATGGCATAAGTGCCTAGACCAGTAGAGTCACAATTTCCATATGGATCACTTTGCATCATAGCTAAAAAATGGTTATTTTCCTCTTCTTGGTCATGTTCAGTCTAGTCACTTAACTCTTCAACAAAAACCCTTTCTTACTTATTCAACATAGCATGAGATACCTCTAATTTTTAGGTTGGTTCATTGGTGATGTGATCCTTAGATAGTGGCTCAGATAATATCTTCATCTTTGAACCATATTTGGTTTTTAGGATGAGGTGAGACCAACCAAGTGACATATATCCTCCTATCTTGGCTGTAAAGTCTCTGGATAAACATAAACCAATCATAGGGGGTATATCTATGACTACCACATCTTGATTGACAATTATATTAGGACAAGTATATAATTGCAATGGGAGTTGTTTAATTCTCCCTATTGTTTGCACTAATTTTCCATCCAACTACATAACTCCTCTAGTAAGTGGCTCATACTTTATTTTCAAATCATCTGCTATTTGCTTAGGCATTACTATAGTAATATCCCCTAAGTCTATCATTGCATTATGAAACAATTTCTTTCCAACTATCAAAGTCAAATAAAAGGGCTCTAGTTTGGATTTACTTACCTCTAATGCATTGTTCAAAATTGTTGTTGTCTATAGATGAATTGTGTCTTTAAACTTTTCTTTATCAGCAGGTCCTTATTTGGTGCCAATATGTGTAGGCACTACTTGTCCCTATAGAGCTTCTTTTAATAGTGTATTTTACTCAGGAATAGCTAATATGTCCCATATTGACACTTGTGCTAGAGTCCTCTTCAGTTGGTCCACCACATTCATCGGTCTTAATGTTTGGGTTTTTGGAAAATAAGGGTACCTCACTTTTTCTTGAAATTGTCCAAGAATTACTTGATTCTGTAATGATTGAGGCACTTCTTGTCTAGAAGTTCTGCTTTGATGACCTTGAAATGGAGGAGACCCCATAGTCTCATTATTTGTGACTTCAAGTTGCTCCATCATTCTTCTCTTTGATCAAGTGTAGTAATCTGATTGTACTACTAGCTTCTTGGAAGTAGAAGCTTCATTCAAGAATATTGATTCTTCATCTTCAACCCATGAAAACAAAGTGTGCTCAGGGGCTATTTCTTATTCTTGTTGTAAGGACATCCCTTGCATTTGAGCCATTAGGACTAAATTTTACATACTAGAGGATTGGTAGGCTTGAGTGTTAGAAGTACTTGCAAATTTTCCATCCATTCTTCTTTACTCTGCTACCTTTTATTGTAGATTACCCATTGGACAATCTCTTGGAATATGAGCATTATTATAAGGGAAACACTAGGCATTGGTTCCATCTGCATAATTATTCTACCCTTAAACAATCTCCCTATTTGAATTAGGTGAACAATTTGTGAGGGTGTAAGGACTGCAACTAATTGGTTTGCTGGCTGAGGGTTAGTTTGCCTTTGAGGACCTTAATACTACTTTGACTATGGTGGAAATCTATTTCCTTGGTAGCCTTGATATTGGGGTTTAAGATAAGGATTTTGCTATATTTTTATGTTGATGAACTCATTAGAAAATGTCCTTAAGATGTTCTTGATATCATCCATTTTAGATGACTGGGCAGGGACAAGTTCTTTAGTAGGTTGTTGAGGATATTTATACATCGACATAGGTGGGGCTATGGGATTAGGGACATCTTGAGGCAAAGGTAAGGTAATCTTTGGAAACATGGGCATGGGAAGCCTTGGGGGCAACTTTCCAACATCTATTAAATTATTTTTAGCTCTGACTGCATAGTCATTAGCTTCTAGCAGAGTCTAACCTCCAAGTGACTAAATCATTACAGATATATCTAAATTTAAAGCTTTAAGATAAAATAATATAACCATACCTAGTAATGGTCTTGTTGTAGCAATAATTCTTTCCCAAGTCTTTTGAAATCTTGAATTGAAATTAGTCATTGCTTCTTGTGGTGCCCTTTTGATAGTAATCAATTGTTGTAAAAAAGAAGATTTATCACCCTTTTCTTCAAATCTTTCAAAGAAAAGATCTCCAAGTTGATACCATGTAGATATTGTATTTGGGGTCAAAGATCAATACCATTCCAGAGCCTTCCCTTTATAAGAAGTTGCTAATAATCTTATAACCACATTATAATGTGTGACCACATGTATAGCATAGACATCAGACACATCCTACAAATGTTCTTCAAGTGTTTTGAAATCTTTCCCATTGAATTTTGGTAGAGATTTCAGGGCATTTACTGCAATAGGGTCCCAAGTCGCTAGTGGTACTATAAAAATCAAAGGACTGCCAGTGTTCCAACTTGCATAATTTCTTGGGGCTATAGGTGCTCCAATGTTTGATCCTGATATTGGTATAAATTGATTGACCCTTCTTCTTAGACTAGTTACCAATGGTGGTAAAATAATACCTAGATTTATAGTAGATTGAGATCTTGTTACTAGTCCACAACTCTGACTCCTTGTATCTCTCTAGTTCATACAGTCTTGAAAGAAACTTCAAGATATTATTGTCCCACTGGGTGTGCCAAAAACTGTTGATTCTTAGAATTTCACTATTTCCAACACCAACAATGGGAAGTTTTAGGAATATGGGACTTGCAACTTAAAATGACCTCCATATTTTAAAGAAGATTGCTCTTCTTTATCTCAAAAGTATTTTTGGGGAAAAAGGATAGAAATTAAACTGAAACGCTAATGCAATGAAATTTTTTTTGACTATAGCGATGTGCCTAAATTTAATTCAATCTTTAATACTCAGCATAGTGAATCTATTTGTTAGATTCAATCACATTAAAGAGAAAACAATGCATGATCAATGTAAAAGATGAAAACAAATAGAATCAAAGACTCACAACTTAGACAATTTTTGTAGTAACACAAAAAATATCAATAAAGGCATATAATTCAATCTTGTCATTAATTTTCTAGTTACATAAAAGGCCCATATACATGCACAGTTATACAAACTATCTAACTCAAGACAATAGAACAAAGGCAAATGATATTCCTGGCCACAACTTAGAAGTCTAAAACTTTTTGATAACAATCTCTTCAAAAAAAATTCTCTATCTTCTGATATCTTTTTGATGATCTCTACACTCATATTTATAGCATCAGACTAGCTCTAGACTACCCACACATTCCCAATCCAATGGTCTAACTAAACTCTAACTAAACTAGAAGTGTCTAACAAAAGATATTTCTTGGATTTGAAATGTCTCATCTCCCTACAAGTTCATTGGCTGAAATAGATACACAAGATGCTTCCCACTATGAAACAGGTGAGGACACTTGGTAGTATCCATGTTTTTCACTTGAAAACCATCTCATCATTTAGGTGACACTGGAAAATGACACTTAGCAGCTTTTTTGGCACTTACAAAAAACACACAACACTTTCCACGTAACTTATACACTTTATATGTCTTTGATCAAGAGTGATCCATCTTTGACATCTATCACAGTCTGCTACTTCAAAATGTTAACTTATAGAAAATGGGACCCACAACACCTCTTGCCTAAGTAGCTTCAGAAGGGGAATAGGGACAAGTGTCACTTTCCATGTATCTTTAACAAGGGACATGTGATAGTCTTCTCTTTCTTTAGAAGCTTTTAGACACTATTTGAAAATCTTGCGGAAGGTGACACGTGGCAGTTTTTGCTTTCTTTAGAAGATTTTAGACACTTTTTGAAAATCTTGTAGAAGGTGACACATGGAAATCTTTACTTTCTTTAGAAACAAAACTTGGGGCCCACCACAGTCCTTACTTAATGATGAAATAAAATGAAGATGTTTCAGTTGTTGACACGTGGCGGCTTCTGCTTACTTTAGCTAGGGACATGTGGCATCTTTCATTGCTTTTAGAAAAAACATATTGAAACCTTCCATAGTTTCCACTTGACATGTTCTGCTTGACCCTTAGAGAATCTTATTGAAAAAAAGCTTTCAAAACCCATAAGAAATTTGAAACATGGATGCCAACACTTGTCACATTCTGCTAAATTATAACAAGACATGTGGCATGTTCTGCGTAACTTATAAAAATTATAAAATGTGTCCTGGCTGATGACACTTGGTAGCTTCCATGCGACTTTGATACTTAGATAAAATTTTGGTAAAATGAAACTCGTGCCCACACTCTATGTTAAAAAACTTCACTACCTCAAAACTGAAATGCGCAGGGACAAAACTTGGAGTGCACAACTAAAACTTTAAAAAATAAAAATGTAGAGTATTTTACTCTACACTAACAACTAAAAACTAATTAGACTTTCATTTCTAGTTCTATACATTTTAGATGTTATTATATTGTTATATCCATTTAGGAATACCTTTATTGATCTAAAAATCTCTCAATCCAAATCATTTTATATATTGAGATATATTGTCGATTATCATTGCTATATCATGTATCTTTATATCATAACAAACTTATAGGGATCTTTATTCTGAGGGTAGTCATTGTAGTGTCTTCATTTCTATCATCAAAAGAGTGAAAAACAAATAAGGGTTTTGTCTTAGATATTAGAGCTCTTAACCATCAAAATTCCAGCATTCAACACACCCAGAATAATAACCAAACATCAAAATAGTCAGAACAGACTAGGTAGATGATTAGAATATTAGAATAATTACCATATTTAGCCTAGGACAATATCACCTAACCTATACTATAGTGCCAATGCCACTAATGTCCACTTTTATCACTCTTATCCAAATTTAAAAAAAATAGACTTTCCAAAAGTAGGTAGAAAAGTATGTTTATCTATAGTTTTGCATAGCCAAAATAGTTTAGAATCAATAGTTTTTAATACACTTTAACACAAAGTATCTAGATATAGGGGGCACCATGCATGGCATGATGGATCTCACTTCTAGTTTTATATATTGTAGTTGATATGACTTTTAGATCAAAATCCATGTTTTAGACACTAATGATTAAGGGTAATGTGCATGGCACATTTGTTTTCTTTACCTTTTTGAGTTAAATATTACCCATGCATTCTTAGTAGTTGTTTTCCTTATTCCATCTATAGATGGTTATAATAATTTTTTAATGGATTTCATACAAGCCTAACTTTCACATTCCCAAGTTCTTGAGTTCCTAAGTGGATTTCATACAAGCCTAATATCCATCTTTCAAAGTGGCTAAGAGTGACCTAGTTTCCATCATAAATTTGGATATCCATGAAAATATTGTTAGATCATAATACATTCATGGGATTCAAGATCCATGCCATATGATACACATTTCATACTAGTATTAGTTCATAGCTTCACTTCACATGGCAATGATAGAGCCAAAAGAATAGCTAGCCTTTGTATTCATAAGCAACTTATTCAGAGGGATTGGGCACATAGTCCAAAAAATTGATTAACATATGCATGGCCACCTAACATTAATTAGTTGGTGATGATAGGTCTAAAGGTACAACCTTTACATTCTTGAGCCACTTTCATGGAATTTAGCACTTAGCTCCATTCATGATATTACTATTATTTCAACACACATTCAGCATTACTTAGCACACAATAGGTTTTATATTGGTCTACGTACTTGGTGAGGTGTATTCATTCCTTTATTTTCCTCTCTCTCTTACCCAACCTTGTACTTTCTTATTTTAGATATAACGTATCTAGTAAGAAATGATCTAATCTTTAATTTCTCTTGTATATTTACACTTATTAGCATGCTCTCTTTATTCACACCCAACATCACATAGCTTTATGAGATTCACCCTTTACAGGTAAGTTTAGGTACATTTTCTAGTTATCCTTTATCCTAGTATCTCACTTTTCTACATCATTAGAATAAAGGGGGGGGGGGAATATAGTCATATAAAATGAAAAAATTGGTAACTTGAGTGTGGCTAATGACACCCAACCCTTAGGTACCATTTTATTTCTCTCATGACCCTCATAGGAATATTTTCACCAATTCTTAGTCATCCATAACCTTCTAGACTTGATCCCAGCTAAGCCAGACCCCTTTTTCCATAACTAATCCATCCCCCCAGGTCTTGTTTGCTCATGACAATAGTGTCACCCTAAGACTACAACATCAGTGCCACTCTTGTCCACTTTTGGTGCTATTGTCTAAGTCCATTTCTAGCCCAAACAATCAATTTATTATAGTTTCCAATCCTTATCCTTGTCATCCTAATGTGAGTACATTTAACCCATGATCAATAAATCCCTATAAAAGCTCATTCAAAGATAATTTTGAAAGGGTTGGTAATTATCACTAAGAAAGCAAGAATACAAGCAAAACTAATCAAGAAATCTTCCCTATTCTCTACATACATCCAGAAAAAATTATTATAAGATTATTAAAAGCCTTACATGAGTCTCTAGACACCTCAATCACATCTAGTTTAGCATTCTACATATTCATACACACAATTTCACAAACCACATCAAGTGGAAGTACTATGTATGTCTTGATGCCTCTTAAGAATATTGGTATATAGGCAACATGTCCACACAAGGGTGTGGATCCACATCTAGTGAATCTTACACACACTAACCCACACCTCTTACTAAAGATTGGTCATATGACAATATAAAATAGGGTTTAAAAAAATAATCTTCTCTATAGGGAGCTCTAAAGACTTCCAACTACTAAAACCTTGCAAATAGGGTCACACAGACCTAACAAACACAACCTAAAAAGATCAAATCCTTAGAGCAATAGAAATAGAGGTGGACTAAAGCACCAATGCCACTCTTATCAAATTCTAACACTCCTATCCAATCATAAAATGAAGTTTATATCTTACTTTGTGATAGTGTCCCAATCCTGTACAGTGAATTCCAACCTCTATCTTATTTGGATCAATCAATTTCTATATAAGTCTTATTTTCTTCCCCTTATTTCTATTTTTATAAAAGATTGAATTATTATCAAATTTCACAATTTAGAAGCTTAATAATTACATCTTTATTTACTAATTTTATTACTCAAACCTTTTAACTAAATTAGAAATAATACACCAATATTCCTAAAACTATTAAATCAAAAATATAACTAATTATTGCAACTATAAAATGCCACCAAAAGGTAAAAATTATAAAATGTTTCAAGAACATATAGGTTGACCAAACTTGACTACATCCATAAATAATCATGAGTGTAGACTTTATTGGTTGACTTCTAGAGGGGAGGGAGAGCATCACTTGAGCATTTTCCCATGCCAAACTTTGACCATAAATCCCCCAAACAATCTCCTAATTAGGGAAAGGGCCTCGCTTCATAAATGGGTAGATGATGATGGTGTGAAAATCAAGAATTGTTAACTAGAACCTATGTGTTTTAAGATAACTAGTACATGTAGCATATCATAAAGAAAACCATTCTAACATGATATCGAGAAAAACATGTAAGCTAAATCAAACATGTGAATTGATAATATTTTAACTATACAAATTTATCTATCCAAAGTTTTAATATAGTTTCCTAATCTCTACAATTAGTGGAATTCACACACATAAATCAAATTGATTACTTCAAATCTCTATATTAGTGACACAAATAAAGTTCTCAAAGTTTGTCTCACCTACTTGTTGTTAGAGGTACAATCACTAAGAGGGCAGGTGAATCAATGAGCCCTAATATTTCAATTTCAATTGTAGATATTTAAACTAATAACCAATCAACATATATCAACTTGATCAAGCAACATTAACAAGAGAGCTCATTCATCCAATGCATACACAAGATCAAACACATAACACATAGTTCCCATGGGAAACCTTCATGGGGAATAAAACCCATTCTCAAGTCTTCAATACATGGACTATTTACCTATAAGAAATTATAAATAAGATACTGATCAACTCCTTTAGACTATCAAACCTTGATCATATCCTCTTGACAAAAGTTATTTAGTGAAACCATTCTTTCACAAGGATCAACTGACCCTAAGAAAGATCAACTCTATTAGAACCTTATTTAAACACTTCCACCCTAGTAATTATGTATTCAACACCTAATGATGGATCTCTATTTATCATTCTTCACCTTCACTCTTTCACCCAACACTCCCTATTGGCCAAAGCACATTTCATTATTGTACCAATAACCAAAGACCAATTAAGACACATTCCATATCCTGAATAACCCCCCTCTCAAAATCTTCACTCACACTCACTCCAACACACCTATGACAACTCTATCACCATAACAATAAATTGATGATAAGATCATTCACCCATACCATACTCTGATCTACTTTATAAATTAACCTCCAAACTCACATAAACATCACTTATTATTTTTTCACACTTAAAATGATCAAAATTGTAAGATAAATTTATATGACATATAAATATGACCTACAGGTCATACACACAATCATGAACCAACTCTACTCATCAACCCATCTACTGGGTAGACTTCCTCTCTTTTTTCCTCAACTATTCACTCTACTCCACTCACACAAGCCTATTTACTCATATTTAGCCTACAAGAGCACTATATTTCCATCTTAATTATGACCTATAGGTCATACACATAGTCCTGAATATAATCTACTCATCAACCAAACCATTAGTTACACTCAGTCTCCTTTTTTCTTTGCTTCAATGAATATTGTCCACATTTAAACCTCTCAATCAAAGTCTAGAAACCATCATCTTTAGTTTCACTATTTATAGAAAAATCATGATCATCACCATCTTGGTCAGTCATTAGGCATGCCTTAATCCTCAAGACTTCTCACATGGGTCACACATAGGCATAATCCACTTTCAAATAGGCCTAAATCACTTTTAGGTCCTGTGAAGACCCATTCAACTCTTTAACACTTCTTCAAGAAAACTAAAACACAAGAATACTTTAAAAATGCATGGACCCATTCTATATTATCTATAGGTCCCCCTTTAATGCCAATAACCACCACAATACTCTTTATCTTAAGCACAAATAGATCAAACACTTCTCTATACACTTAGTCATTATGAATGAACACATAGTTGACATCAAAGCATTTTTCATATTGGGTATGATTAATCAAACCTTCATATTGCACACAGAGTATCCTTATGGATTATAAAACATGATACAATATATTTTTCACCATGAAACATCAAAACAACATATACATAAGGTTAATTACTCTTATCAGGTTACTTATAGTCCATGCATGAAAATATATTAAACTTAAAACCTTAATGTATTTGATTATACATATTTATAGATCTTCAAAATAGGTTGATTATAGATCTTTGATTTTTAAAACATGAGTAAATTCATCTTGGATCAAAAGTTATGGTCCGAAAACCACATAATAGTATTTCTCTTTTTAAATTCATTTATTTAAAAGTAAATAGTCATAGTTAAACTTTGACCACTTTGCTTGCATCTCATGTCCTCACTGATCAAATCAATTATGCACCATTGGTCATGTCTAAAAATGAATTCATAGGTGCTAATTATCAAACATTAAACCTCAGTCACTTTGACCTCATCTCATGCAATCTTGTAATGTTGACTCCACTTGCTTAATTAATCTCTATAGATGAACCGGGTCTTTAACTAGCAATGCTCATTATTCGATCAATATATATGAATACCCACTTATTTTTAGATCTTTATCCTTTACCTTTGATCAATAATTAAACAACATGAAATTATTGTAATTTCACTAATAACATATTATAACTAATGTGATATGTTGATCTCGATGAGACTTTCTCAAACTTTACCTTTTGCATATTTGACTATGGGAGCCTTGTTTATCTACCTAAGTAGCCATTTTTGAACCTTAATAATTTCTTCTATGCTTAGTTTCATGATCTAAAATTTGGAAAAAATGATCTCCTTACATAGGAGAATCCAACCATATAAAAATATAGTCTTTTAACCCTCACATGTGTGAGATATGTCACCATTAAAATGCCTTCTCAAAATCTTCTGTCATAGAGCCAAATTTGTTCATGCATATCTTTTGATGCACTTTAACACATGATATGAAATTTAGTGTAAATTAACTATTGTAAAAACTAAAAAAATCAATATGATCATCTTCTCCTAAAATTTCCACATGTTTGAGATATTCTACCATCAATATGTTGACTTAGCTCTTTCTCGCCTCATGCAAATTATGCTAAGAATAAGAAAACATTATCAAAATGCCTGGAAGCCCAAATTTGCACCTACAAATCTTTGATTGAAATTAGGTGTATGCATTTAAATTTATATCATATCAACTAGGACTAATCTAATCATAACCATATGACCAAATCTCCTTGACTCATCCACACGTGGCAATGGTGACGTTTATAAACTACCTACTCATATTTTTTTCCACTAGACCCAGACTATCTAGATGAAAAATATGAACTAACAAATGAATTAAATTTATACACACAAGTTATCCAATAATATAAAACCTCTTATAGGAACCATTTCACATGCTTAATACTCCATACTCATCCCTAAACATCTCTAGCAATGTTAAAACTAAACATCAACCAAGCCAACTTCAAGCACACTAGAATGAACACTTTGCACACTTTGTCATTGTTATTTAGGCTATCAAAATACTTCATCCACTCACTAAAACAACTCCATGACATCACTATGACATAATTTACAACTCTCAAACAATTTCCCCCTTTTTCATTGATGTCAACAAACATCATTGAGCTTACCTTCTCTCCCTTCATGAACTCTTACAATTAGAACTTTCTCCACCTTTAACACAATAACAAAGTGGTCACCAACTGATCTTGAGGACCTAAAAATACCATTAATAGGAAAATACCATATTATAATGATTATACAAACTCTCTCTTACCTTGATCCAACCTCATCTTTCCTTGACAACTTCTTTTTGCTCCATGTCAACACTCTTCTTCAACCAAGCACAACAACCAATGAAGAAAGAACACATAAACACTGAAATATGATGGAAATTACCAAGAGACATCTGAGAGGCAATCTACATAAGATTTATGAGAAATTTCACCTTTTTATCATCTTCATATCTTAACACATCATGAATAAACACCATACCATAAAGTTAGACCAAGCTTGAACCATTTGTCCTTTGGACATAGTTTTTTAGAGTTTATAGAACTCTAAGCCTTTTTGTTTTGAAAATTTCATCATTTATACAGATACGTCTAGCTACACTTATGGTGCAGTCACATACAATCTAACTTATCATAGAATGGCCACATAAAATCCCACTAGGAACCCCTATAGAGAAAGATTTTTTGAGGAGTTTTATTATTCTCCCTACAATACTCCATATGGGGAACATAGTCAAAATCCAGAAAATCCAAATTGAAACCTTGATTGGTATGAATAGGTTCGTGTCGATGAATTTGAAGACCCAACTAGAGATAATGTTATTTGGGATATGGATCCATACACTCTTTGTAATAATCAGTACATGGAACATAGTCAAGAACTAGTTTATGAGCCAACTCATGACTAGGATGATATGGTTTATGAGGAAGACTTGGATGTTTTGGATTATGCAAGTAATCAGGGTCCACCACATCATGCCATTTCTATTCCAAGACTAAAACATTATACCATTTCCATTCTAAGACCTTATCCTTTGGCTTGTGTGGGCAATCATGCTCCATATGTCCCTATCATTACCATTTAAAGACTTTGTCCTTTATCTCATGAAAGAAATCATGGTCCCCAAGGCCCTATAATTATCCAATCATATACCATTCCTCATCTAGTTCCAATCCCATCTAAACCTCAACTGATATAATCTTTCAAAGATTAAGTTGTGTTCAAAACTAGTATTTTCCAAATTAATAGAAACTAAAGCCCAAAAAACCAACCAATCCAAGATGTTTTTGTTGAATCAACCAATTATGATAATTTAACATGTGATGAATAACCTATTGATCCTATAATAGTTGTCAAGGAGTCTCACAGTGACAAGCCAATCTTTGTCAAGTCACTACTTAATGATTATAACTACCTTTGGGCAAATCATTACCTTGACCATGTTCCTATTTTTCAAGAGCCTCCTATTGACAAGCTAGTATCTAAGGAGTTGTCTCTTGACCTTTTTCCCATACTGGAGGAGTCCCACTCTAGAAAACCAATTTTTGCAGAGCCCATTATGCCATCACAATTTGTTACTTTTCCAAAATCAAATATTAAACAAGACATCATTGTAATAAAGTACCCATCAGATGAAGAATCAAAGTTAGAGCTATGTTTTATTCTTGAACCAACATCAGATTTATCATTAGAATCAGAATCAACAATAGTCTCAACATTAGATTTAGAGTCCCTTGAGTCAAAATTAGATTCATATACAGAATATGTTCATGACTATTAAAACATTAGTTATGCATGTCTTTTAGATCAATTTAAATACATTTGTGATCCTTCTATGGTTTTTAAAGATGATTAATTCAGATTTGACACAAGTTATCCTAATATATTCTATGAGGATTGTACAGCCTCTCCCTATTCCATTAACATTCCAAAAGCCATTATCATTAGCTAAAATAGCCATATCATTGACATTCCATCTCCCACAAGTGTCAATTAGGATCAATAAAATCACACTTTATTGAACTGTAACCATGGTAACATAATATTTGAAGAAGAGTAAGGAGGCTAAGACCACATTAATATAGAAAAATAACACTCTCCTAGTGAAACATTTTCAGAGGTGCTAGGGGACAATCAAAGTTATAACTCAACACCTTCTAGTGAAACTTTTTTAGAAGTGCTAGAAGATAGTTAAAGTCAAAATCCAATGTCCATTAGTGAAACCTTCTTAAAGTCACTATGGGACAATCAAGACAAACTCATTGGTGAAAACCTCTTTGAAGTACTAATAGCTGAACACAAAATTTCTTTACTACTTGATGAAGACAAAATCAAAGATCAAATAAAAATAACTTCATATCTACTACCTAATTAGATGGTAGCTACTCTCAAGGTCAAATAATAGAAAAATTTGGTGGTCTTATTAAGAGAACAAATATTCAACCCCACCATAACCAAATTTACATTGAATCTGGCATCAACAACATTATGTGTGACTGAACATCTTGATCTTCATTTGTTTCCCAACCATTCCACATTCCATTATCATCTACCATTCCATTTCATATTCAAACCTACCATCCATTATTTTTCCTTTTTTACCATCCATAGATACACTTTCCTTTATAGAGGCTACAAATATACCTTATCTCAATGTTTGAAGGAATCAGAATCAATGACCAATGAAGATCATAAAAGCATTCTCAGAATCTAAATCTGCATTGAGTTCTTGATAGAGAAAGTTTTTAGATGAGGTGTGGGCTAGAAATTAACATGATAAAGTATTCTGTTTGTATCATTTATTTATTAGGACGTGCATCTCCCCATCATCAGGAATAACAAAATAAAAAACCACACCTAGGCTAGAAACATGTACCATATCATTTCATTTCCATGTCATTGCTATTGTTACATATCCTTTTTCGTTTGTCACATATCTTATCCATTCACCCCATCACTTGGGGGTAACCCTCTTACCATTTTTTACAGTCTATAAAAACCCATAATTATCCTTGGCAAGACCATACCATCCTATCATTCCATTCCTATCTATACCAAAGCCTATTTTTAGTCATCCTACCCAATCTTATTTTGATCTTGGTTCATTTGGTTCATCTCTCACCTTTTTTGAGAGGATTATGATCATGTTTTTATAATCAATCCAATTTTTTCTTCAATGATAGTCTATGAAATTAGTGTGACAGTTGATTTGGCAAGATATCTTTCATTTTTCATCCTGTATCAAGCTTGTTTACGTGAGCTTGATTATAACCACCTATGGGTAAATTAATGTCTCACCAGTCTTACTACTGATTATAACCACCTTTTAGAAAATTAATATCATTAACCTATGCCATTATATCTTAGTTATAAGCACCTATGGGTAAACTAGGGGAAACACTTGTAATGGCCAATCAAATGAAAATAGTAATGGTAAGGCTTTCTATTTGTTTATTTATTTCATGGTGTTTGTTTTTTTTTTTGTTTTTTATGTGTTTATTCACTTGATTGTTTTTTTTTTAGCACTATTACCTTGACTTAGTATATATGTGTTCATTGGGTGATTCCTCAAGCACATTATTCTTGAGTCCATCCATATTCATCAATTAACATTTTCATCATGGTTTTTATCATTGGTGTATTATTTTCAAGTGTTTATTAGATTATGAGTCAGTCCTTATGCATATTTCAACCAAGTCTTCATGGTGTTATATCATGAATCCTACCATCACATGCTATAGTAAAAACTAGCTTTAGAAAGGTCTACAATTAATGGAGCTATAGAAGTTTCTCCTTGGCACCTTGGCAAATCTTCCCACCCACCTTGATAATTATAACTCATTTGACCATTCTAGTTGTATAATTTTTAATCAAGATGAGCATTTCCTCATTGATAGGTATAACTAAATCATTTATAATAATCAATATTATTCCTCTATCCATCTTCTTCATCACTTTTCACCTGCTCCTCCTTAATCTATATTCTAGGTTATATCTTTGATTTATGCTTGTTAATCAAACCTAACTATGGCACCATCAGTTTTAGCCAATCCAATTCTACTTAATGATTATAACCACTTATGGAGAAATAATTATTTTGACTTTTATTCTTGATTATAACCACCTTCGATAAAATCAATATCTTTTTTACATCAATGAATGTAAGCATTTTCTTATTTGGATTAATCTCAACCACAGGTTAACTACACATTCTTCTTATTTCTTTTTGAGGGAATGTCCATCAAATAATGTGATGACCACTCCCTTAAGGTGGCATCATCATAGGCTTCCCAAAACCATTTGGAGCTTTGTTCTTCAACCATCATCTTTTTTTTGGCATTTAAGGCATCTCTCATTATTTGAGAAGACATTACTTTGCCTATGGTTTGTAACATCTTCCCAAAAAGGGGTAAATTGTAGACACCTAAAACTGGCCATTGATAACCTTGAATCAAGTTTTTGACCAATTCTTACCAAAATGCATAATTTGGCCTAAAAACACTAAAATACATTAAATGAGTTGAAATTTATATATTCAAGTGTCAATTCTAGCTAGGGTTTTATTAAAAGCGGCAATGCAGTTTATGGGCTAGCTAACTTTGATCAGATCATTCTGAGTCAAAATACCAATTTTACACCTAGGTACTCTAGATTGATGTTTCCTATCAAAATATCTTACACAACACATGTGACTTCATTATTTATTATTGGTAACACCATAAATGGGATAATGGATCTAATGCATCTGACATTACCTTCCAATTCTAATCCAATCAAATTTTGGAGCAATAACAAGGCATTCTGATCAATTTAAGTAATTTGTGCACAAAGTTATTAATCATGATTAGAGCTAATTAATACAAGTTAGAGCCAAATTAATAATTCCATGGAAACTTGTTGAATAATTTTTATTTGAAATGAATATTGAATATTTACATCATTAGGTGACCTCATTTCTTGGGAAGACATCCCTAGGCCATAAATGACACACATATCAAGATTCATGCCTCCCATGCCTTATCAAATCCATCCATACCTCTTAAATTCTTCTCTATCCTAAATATTGATGAGCCTATTTATCAATTTTAACTACATAATTGGATTAATCCTTAGCCACACATCTCAATCTTGAGATCGATGGTTTAGGTTGATTCTGATCAAATCCAAAAATTTATAAATAGAGAGCCCATAACATCATTTCTAAGATTAAGTTATGCAAATTTATAATGCATGATTGATTCCAAAAGCTTCATGAAATTATTTTTACCATGTCAAATTGATTCCAAGCCAAGCCAAGCCACAAGCCAAAGGTGCCAAGAAGAGATGGAGGTAGACAAGTTTCCATTGCCAAGGACTTCATGAGCACAAAATTGAGCAAGCCACTACTACAAAGGCATTTGGAGCATTCAAGGTAGGTGAAGGAATTCTTGTGTTTTTTCCTTACTTTTTAGCTATGTTTGTTATTTGTTTTTATTACTAAGCTCACCCTAGTAACTAGGCATGAAGGTGTTAGCTTAGTGTGTTCTTTATCAATTTATTTTATGCATTTTATCACTAAAACCATATTAATATCCTATTCTTAGTCAAATTCCTAGTTCACAAATGGTGGTGAGTATAATTCAAATGAGTTTGCATATTATTGTCAGTAACATGACATTCATTGACAATATAGTAATGTTTATACTCCATAGGAAAATGGAGTATTTAAATTAATGAATAGTACTTTAGTGGGAACAACTTGAGCTTTGTTACACTATAAATATCTTGATGATAAATTTTGGGCTAGAGCCATTGGTACTACAGTGTATTTGAGAAATACAATTTTTAAAATTGCACTTTTGGGACAAACTCCATTTGAGGATTGGTATGGGTTTAAACCAAAAGTTATAAACTTGAAATTTTTTTGATGCCTTTATTTAACTTTAGTTTCCACAAAGGAAACAAGGCATAGTGCAAGAAAGAAGCTACCACAAGAAGAAGATGGTGCAAGATGACACTAAGAAGAAAATAGAGATGGAGAAAGAAATAAAAAATTTGAAGCAAAGTTTGGAAAATTTTTAGCAGAGATTGGAAGAATCAATGTAGAATCAACAGGGGTATGTGTTTAAGAAGATAGCCAAGTGGCCAGTAAAGCAAATTGTGG
The DNA here is from genome assembly GCA_037957365.1 of Torreya grandis. NCBI lineage: Eukaryota > Viridiplantae > Streptophyta > Pinopsida > Cupressales > Taxaceae > Torreya > Torreya grandis. The sequence continues at coordinate 3,045,420 of JARHVA010000466.1, forward strand.
CAAGGAGAAGAAAGTAGAAAGAGATGAGGAACTTGAAAAGATAGATAAGGGTGATAGTAAAGCAACCCAAAGAAGAGAAAGTGGAGGTAACTGATTTTTATTCTAATAATGCATTTGAATGTGTACTTTTAGATAAGGAGAAAGATAAGTTTTGTGAGGAAAAATAGGTACAATGTGAAGTTGAAAGTTATTTTTATCTGAATAATGCTATTGTGTTTGATGAATCATTATGTTTTTCACTAATGGATCATGAGAAATAAGATAAATTAAAGAACTTGGAGACAAAGATAAGTATAAATAAATAAGAAGTCCTACTTGTAGACAAGATGACTCAATAAGAAGAAGTAATAGAAGCATTTTTGGCATCTATTGATAAAACTGAATGTATAGATCAATATGAAGAAGAAGAATATTTTGAAGCATTGGATGGAGAGGTAGAGAATTTTTAAAAGGAACCATAGTTCCAAATTTTTGATGATAATGTTATTTTTGGGTTTATGGATACAGGTTCAAAACATGCAGAATGGGTGACAAATGAGGAAGAAGAGGTAGCATACAAAACACAAGGGCATGGAAAAGTGTCAAGAATAGAGGCACTTATGAATGGAGTTTATTTATTTTATTCATGTGTTATTATGAATTCAATATTTTAGTTTTAGGAACATTGGAAAATAATGCTAAGGTCATAAATGGAATGTTGGAATAAAGAAGTAAATTTTTATTCTATGTTACAAAATATAAATATATATTAGATCAAAAAATTAGGGGATGAAGGAACCTATTAAAGGGTTCTTAAGGAAAATAATGTATAAGAAAAGGATGAGGAAAAATAATAAGGATAGAGGACAACACAAATTTGTGGAAGATGGTGAAAATGAAAAGAAGAAAAAGGAGAAGACAATGGAGAAATTTTATTTTTCTAACTTGAAAAATGTGTTTAGTCTTATTTTTACAGGTATATTGAAGAGAAGACAAATTAAAGATAAAGGAGATGAAATCAAGAAGATAAAATATGAGGAGACAAATGAAGGTGAAGATGTTGATAAAATTGAAGGAGTAAAGAATACACAAAATCAAAAACAAAGGAATTTGAAGAGAAGAAGAATATATATATATATATATATATATATATATTTCATTTGAGCAGGAACTCAAATCTTTTTCCTACCAGAGGATTCTGATGTAGGAGCATCAAAATATATGCAATGTAAATATTTGGTATAGATTTTTAAGGTTTAAGTGGAGTTTTAAAATTTTTCATTTGGATTCCTTTTTAATAGGATAATAATTTCAATACTTACTATAGTTTTAGGTGTGTTTAAAATTGTCATATTTGAGTTCTTTAATAATTGAAATAAGGATAGTTGTAAAAGTTTATAAGCCTTTATGTAAAAGGGCTTATTAGTTTCTTGTAAATATCTTAGTCATGCCTACATAGGGATAAGATTAAGTTATCAGGTCTACAAGGTTAAATAAGAGAATCTTGGAGGATGTTTCCATACCTCCCAAGATTAGAATAGTTAGTTTTGAGGATAAATTTGGATTATGAAGTCAAGTAAAAATTGTGTTATAAATTGTAAAGTTAGTTTCTATATTGAGGTTTGATAGGTAAGGAGGATTCTTGAGAAAAAATGGATTATTACAAGATTAGAAAAGCCTTTAACAAACTGATAATGTTCAATCCCTAAAAATAGGAGACATCCAAGGACTTGTCAACCTAAAAAGAATAATCACTTTATGACTGAAGGTAGAGATGCAGTCTAGAATAGGATTTTTGAGTGATATGTAAAAATAATTTATAAATAAAGACATGTGGTTTGAGATTCACGTGTGTCTAAATTATATTTTTATTAATAATTTGTAAATAAATATTTGTGGTTTAAGATTCAGGTGTGTCTACATTGTCTCTTTATGTATAAGTAGATTTAGAGTAGTCTTGTAGTACATTTTCACTAGAATTATAAGACACTGTTATTTAATTTGTCCAAATTTATAATATATTATATAAAGCATGCATAGTCAATCAAAAATATATGATTCCACATGAAAATAATTACATGATATTAATTTATTTATCTACAAATAGTTAATATGTAATAAAGAAGTTGAGAAGAAAATCTATTTTGGAGATAAATTATTCTCAGACTTGTTTATTTGCATTAAATTCTTGGAAAACTAAAAAGGTGTGCATATATATAGATTCAAAAACCTAGTTAATGCATGAAAATATGAATAATAAGTAAGCTTAAAGTCAGGTTAAGTGTAGTATAGAGAATCTACGTAACCAATCATGTTCATAGAATAAACATATTATATATATGTCTTATCGAGACAAAGAGACAAATACATATTTATAGTCTATAAAAAGTGTCGAAGGGTTTTTTGAGTCTAGTGAAATCCTTGACTAAAAAAAAATTTGATTTTGGGTAAGTTGAAATAGATGGAGATGAAAAGAATGATAATGATGTAGATCTTGGGTTGAGTGTATTCTAGATTCTTCATGGTATAGTGGAATGTGTTTGAGTAAAAACAATGGAGCTTAGGTAGGAAATTTAAGTTGGAAACCCAAGGGATACATGTTTTAGTGATATCTTATTTTCCTTAGTTCGTAACAGAAGCTCATGGTTAGTAACATATCAAAAATATTGTGGTGGTTATGAAAAATAAAGTTTGTGTGAATCCCATTTGGGTTATATTACCATAGTTATATAAATTGATGTTTGGAAAGTTATACTACATTAACATTAACCTTTGATAAGGTCCCTATCAAACTGCATGGTCTAAATAATAAGAAAAATTAAAAATATTCTCAATTGCCTCTCTACCCAATTTTGAATCGAGGGTGTATATGCAGATACTAACCAACAAATAAAAAAAATGGTAAACTATACAACTTGTTCTACAAAGAAGCCATAAAATTGAGGCTTCTAAATATTCTATGGATCCAACTTCCACTTATATCACCCCAGGTATCTCCTCAAGCTTAATGCCCATTTATTTGATTTTTGTTATGAGGAATTAGTGGAGTTGATTCCCTATTACTTAGATGTGGTTGATTGGTATTTGAATATTGATGTCAAGTGTTATTTAAAAGGATAAGTTAGATAGATTAGAATTCACTAATCGATCCATGCAAGATGTCTTTCTACCATTCAAGTAAAAGGTATAATGCATGTGCCATTAAACCCATGCTTCACCACATCAAAATCATTGGATATTCTAGCCATAAGTCTTAGTAAAGGTCATAATATTATCACATTTATTATAATTTGTTATTATATTTTAATATTTTCAAAATAATGTGAAAAAGGCTTAGTGAATATCAAAATTGGTTATAATTGAAGAATTACCTTTTGGTAATAACATAGGATTATATGAATTTCTTAGAGTGATTGGTGATCATGGGTTATATGGGTCTAATAATCTCCCTTATTGATGAATTATTAATGAGATACTTCATGGAAATTTATAGCACTGTTATAGTCAAGAAATCTAAAAAAATAAGAGGCTAAAAAAATACAGATAACATGTTGTAGATTGAAATATCAGATAAAGAGCATTGGTGTTGTGAGTATTTTAACTCAAGGCATCATATAACTGGTGCACCTCTTTCAAAAATATTTTCACAAGCATAGGTACATCATATGTTAAATTACCTAGTATGAAGTGAGCTACCTTGTTTAGTTTTTCAACTACTACCAAGATTATGTCATGTCAATTACATGATAATGACAAACCTTGGATAAAATACATACTCTTTATATGACACTTCTAATCTAGTATGTCATGAGGATATAATAATCCTATCAAATGCACATATTTATCATTTACACATTGACACTTTAAACATCAAGACACAAACTCTTTTTCATCCCTTTTAATTGATACACATAAATATAGAGTTCATAACTTAGGCATGATCTTAATCACCCCAGGATGACCTGAATAAGAGGCATTGTATAATTTTTTGTAACTATAGTCCTTAAATTCTCTCTATTTGGTACATATATTCTACCATTATACCTAAAAATACCATCATTGTCTAACTTTAATCCTTTAAACTTATATTTCTAAACATCTTCTAACAAATATGTCTTAATTTAATCATAGAATTCATCTTCAAGTGAGAATTTAATTACTTGATCAAAAAAAATACTCCTAATAGTATCCAAGGCTGATATGTACCTTCTATGACTTATGGAATCTTCAAATATATTTTCTTTACCCTTGATGTAATTAATTTCAAAATCATAATAAGATAAAAATTCTAGCCAACATCTCTATTGTGCATTTAGGTTTAGTTGAAGAGGCCCATGATACAAATTTATTCCTTCCATTCAAGGAATATTGTGCATAATCATCATGTTCATCTATATATGAGTGATTTATTATCATTTAATTATTTTTTGGAATGAGGTTCCTATCATAGGTATCATAGCACTTTTTTGGGCCATAAATTTGTTCCATTGCAAGAGAAATTAAGATTAGTGAGATAGTTTCAGTCATTTACTCTTGTGTAGGGTAATTTAGAGAGATTTTTGAGTGGTATTATTTTTCTAGTTGAGAGAGGTATTTTTGTAGATATATTGGGTAATTATATTTGTCAAAATTTAGGTTTTAAAGAGCCAATTGGATATATGAAGTTGAAAACTACAAATTCAAAGTGTAGATTTCCATTTTTTCTCAAACTAACCCGATTGTTCTTTTGCATATTTCTCTCATATTGTAATGAATCACAACAAAATTTTTATAGGTTTCATGCATCTCTATCTCATATTTCTAGAATATTTTAAATTTTTTAATTTCATTGAGTATTGTATAAATTACTATAGTTTTAGTGATTGTCTATATTGTGTAAAAAACAATTATTAAAATATTAGCCATATTATAAAGTATGGATTTTTGATTGAAATTGACATCCAATTATATGTTTTTCATGGATATTCATATTTTATCTAGTGGTAATATCACTGGTGCATTAACATAACTTCAAAAAATTGGTACTATTAGGGAATATTAGACTGAGTTTGAAACATTAATCAATGACATCTCTACTACCTTTTTAGTTCACTACTTCATCATGAACTTCAAGATGATATTTGAGTATAGGTTCAAATGTGGTAACCTCAATACATGATAAAATTATGAATCTTATCCAAGCTCACTAAATATTGTATTAATTGGGTGCTCTCCAAGACATCTTCTTTCTACCATTCTATCACAACATCACCTCTTCAAGCCATCAATAAAAAAGACAATGATTATCTTTTGGATGCACCTCAGTAGGTTCTAGATGATACCATTTAAGAAATAACCATGCTTGAGTAGGCCTCTAATGATCCCAAATCAATAATCATAGACCCCAATTAGGAAACCAATTCTTGAAATCCCTGAGAGAAAAATGCTTATGGTGATGGCATGTATCCTTAATTCCCTCATCATGATGACTATTTTGAGAACCCTTTCTCTCACTTTGAGGATATTATCATCATGGTTCAAATTTCACTTCAAATTTAGTTATAGTGTGCATGCTCACCTTGTTAATGTACATGTTCATATCCAAGCATAGGTGAAATAAATAGAAGTGAAAAAGGACACATGGATGTGCCTTATCTGGTAGTCAACCTATTTATTGGTTTGGCATTCATTTGGTCCTCCTCCTATTTCTTATCATGTTTTGAGGGAGAAACATATTTAAGGGGGATGGAATGTAATTTACCTAGAGAAGGGTATAATAGTAGAATAATTAATAGTGGTTTAGTACCACATGCATAAGAAGGAGGAGTTGGGTAGATGAGAATTAGTATAAATAAAGGGGTATAGGTTAGTGTTAGGAATCCAAGAAGTCATTTTTAATTAGATATTAATATAATAAGAGGTTTCCCCCTCAAGAGGCCCATGATATAGAGTTCTTCCTTCCTTAACATGAATACTATCAACATGTTTATCAATATATGAGTGATTTATTTTCATTTAATTAGTTTATGGAATGAGGTTCCTATCATATATGATTGAGCCCTAAGTTTTTATTATTTAACTCAAATGGCTTCCCCAATAGATAATTCCTCTAAATATTAAAGGAATTGAATACTACAATAAGTTTCAGATCATAAGGGGCATAATTTGCCTTATAAGGCTTAAGTTTACTAGACTCATCTGCTAAAACTAAACCATCTTAAATAATAAATCTTCCAATACCATCCCAAAATTCATTTATAATCACTAATAAATGAACATTAGGATTGAGAAATCTTAGTATAGGTGCATAAGTAAGCCTCTTTTTAACTCTAGAAAGGCTTTTTGACAATTATTCAACCAGACAAAACTCTAATTCTTTCAATGAAGAGAAGTAATTTGGTTATCTATTTTTGATAAATATGAAACAAATTTCCTATAGTAACTTCCTAATCCCATAAAATTCCTAACTTCATGCACATTTTTAGGTTTTGGCCACTCCATTATAGATATTATCTTTGTCAGATCAACTAAAATTTTATCTAGGAAGATAATGTGTCCCATATATTACATTTTTCTCCTAAAGAATGCACAGTTAGAAAATTTACCATATAATTTATGTTTCTACAAATTTTGTAAAACCAACTCCATATGAATTATATGTTCTTCCTAATTATTGTAATAAATGAGGATATCATCTAGAAAAACTAACATGAAATGGTCTAGATTATCCCTAAACACACTATTCATGAGATTAATGAATGTTGTTGGAGCATTAGTTAATCCAAAAGGAATTACTATAAATTCATAGTGTTTGTATTGAGTTCTAAATGTTGTTTTGGGAATATCTTCTTCTCATATTCTTAGCTGGTGATACACTTCTTGAATATATATCTTAGAGATAACTATTTCCCTCACATTAAATCAAAGAGATCCTCAATGGTAAGTAATAGATGCCTATTATTGATTATCATCTTTTTCAACATCTTATAATTAATACACAAGCAAACAATACCATCTTTATTATTTATGAATAGGACTGATGCAGCCCATAGTGTTACACTTGGTCAAATCAATGAATTTGATAATAATTCCTAAAATTGATCTTTTAACTCAACCAATTATAAAGTTATAATTATGTAGGGTGCCTTGGATTTTGGTTCTAAACTAGGTATTATTTCAATTGAGAAATAAAATTCTTGCTTAAGTGGTAAACTTGATAATTCCTCTGGAAACACATCTTGAAAGTTCCTAAAAAAGGATAATCCTTAATGGATCATTCCTTAGATTATTTCATTTCATTTATTTTAAAAATAAAATATTGACATCCTTTCTTGTGAGCCTTATTAAGTTAAATTATATAAATAACTTTTTACTCTCTTTTATCACCTTGAATGAGTTTAATTCTGAAAATCATCTTGACATTATACCTTTTTATGATAACAATCTAACTTAGATTTATGCTTATAAACCCAATTTATTCCTAGGATCACATCATATGATCCTAGAGGTGATACATAAAGATATAATATCGATGTGAATTCAGGTAATTAGATCTCAAATTCAATTAAACACCTATCAACTTTGACCTTAGCCTCATTCTCATATTGCACTAACCATGTATTTTCCATTATATCAACTTTCCTAGATAACTTATTAGTATCCAAGGATAATTAAAATATTTTTAGCTCCAGTGTCAATCAAAATGGAAATGGGATGACCAAAAATATTACCTACAACCTAAATAGGTGATACTTTAAAATTAGATTGATGATTAATAATAACCACATGGATTCTCTATTGAAAAGTTCATTTTTTCAAGTACGCTTAGCTTTACCTTCTAAATTTTCTTGAGTGCATTCCCTAGCATGGTGATCACCCCCATAGATGAAACGCCCACTAGGTATTCCTTTCCTTTCAAACTACCTATTTACCTTGAAACCAGTCTTGAATCCACCATCCATTTTCATATTACCTAAGAATCTACTGAATTTAGCATTTTGATTCTTGAACTAGTTTTTGGAATTTTCTTTCCATTGCTAGTTCTTATTTTTATTAGTGGGTTTAGACCTTAAAAATTATTTTTGAAATTTAATCTAACCTAATAAAGAGACTTCATATTTGACTCATTCTTAATTTCCTTTTTAAAGACCTAATCCATCATAGATGGCCCATGCAGATCTACCTCACATCCAATTTAGGGTTTTTCCATAATGAACTTATGAATGGGAAAATTTTCATCTACTTGACACTCAAGAACATATTTCAACATCTTAGTGAACTATTCCCATTATGTTTTCATTAAAATATCTCCTACTTAATATTCTAAGAAACTATCATCTTTTAGTCAAAATATAACTAAAGAAACTAGCATGATTTAAACAAAACCACAAATTACTCCCACATGGTGGTAGCCAAGTTGAGGTTCATCTAAAGATTATTATTTACCTACCATGTTTTTGATTCTCTAGTAAGTTGATATGCTCCCAAAACTACCTTAGTGACTTTTGAGTAATTACAGATCTTAAAGTAATTTTCCCTTTATTCCAACCAAGCCTTCAAACCATCCCCTAACATAGTTACATCAAACTTATAGTTATTTAATTTATTAACACCCCAAGTTAGTTCTATATCTACATGAGATCTTGCATCATGTGCCACTTTTTTATGCCTATGGTCTTGTTGAGCTTCTTACTAAATAGGGTACCATTCAGGATCTTCTTGATTATTTTCCTCATTATGTCCATGCAATTAATATTATAAGGAGGTGATTTAGTCCCTATTTTTTTTGCATGGATGCAAGGATTTGATCCAAATTCACATCTTTATCTATGACAAATTGATTTTGATCTACTATAGGGTTAGTGTTTAAAGTACCCTCACCTCCAAGTCTACCATGCACCATTCACCTTTATGTTTAATAAGAGAATATGATTACATTAATACACTCATTAAGTCCTAGAGTTTAATCCTTAGCTATGATACCACAATATTAAAACCCCACTAGGATAAACTAGGATAAGGTATTTTTTTTTAAAATTTCTATTCTACTAAAAATAGATAATTAGAGATTTTTAACAAAATATATCAAAACAAATATAACCATTTACAATAGTTTAGTATTGATTCATGTAGATAATGATCAATTAACAAAGTATAGATCTAAATTCATAAATAATCTCAATTTAATAACTACTAATATATAATTTAGCCATTGTTGATAAAAATATCATAATTGTTATTTAAATAAAACCAACTACTACAACTATAAAATGTCACCAAGAGGTATAATTATTAAATTTTTACACAACTTAGTAATTTTATATAAATTTTATAATGTTTCAATAAATATATGATTCTAAATGAGCTCAATTACATATATAAATAGTCACGAGTGTAAACTCTATTAGTTGGCTACTTGGGGGAGGGAGAAAATCACCCAAGCACTTTTTTGCACCAACCACAGACCATAAATCCCCCATACAATCTCCCAATTATGGAATGGCCCTCCATTCATAGAAAGATAGATAATGATGGTGCAAGACTCAACAATTATCAACTAGAACCCATGTGTTATAAGATAACTAATACATGTAGCATATTATAAAGGAAACCATTCTAACATGATATTGAGCTAAACATGTGAACTAAACAAACATGTGAATTGACAATGTTTTAAATATAAACATTACTTTGGCCAAAATTTTAATATAATTTCCTAATCTCTTAAATAAGTCAAACTCACACACATAACTCAAATGGATTACCTAAAATATATCTATTAGTGACACTAATAAAGTACATAAAGTTTATGTCACCTATTTCTTTAGTTCCATTAATACCAAATTGGTTCAGATATATAAAATATTAAAATCAATGAATTCCATAAATATTTTTCCATAATAAGTGTCATAACATGTAAAAGTATAATGAAATGTCAAAAACACATATATTTCATCATATGCATCATAATAGTAGAAAAATAACTATTACTATTTATAGCTTAAAAATAATAAGCATACATCATTTTATTTAAATATGTATATGCATGTTTGTCTCTAAATGTTTTCATCCATCTAATTGCATTTTTTATCACATAATTTAACTATTTTATTCCCATTCATCAAATATGCATCATCAAGCCATGTGCATAATAAAACAAGGTTTAATATGTCATAACCTAAGACACCAAATAATGCATATCTATAGGTTTTCTTAACTCATGACTTTTCCTTTTGAATTTTACTCATTTAAAATAGTAAAAAAATATATTCATGCATCCATTTCCATTTAACATATGCATTTATCCATCTTTATATATACACATATAAGTAATGCTCAGATGATTAAATACCCTATCAATACATTATGTCATATTTATGTATATATGTATGTATATCTATTGAGTATATATTATAGTTATAATTAAAATTTTAATTCATGGTATGATTTTGAAAAATAACTAGATTGATTATGATTAATATGTTGAATAAAATAAATTATATATATATATATATATAATTGATTTTATTCAACATATTAATCACAATCAATCTAGTTATTTTCCAAAATCATACCAAGAATTAAAATCTATAATATGATTGTAGTATATACTAAAACATCTACCAGTCATCACTTAAAGCTTTGAATATTTTAGATATAAATATAGGTGAAATCACACACACACACACACACACACACATACACACACACACACACACACACACACACACACACACACACACACACACACACACACACACACACACACACACACACACACACACACACACACACACACACACACACACACACACACACACACAAATGTACAAGTGTTTACTAATATCTATGTGTGTGTGTATTTACATACCTATATTTTATAGGAAACTCATTCCTTAATATCTAATGTATATATAAATACCCATTTATATCTATATAGCTTCTATAAACATTCCAATATATAAAATTCAAAAAATGAATCAATTCAACCATAGTATATTATATAATCATTCAAATCCAATACATCACAAACAAACTCAGTACATCCTAAATGTTAATTTTATCAAAACATGGTTCCCCGTAGGTACCCAATCCATTTTATGCCATTGTCCTAGTTTAGGCATATTTTATAAATTCAAAGATTTATAAAATTCTAAAGGAAATCTATAGTTTTTACATTTCTATATTTCAATTAAGGACTTTAAAGACTAAATAAGCTATTTTGAAAGAATCAAACAATAATTATAGAATCTAATACAAAACTATGGGTTCCACCACCAATCCTAGTTTCCATAATATATTTACACAATTATTTAAATGTAAAAACCTCACAAAAATCATTATATCCCAAATGGTAAATAGTTTAAAGATGTTTCTTATAGGTACTTGACCCATTTCATTTTCAATGAAAATCCAAACTCACACACAATCATGTTCCTAAAATGAGAGTTCACTTGTTTAAAAATAATATGCCCAGACTTTGAGCACAAGATAACCTTGTGTAATATAGGCCTCATGATTATTATTGGTATTTTTACCCATTTATAAAAATATGAATAGAACTCAACCCCTAAAGTAACACTGTATAGTTCACTAGAAGCTTAGAAGGGTAAATCAATAACTTCAATCATGCCCAAAATTATATAACGTAAGAAAAGACTCAACCTTATTACACTTCATCGATTGGGTTTAATTATATGTATAGATAAAGTAGTGTTGTAAACAAGATGACTAAGGTGAGGGGGTGAATCAGTATTCAAAACATTTCATTCAATTCTATTTAACTATGTATGCACAATCTTAAAATCCATATAAATCTTAACAATCATAAACAATAAAACATAATAACATGAAACACATGAACACAACATATACATGGGAAACCCTCTTAAGGAAGAAAAACCACTAATGAAGCAAATAGACTATAGTCTTATAAGATAAACATCAATATTCAATTGAGCACCTACTCAAATTGGAGCACAAAACCTAATAAGTCAAGGACCAACTTGATATTATTTAGCTAAGTACCAACTTGACAAGGAATACTAAACCCTAATTTACCAAGCTCTTACTTAGCTTTAGAAACCTCCAGCTTGGAAGGAGGCCACAACCCCCTAGATGACTTAGCACCAACTGAGCCACCTAATTTTTTTATCACCTTCAAAAATCCTTGTTTCTTCTATAATAGATTATGATTTTATTTTTATTTTCTTTTCTCTCTTCAACCCTCTCAAACTGATCTTCAGTCCTCTTCACTCAACTAGCCCTTTTCATGGTTTGATTAGGTATTTTGACCTTTATCCTTCCTTGTATAACCTATATTAGATATGCATGATATCTCTTCAAGTATGTATGACCTCCTTCTACTCACACATGATCTAAATCATTCACATATTATATTTTATTATTTCACTCTCAACATTTATTATGTCTTCTCTAAGTACACAAAAATAAGCCTAACTGCCTTGCTTTTATATAATTAATTTTATCATACCCTTCTAGATCAGCTACATTTTCAAATCAATTATGTTTTCCATGAATAGGTTAAATCATATTATAATAACATGAATTCATCATTAATCAATCACTACAATAGGTTGGTCATACATCAACTAACCCTTGGTCATTTTTTAGGCTTCTGAAGATCTAATAAACCTTCTCAACAAAACATTACCCTTTGATATATTTAAAGCTTATAAAAATAATCCACATGGAATAAAAACATCACATTCCATTAAAATATACCTTAATTAACTTTAATTTAGGTCTATAACACCTTTTAAGTCCAACTACCACTTGAACTGTTATTCAAAACACTACTTATAAAAGGCCTATGCATAACAAAATCTCTATCTTAAATAACTGAGGATTATACTAGATTTTTCCAAAAAATCATGGAAATAATTATATATTAAAAGACTTCATGACCTCAAAGTCATCACTAACTTCATCCGATGCTTCAACTCAGGGTAAGCAGGCTCAAATACTCCTCTACAAAATGTTGACTTAGAACTACCAACTGACTCCAAAACATAATCAAGGAAACATGAACATATAATACATTATTTATTATATTCAAGTGATTTTAATTCATGAATAAAATATTAAAACATCATTATAACATCCTCAATTAATTATATCTTTGGATTTAATGATAACTTTTGGTCTTATAGACCAATCTTCTACCCTTCTTTCTCACAAACTCTAACCAACCAAATAAGCCAATTTGGCTTCAAATATTCAACCTATTTTACCAACTTATAATAATATTAAAGGAATATATGGATCATTCAAGACCCAAACAATATCATCATGAATTTCAATGCGTCACTCCATGAAAACACATCATAAATCATCTTCTTTCTTCTATCTGATTTTTTCACTGTGAGCACAACTAAGTCTATTCAACAACTGACCAAATTTGATCACCAAATTCATACACCTAAGATATGTAAGCTATCAGAAAACCTTCATGAACATAAATTATTAGTATCATACTTTTATCTTTATCCACTTCTCAACTTTAACTCTATCAACATTATATGCTTTAATAATTCTTTAAAAGTTAAACACTTGTTTGTATGGTCTTCTCAGTCACTTGAGAAACCAATCACACCTGACGGTGCTTGGGAGAGTTAAATTCAACTTGCAATAACTTTTATGATCATATCAAACCATTCTTATCTCTTTTGAATATGGCCTTCACCATAAGGCCACACATAGGGTTTTATGAAGGTTTAGACTAACTTATAGTCTTAATGATCATTCATAAAACTTAGTTCCTATTTCCAGCAACCAATGCTTTTAAATTTGAGATATAACCCTTCCTCATATACCAAGAACAAATGAGGCTCCCATTTAGCTATTTCACATGCCAATGAGCACTGAGAAAACCTTCTTAGGTATATGTCTCTTCATTTTGTGCACTCATGAAACCTTCAAACACTTTTTAAGTGTTTTCTTTGTAAACCAAATCCTAAAACTTCATGAACATACTTAAAATAACTTTTCTTACCTCTAAAAAATTTCATGTACTCACTCATGTCATGGAAATTGATCCTATTAACTTATCTAGACACCATCTCTCTTCTCTTTCTAAGATTTATCCTTCCAGTCTTGAATCTAACCTTCTAGCCACTCTATAGACTCCACTTTAGAATTAAATTATGTTATAATGCCTCTTGTGTTTTATCAATCAACATCATATACTCACTCTTGTTTATATCTTCAATAGAACATCTTTAGAGTTATTTATATATCTTTGGATCTTGACTTTAACATCTTCAAAGCTCTATACATAGATATTTAGAGCACATAGATAATTAAAGCTAACCTAATATTCATAATAAAGGACTTCAATACCTTAGATAATCTCACTCATACTCAAATATTGTAAGGTATTCTTCAAAGCATTCTCTTTGGAGCATTCTCATCATTATAACACATTTTGAGCATATTCAGAGCTGCATACATAAAAATTTAGATCATACTACTTATTTATATATCACATATTTTATATTTCCACCTACAAATACTATCTCACAAGGTCTAGACAAACCATTACAAGATTTTTTATATTTGCTATACTAACCTCAAGGCTTACTTGACCAAAGATTCACACAAGAACCTTTGACATCAAATACATTAGATTGACATTAATGAAATAACCATGCATCTTCATTAGTACCTTTTACATCAATTACAACATCAAATACCAAATCTCAACACTCAAATACAATGCTCAACAATATCTCCCTTAATCAATGATAATGTCCAATAATCTCCCCCTTTTTCATTGATGGAAAAAACACCTAGAAAAAATTGTCAACCACTTCTTGATGACAATCATCTTTTATACTTGGTTATTTCCTTTTATTTCTCCCTTTATGATCTTTCTCCTTTTATAAATTTTTTTTATCTCTCTCCTATCTTCTCATCATTTTCTAAGCTTTCTAAACTATTCCTATTTTTATCTTTCTCCCCCCTTTGATGTTAATGACAAAGGTCTTCCATAACTATCATCTTTTCCATAATGGAATCAAATTAAAATATTAATTCAATATAGATAAGACTTAATCAACATACTTGAATAAATCTCCCTCAATTAGAGAAGTTACCATGCTTTTATTAGTAGTAGATATCAAGGATCATCTACAATTACTAAAAACATACTTTTCTCTTCTTGTGAGCTGATACTATATCTCAAAGATACATAGTCTTTAGAGACTTCTCAATCAGGTCATGTCAATGCCTCTATGTGTATCACAATTACTTTTAGTGTTTAATAAAAATTCTCATTTTATAATTATAGGAATTCATGGCACGAGTAGCAAGTTTGGGCAATTTAGGTACCTATCATGAAATAGAGGTAGAGAAAATTGACTACTCCAAAAATTTATATTATTTAGTGGTTGGGATCCACCATGGTTCTTGTGAATATTGAAGTATCTACATTGATCTTAATGAGTTATGATCAAATCCCTATGCTAAAGACAAATATAAATGAATATTTATAGTGAGATCTATACTAAAGTGATTTGGTTAAAGGAGCAAAAGGAAGGGTAGGGAAGAAAGAGAATGTGTGATTCACAATCCTTGACTCAAATATCATGAAAAAATTTCAATTATAGCTAAACATGCATTTAATTAGTATATAATGAAAAATAGTGTAAGCTTAGATCTCAACATACACCAGGTGAATTTCAGAGGATAATATGAAATCATACAAGTAATAACTAGAATTTACTTTAAAGATTTATTACCAAATTCAAATAGCATTGGCACATATGAACATAGAACAAATGAAAAAAAATCTAGGATCCTTTAACTAATCTAGCATAAGCACAAATTAGTAATCTTATACCATAGATACAAATTTAGAATTCATGAAACCAATTAAATTCAATATTTAAAACCAATAATTGAGATAAAAGATACTTTATTAATTAACACAATAAATTTGGACAATATTTGTAGAATTCCTTGATTATATTAATTTATCAAAGTATACAAAATTTTCTCAAAATTCTCTACCTTTACAAAATGGTAATACTGCCTTTTATAGAAGGACAAGATAGTATATTAGCTAGTTAAAAGATAAAAATGTACAAGGATAATAATATATGTCCTTGTTTACAATTCTAAGACACATTTTCTTTTCCCAATGGACTGACCTAAAGGAAAATATGATAACAAACTGGCATACACATTTACAAAAGGATATTCCATTTTAAAAATGCTACAAAGTTTTTACAAAATAAAATATCATTAAACTAATTAGTTGGTGGGCCATATGCTAGAGAACTCATTTTCTTCTATTAGAGGATGTTCATGGCCTTTTGGTGTTGCTTATTAACTAGCTCCAAATCCACAACCAATTTCAAGAGACACTCTTCCTCTTTGTCATATAACTCATTCAATTCTCTATCATTTCTAGCCATAACTTCTTTAATGCTCTTGGTTTCAATTATTTTCTCACCTACATTGAAGATCATGTCTAGGATCTTGCTATTGTCCTTCTCGAATTGGCCTTGGATTTTACTTCTTATTTATTGTATTACCATAGTAGCCCTATGTTTGAATTCATCATCTTTGATGATGCCTAAGAGAGTAGGCTATGTAGGGTCTTTGATCATTATCCCAAGGATTTTTTCAATACTTTCTATTAGCTTCTTATCATCCTTCAAGAGTCTGTCTAGATCATTGGACCATGCACTTAAACCTTGGATGTTGTTAACCATAATTCCTAAAATTACATTTAAATGTCCCAATCTTATTGTTTTGAATCTAGGAATTTTCCTTTCAACTTAGATGTTGATCAACCCTATTATTTGATCCTCTGAAGCTTACCATTAGGTTATTAAAACCTTAGACACTCTATTTTACTATGTCAATGCACTTCACCTAAGATTCATTATTTTCAATGCATCAAACATGTCATAAAAGGATTCATTAAGCATTTTAATCATTGCCTCAAGTAATGATATGATAAATTGTGTCTCAAAATTATCATTTTCCTTTTCCAAATTATATATCCTTTGTTTCATAACTCTAATGCTTACTTTAACCTAATATGAATGAGCCTTAACTAGGATTTCAATGTCCTCTTTACGGATGGGGAGTTTACTAGGATGCTACCCCCCTTGATTTAATCTTGTATTTATCACAATCTTTTGGAATGTGAACTCTTCAATCCCCACCATGGCCTTTCTAGTTATCAATCTCTCTAATCATGTTGCCTCTAGATTGAATTCCACTGTAGTAGTAGTTTTAGTGTACTTTGGAGGTTTAAGAGACTCCATCTAGGTATTGATTAAAGCTCATAGGGTTTCCATTTGCTTGTTATTCAACCCTACATTAGTCATTATTCTTCTCTCTTCCTTATCCTTCATCAAATCCATTATCTATGGCTTGAAATCATCATGTACATCAATATTGATAGTTTTGGTCAAGGCCCATGATTAGGAATGGAATGGGATCTTTTACATTTTTCCATAAATGAAACAATCAAGGATGATTTATCTATGAATGGGGTATTTCTCACTAAATAAGTTTGTTTTAATTTTAGGGTGAGTGATAGTAAACTTGGGCTTTTATTCCCAATTGGGAACCTCACCAATTCTACCTATCTCTTCCTCAATGTTGTTACTGGGACTAGATCTAAGGCAGGCCATTTCCCTTTTTCTTTATCAACCTCCTCTTTTTAGGCTTGTGCATACTCAACATGTTCCCCTTATTCATTATACCCATATACCTTATCAAGTACCTTAATGGAATATTCCATGGTTTCATTGGGTCTCAAGGCTATCACATCTAAGAATTCAATTGGAGACTCTGGTCTATCAAGAGGAGTTGAAGATGATGGGCCCTCACTAGGTCTCTCTTCTAGATTTTCCTTGCTAGGGCCTTATGTAATCTATGCTTGGGGATGTTTCCCTTCTATTTTTGGTTACTCTTGAGGGGGCCTTGAAGGTTTGAATAGAAAATGGTATTCTATAGGTCCCATTTTCCATATGTCACTTGGGGCTCATGATTACTAGTCAGTCTATGTTTAAGTTTAACATTATGTCTCTTGAACCTAGCTAATACATCATCAAAATTTATATCTTTGATTTGTAAAGTGTCATAGTGACCATGTTGATGCTCATAAAGTAGTTTTGGTAGTTTCTTATTTTTCAAATTATTGGAGACCTTATCATTAGGGTCCCACTACCTTAGGGTATCTAGCTAAAATCTAAATTTTTCCCTATGTCTAGAAATAATGTCCATATGTTTCCAATCTTGTAGAATATTTATACCAATTATCAAAGGAAATGGATGGAGGAGGTATTTACTTTTCCCCTTGCACACTCCATTAATGTCATGAATAGATTGATATGCAATTTCTTACTCTACTAATGTGTTCGGGGAATAAACAAGTAACTTGTAAGGTTGAATCAAAATCCCTTCATTTTTTATCACTATACAATATGGATACAACCATATGTTTCCCATTATCTCTCCATAATTCTTGATTAAAGGGATAATCTTGGTCATAGGGATCCCTATAATGGATTCTACTAAATAGGATAGACACAATCGCAAATGTGTTACATGTTATGTCTATATTTGAAAATGTGTAGTTTGGAATTATGGTGGGAGATTGTAATTCTGCCCTCTTGTGACAAATTTTTGGTATAAGGGATCTGAGAGGAGGTTATCAAGGCATCTAACATATATGACATCATGAATAATTGGTTCTTAGTTTTCTTCTTAAGGGTTTGAATTATAATTCTAAATAGATGTTGATCATTTCTCAAATTAGGGGAGTGAGCTCTTTCTCAACCATGAAGTAGATGTTACACACCCAACACTTGTTATCATAAGAGGTTAAAGGGGCTCAATATATTCTATTCAATATATTCATAATTACCCTAATTCCCACTCTAAATTGGGTAGCTAGGATATTACCAATAGTATCTCAGATCACATGGTTCCCTTTGAACAACCATGGCCTAAGAATGACATCTAAGTCATTCTTTCCAATCCATTCCTTAATAGTGGGAAAATCCACTTAGGGTTTAAAAATCTTATATTAACTCTTGAGTTCTAATGGAGAATTTAATTAAATTATTCTAAAGGTACTTTCATGAATAATATAACCCTACTCACTTATACAATCTTTAAAAATGGAAGCAAGGATGTCAATGTAGTGGATTACCTCTAGTTTGGGGGCACCATGGTGGAGACTAGCCATTTGGACTACAACTAGGTCATACTCCCTTTTGGTTATAGTGGAAACCTTTTATTCATCCTTCATGATGGGTTCTATGTCTTCAATGGTCGAAAATACCTTAGACCAGTTTTGATTTTTTGTTTTTAATACAGTAGTGTCTAGGTCTGTGTCTTTGAAGAACCTTCTTTCATTTTTTTTGGATAGATACCAATCTATCTCATTTCCTTGTTGTCTTTGAGATTCCATGGCTTTCACACTTGAAAATTTGTCACCACTATGTTGTAAATGGTCTCTATGTTAATCCTTTCATTCTCAAATTGTGATTAGACTCTTTTATATTGATTATGATTAATTCAAGTGTAAGGTATTTTATGCAAGTTTTGGGGCTCTCCAAAATATTTAATGGCAATGGTTTATCTCAGATAGGGTTCATTCATGACTCAAAATTTATTTTGACCTTTGCCTTTATCCATTTTCATTTTTGAGCACATAAAATCTTCATTTTTTTCATTTTGTGCTTACGTGGTGCTTAGTTGGC
Source organism: Torreya grandis (assembly GCA_037957365.1). Classification (NCBI taxonomy): domain Eukaryota; kingdom Viridiplantae; phylum Streptophyta; class Pinopsida; order Cupressales; family Taxaceae; genus Torreya; species Torreya grandis. Next base: position 3,065,129 of record JARHVA010000466.1, read on the forward strand.
ATCTATCTATCAACTTTCATGGCATTTTTCATAAATTTCTTCAAATCACTAGCCATTGTTATTAAAAATGTGCCATTTAATTTACACCATTGGATCATTACCCTTAGATCAATATGGACCATTTATCATGATCTAAGATCTTGCATGTCATTGGCCACCTTTGCATTGAGCCTTATGGTTATGCCACTTGGTACATTCATGGGATTTGTGAGCTATGTATCCAATGTCAGGCACATATTGAATTAAGTTCTTCCATGTGTTGATCTTGTGGGATCTTAGGGCTCTATTGAATTATCATTAGCAATTTCATGTTATTGGATCATTGAAGCCCGATCAAGTGTGATTCATTGATCCTTCAAGATGCATGAACTTTAATCAATGCATAGTCATAGAAAATAACTTAGGATAAAGGATTTTATGCTAAGTTTATTTCATGTTAATAATCATATCATAGACTTAGGTTACAATATTTTATGCTAATTTTTAAAGCATGATATTATAGGACCCCTCCAATGATATACAACATACCCCATTTGTCTAAGTAAAATATTCAATGAGTTTGAATTTTATGGCCTAGAAGACATCAATGATGGCTTCAAAAACATCAAATGATGTTTTTGAGAACATTAAATTTAAATTTGTGAAGTTATTTGGGTTTGGTGGGATTAAAGTTGATGGTCTTACAAAAGTCGATGATGACATCATGGATGTTAAATAATGGTTGTGAAAATGTTAATTTTAATATCATCAAATTCTTATCTTCTATAGATATCATATTCAATTTGTTTCACTGATCAAGAGGCATGATGAAGTGAAATCCATTTAATCAAGATCCAAGTAAGTGTATGAAATTGGTTTAGGGTTTATTAACATTAATCTTAGAATGTGGGAGTGCCACATGGTGGCTTTATGGGGTTCCCAAGATTTGACCATGTTGACCTTAGGGAGAAACCATAGGTTATTGATTTCTGTTTGAGTCCCTAATATGATGACACTTGTCACCTCCATGAGACTCCTTTGGCCCTTTGACATTTCAACATTGTGTTCTTCTCATTTGTTCAAGAGCCTTAATAAGGTGAGAGTCATTGATAATGATGCAGGTGCTCACACATGATTGGCCCAAAGGATTAAATGCTCAAGTTTAATGGGATTTCTTTACTTTATTAGATCATCCCCTCATGATGAAGTGTAGACTATGAGATTTATAAAGAAGCAAGTGATTTAAGTTAGACCCAGGTAGATAGAAATTTAGGCTAAAGATTTAAGACTAAGGTCTCATTTACATTGATAAATATGAATGGGACCTTAGGGTTAAAACTTTAGGCTAAATTTTTTAACAAAGGGGACCATATTGAATTAAAAGGAACCCTACCAACATGAACATTATACTTGGTTATAAGTAAAGGGAACAAAGGGGGAAAATAATAAAAGGGACCAAGCATGATTTTAGGCTAGGGTTGGGAAGTGTTTTGAAACATGACTAAGCCTTAGTATAAAATTAGGATTGAGTGTAAATTAATTTGAAATATTCACACCAATTTGCTATTCTAAATTTAAATTTGAACCAAGGACTTAAGTTGGGGTTTTATGAATGGTGGTCTTTAGAATTTGAATCCATGCCTAATATTTGAAAGACCAAAGGCTAGTGAAATCTTGAATAGAGTCAATCTATAAATTCTAAGTATGATCCATTAGTTAGGGATCCATGAAACCTACAAATTATCACATGAAGGGTAATTATAAGTGACATTAGGTAACCTTAAATTAAAACCATAAACTAGTAGGTCAACTCTATCAAAGTGGATGATCTTTAGATTCTAATAATGTTAAAAACATGCCATGTTTTTAGTATTAAATTATCAAAAAATGGGGGTATGTTGACCTCAACAAATGGAAACTTCTAGGGGAACATAGAAATATGTTAGGACCTAGAGACTTTGGTTCAAATAAATAAATAGTTCATCCACTCCACTTGATCAATGCTATTATCCAAATTAGTTTATAATTGAAACAAACCTTGAACTTATAGAATTAGGGTCAAACATCAAGACATATCCATATCATGAACCTGCTTTGATTCCACTAACCATTTTCTATGGGATTCAAGAAATAACTTCCAAGTTTCATATCTTTAATCATTAATATTGACTTGTAGCATGCTTAGATATTCATTAATAATCATGTTTCTAGTTTAGGGAAGGTTTGGGAATTACTCCATTTCCATCTAGGCATCCATATCCCCAATAGAGATTATTTTGTCTTCACTCATGGCCTTTCTCCATTTCCAAATAGGAATCCATAGCCTTTGTGGAGATTACTAGAATCAAATTTTCTATAAAAATCTTTTGATTTTGCAATAAGTTCTTATTTTTGTAATTTTAGATCTTTTATGCTTTCAACAAGGTTGGGAACTAGGGTAGCCAGGTTTAAGGATTTAGTCAAGTGTATGATCTTTAAAAAATAACCTATGGTTTTAAACATTTTCCTTGGAAAGGATGTTTGTTAAGTGCAAGCATGACTATGCCTCAATAGATTAATATTTCATCCTACAAGTGCAAATATTCTTAAAACCAATTTTAGGTCTAGACAATGTTTAAGCTCTCATAGAATAGTTGGCCTCTTCCATTACTCTTTACTATTTTCTTCAAATCACAACATTAGGCTCACATTTTAGACCCATGGTTATCATATGTATAAGGTTCCTACCCACATTCCTAAACATTGGAGTTTCAATAAAACTAATGAACTTTGATCTAAGGGTTATCCAAAAGGACTTATTATAAGCAAGGAATAAGGTAATAAAATAAAGCACACAACAAAATTAGTAAATCAAAAGGAAAAAGGGAATTAAATAAATGTATTTATGCCTATGTAGAAATAATGGACATGAAGGAAATAACTGAAGGAAACTAACTAGCCTACCTACACTGAGTCTAACCATCTTACATATTTACTCCATGAAGACCTCAAGGGGAGAAGTATATAAGTAATTCATTAGGTACTACCCATTGGTGGGTAGTGTGAACTTTAATCTTTGTAATTCTTTGAGTCTAAAGGTGTTCTGTCCAAGTGTGTCTATAATATGATAGGGGCTAATACACGTAGGTGTGAACTTGTCATGTTTTTCTTTATGATCAGATGATTTATCTCAAAAGAGAACTAAATCCCCTTATCTAAACACCTTGATATTTTATCTCTTATCAAACCACCTCTTTACCATGGTCTGATGTCTTTTAAAATTAGCAAAAGCCTTTTCTCATGCATCTTTCATCTAGACAATGTCAAGCAGCCTTGAGTTTGCAAATTCTTGATCCTCATCTATATAATCTTGCATAAACTTTTAGGTTGGCATCTTGAGTGTGATGGGGAATATGGGCTCCTAACCATATACTAGTAAGAAAGGATATGATTTAAGACCCTATTTAACTCCTATTATATCATCCCAAAGGGCATAATTGAGAAGCTTATCCCATGTTCTAGGCTTGTTTATAATAGACTTCTTAATGGATTTCATTAAGTTCATATTTATTGATTTAGACACTCCATTACCTTGAGGGTAATGGTTAGATGAGAATTTGAGGATTATGTTATTATCATATGCCCATTCTATCATCTTTATGGATGTGGATGTTGACCCATTATCACATATCAAAGAGACTAGAATTCTAAATATGGTGCATATGTTATCTTATAAGAAACTGATCACTTATTTTTTTCTACATTACTTTGTGGATAAATCTTTATTCCACCTCATGAAATAGTCAATAGCTATCAAAACATACATATGACCTTCTAATGAGTTTGGATTTATCACCCCTAAAAATTCAAGTCCCCACTAGGCAAAGGGTTTATCAATCCTAACTAGATATAAAGGCATTATCACCTTTGGATCCCTTGTGTTGAATATTTGGAATGAATGACATTCCCTTACATGTTTATGGTCATCCTTAAATATGGTGGGTTGATAGTAGCCAGATCTAAGGATTTTGTGAGTTGTGGTTCTCCTAGATGGATGCCCACTTCTCAACTTCTCATGAAAAGTGCTTATTACTTCAGTGGCTTTTTCCTTGGAGAGACATCTTAGGTACACAAATTCAAAGTTTTTTCGATATGATATCCCATTCTTGATGAGGTAGTGATGCCTTTATTTTCAAATCTCTTCTTTGTTCCCTAGTCAGCCCTATAAGACAAGTACCATTGATTAGTAAATGAATGATGGAATCATGCCACTCACTAGTTTTGAATATTTTCTAATCAACTTACATAATTATTATATTATGGATAGTACTATTAATCGTTTGGATAAGACCTTGGCACCTTACTATTTTTTTAGTCTTTATTTCTATGTCATACTCTTATAAGACAAACATTCATTTACCTCTTCATTCTCAATGTTCATTCTAGCTTAGCATGAGCTTCATAGCAGGGTCAGGTAAAATAACATGCACCTTATTTCTAAGGATATAGTGCCTAAATTTATTCACTACATTAATTAATTCTCATGCTTGTTTATCAATAAATGAATAATTTAACTCAACATTCTTAAAGTTAGTAATCATGAAAGTTATTAGGTGATCACACCCATCAATATTTTGAGTTAAAATTGCAGCTATAGTATGGTCAGATGCAAAAGAATAGAAATATAAGTCCCTTGAAAAGTTAGGACATACCAGGTTTAGAGCTTGGCTAATTGCTTTTTTGATTTCAAAAAAGGCCTTCTTAAATTCCTCATTCCATTAGGCTTTGGTGTCCTTCTTTAGCATGTCATTCAATGGTTTGATAATCTCTACAAAGCTAGAAATTAACTTTATCACAAAGTTTATCTTGCCAAAAAATGATTTTAATTCATTTCTACTATTAGGAGGCTCTCTCTTAGATATAGCTTCCAATGTTTCAAGGTCTATGGAAATTCCTTTTTTAGTAATGACATATACCAATAGTTTACCTTTAGTAACACAAAAAAAGCTCTTCTTAGGGGTTAGAGAGATTCCATTCCTTATGTACCTTTCAAACACCTACTATAAATGCATGAAATGGTCTTCCCTATTCTTGGAAAAAATATTTAAATCATCCATGTAAATTGTAATACACTTAACAATCATACCTTTTAAGCCATGGTCCATGGCCCTTTGAAAAGTGGCTCTTATGTTTATCAATACAAAAGGAATTATTTTGTATGTAAAGGTGACCCACTTAGTGTTGAAATTTGTCTTCATCATATCTTCCTTATCAACCATCACTTGGTTGTATCTTGAAAAACCTTCAAGAAGTGACATCATGGCTAAATCTAAACCATTTTGTATTACTTGGTCAACATAAGGAAGATTATAATTATCCTTATTAGATGATTTATCTAAATTTCTAAAGTCAATACAAAGTTTGAATTCACCATTCTTCTTCCTGATTGACACCAAATTGGCCACCTAGGTGGAGTGTCTAGTGGGAAACATATTTCTGGCATTTAACAGTCTCTTGACCTCTTTGAAGGTCATGGGTTTTAGGATAAGATTCACAGGTCTTTGTTTTTACTGAAAGGGTTTTTTAATTTCTTTAAGAGGTATAATATGGGTGATGAATCTTGGATCAAATATATTCAAGTCATCAAAAGATGAAGCTATGACATCTTTTTAATTCATTAACAACTCTATGGCTCTCTCATTTTTAGTACTAGTGTAAGATTTATTAACATTAACTAGTTGAGCTTGATCTTGAAGCCCAAGATTAATAACATTGTAGTCCTTCCCACTTACCTTAGGAACCTTTGAAGCTTCAAGTAGCTTATCTTGATCAAATATCCTTTCTAAGGCAATCATCCCATTAGGGATCTTTTTATCATTCAACTGAATGAATCTACCATCAAATTTTCCTTCTCTAAATGCATTCTCATTATCCTATTCAATGAATTGAGTTTCAAATACTCTTGAACTAGTCAAGAATTTCAAGATTCATTAATCGTCACTTAAAACTTGTAGATGATTCACATTGTCAGGTACAAAAGGGTAAGGTATAATCTTAATAATAATGTTGGGGGAATCTTGGTTAGGCATGAGGTTAGCTATAGTAGATTCCAACTCATCAAAAACTTTATTTTCTTTTCTAGGGATATAAATAATATTAAAGTCATCAAAAGATTCCACAAGATCCTAGGCTCTAAATTTATACCTCCTGAGGTATGACAACTTGCATTGATACTTTCTTCTTATTTGGTTCACTAATAGTTATAAATCACCATAAACCATTTATTTCTTGACCTTGTTATTAATGGAAAATATCAACATTAAAATAAGGGACTCATACTGAATAAAGTTATTGGTGCATGGGAATTAAATTCTATAGGAAGCATGGTATTTCTCACCAATATGGTCAGTTAGAACAATGTGTGCTCATGATCTAGCCTTACACCTAGCCCCATCAGAGTGTAACTTCCATAACCCAAGCAAAACATTAGAAGCTTTAGGATCAAAAACTTTGGTAGTTTCTAGGATGAAAACCCATAAATCTAAATCAATTATGTTGACCCTTTCATTGATAACATTATACTCAATGATTATGTGATTCATTCCTAGTTCGCTTTCAATCATAATTTTATTAGGAAATCCATTCCAAGGTAGTCAAAGGTGTGACCAATCTATGGACATGTATCTATTTAAAGCCTTTATCCACTCTCTACTCAAGAACATTCCATATGCATCAAGGATATATACTACTTGGATATCAATAAATTATTGGACCCTTAGCTTAGAAGCCAATTACATGTGCACATTTAGTAATTATCCAACCACCTTGACCCTAAACGTATCTAACTAGGTGATAACCCTATTAGAATTAAATGGGGGTCAAACTAAAATATTTGCAAACACCTACAGGCATAATATTAGTAGAGGAAACAAATTAAACAAATAATTATGCAAATTCTTACCAAACATTATGACTATAAAAAGGGTGGAGACTCTTTTTTGGCTTTATACATGACTAAATATGCATTATTAGTCTAGGATATCTTGTTGGATTTCTTGGATAAGGATTCCAATAGTAGATCCCTTTGTTCTATGATTTGGGTCAATTCATGAAAGGTAATATTAACTTTGATTTCTTCATGTCCTCTACAATGTTATGACTAGCCCTATTGGAAGAATTGGAAGCATTTGAACTAGGTTTAAAAGTACTTCCCTTTGGAGGCTTTAGATTATTGTCTGAAGTGGTATCCAAAAGAATACCAAATTTGTTTGGAGTATAAGTAGTCAAAGGCTACCTTTGTTTTATATTCCTTAGAGGATCTGTCTTCTTCAAGAACTACTGAAAGGCATGTAATTCTTCAGAAACATCATTTATCTCATTGTCTTATTTGAAGGAGAAATCAAATGTCTCCACCGTGAAGGTTTGATCGGAAGGCTTGGATATTAAAGTACTTACACCATTATCTTTGTTAGAAACTACTTCAAAAGTGTCTAACTCTTCTTGAAATGCCTCAAAAGTTTTACAAAATTCAATGTAATCAATCTCACCATGCTTAGTAGTACAATGGAATCTATAATAATTAGGTAATGCAATGTCAATGAGGTTAATATCCATAGTCTTATTTTCATGAGAGGGTTAATTTTTCTTCTTGTTGTTGTGGAAAATATCATTATTGAACATATTATTGGGTACATTAAGTCTTTGAAAAGAGAAGTTCCTACTAGAAGTTTCCCTAGTATTACTAGCCTATTTTACAACTAAAGGAAGTGAGTATTTAATTTTTGGATAATTTTCAAGATGGACTCATTCTTATTCTTGGGACTTTTTGAATTATAAACTTGGTTATTGTTGCACTAGTGTTTGATATGAAGGTCCTTGGGTCAGTTGAATTAAACCCATTATTGGTAGTGTGATTCAATAATCCCAAGTTCTAGATAGGACCAACATGTCTTAGAGGCAATTGATTCAAATTTGAGAGTTAGTTGAAAATAGTCATATTTTGGTTATTATTGGGAAAGTCATTCAAAGTATGCATATCTTGGTTTACATTGGAAATAAAATAAGCCATGTAACCATAAGGTTTCATATGATCATTAATGATCATAGCCTCAACATAAGCTAAAGTTAAGGTGTTCACTAGATCTACAACTCTCTTGATGAATAGTGAAGTAATGGGATCAAGAGCATCTTTGTATATTTCCAAGGCCAAGCCCTGATTAGGTTTATAAGGATCAATGAATTGATATACATATTTTAGAACCTAATAGTGAAATATATTATGGTTTCATTGGCATCCCTTCTTAGGGTAGTAAATTGTTGGTACATGGCATATGGGCTAATGATCTTACCAAATTAGTCAATGAAGATGTTATTAAACCCATCCTAGGTGGTGATGTAATCCTCAAGAAAGTTTAGGAACCACTCATATATAACATCTTTAAATTTAAAAGGTAACAACCTACATTGTATATCCTCATCAACTACACTTAATAATATTAATGTAACCTTAAATTATTTAACATGTTCCTATGTTTTTATAATACCACTAGGACTAGAAGTTGGAAAATACTTTCTAGGATTATGAGGGAGGTCATGAATCACAGCTTCTAGATTGATGGGAAAACTTCCCAACTAAGCCATAGTTTGATTAAGGTTGTATGTAGGAGTACCTTGAAGTGGTAAATTTGGAAAGGACTTTGAATGCCTATGGCTATCTTTTTCTCTTATGGCTCTTCTATGGACTTCTACCTCAAGTAGATGCTCTCTTGTTGTAGAGTATGATCTATATTGAATTTGTGGTAGTTCCATCCTAAATATTTGAGATCCTATTTGAAATACGTTGTATCATACTAATATTTACAAAGAATGAGTATTAGATTTGTACACTAAGCTAATATTACAAAGTTTTATGTAAAGAACAACAAAGGACATCAAAATTTAATTGAATAAGTTAAAATATGTGTCCAATTATGCAAATATGTCTTATCTTTACAATCCTAAGCCTAAATATTTGAAATATATGCCAAGCTTTGGTCAAAACAAGCTATTCTAACCTCAAATACTGTAGACCCTCAGATATTAAGTTATCTTTACTAGAATTAAGCATCCAACCTCAAAGAGCTTGATATTTGTCTAAAGGGATCATAAATATGGGTTAGAAACTACAAATATCAATGATATTTATGCTTATTCAAAAGTGAAAAGATAACACCAATCTTAGATCAAAACACACCAAAATTAAAAAAGATTAAAAAATCCTACCCTTTTTCTAGCATTAGCTGAAGCTTGTCCTCTTGATGCCTCTATGTATATCACAGGTGATTTTAGTGTTTAATAACACTTCTTATTTTAGAATTTTGGGAATTCATTTAATGAGTAGCAAGTTTTGGTAGAGCAAATTGACTATTCGACAAATTTATATTATTTAGTGGTCAAGAGCCACTATGGTCCTTATGAATATTTATGTATCTACATTGATATTAATGAGTTATGATCAAATATATATGCTAAATACTAATATAGATGAATATTTACAGTGAGATCTATATTAAAGTGATTTGGTTAAAAAAGGAGCAAAAGGAGGGTAGGGTAGAAAGATAATTTATTATTACTGATCCTTGACTCAAACATCATGATAAAGATTAAATTATAAATAAACATGCATTTAAATGATATATAATACAAAATAGTGTAAGATCAGATCTCACCATACACCAAACAATTTTCTAAGGATAATATGAAATCATACAAGTAAGAACTAAATTTTACTTTAAAGGTTTGTTACCAAATTCAAATAACATCAGCACATCCAAATACAAAACAAATGAAATGAAGGAAATCCAAGATCCTTCAACTAATATAGCATAATCACAAATTAGAAACTTTGTGTGATATACAAAAATTCAAAATTCATGAAACCATTCAAATTAAATCTTTAGAAACAATAATTAAGAGAAAAGCTACATTAACAATTGACACAAAGTATTTAGAAAATATTTGTAGAATTCCTTGATTGTATTAATTGCTCAAAGTATACAAATTTTGCTCAAAATTTTATCCCTTTACAAAACGTTAGTTCTACCTTTTATAGAAGGACAAGGCAGTATACTAGTCAGTTACAAGATACAAATGTACAAAGATAAGGATAGGTGTCCTTTTTTAAAATTCTAGGATACATTTGTTTTTACCATTGGACTAATCTAAAGGAAAATATGATAACAAATTAGCACATGCCTTTACAAAAGGATATTCCACTTTAAAAATTCTACAATTTTTGAAAAAATAGAATATCATTTAAATAATTATTTGGTGGGCCATGTGATGGAGAACTCACTTACTACTATTGGAGGATATTCATGGCCTTTTAGTGCTGCTCATTGACTAGCTCCAAGTCTATAATCAGTTTCAAGAGACACTCTTCCTCTTTGTTATCTAACTCGTTAAATTATTTATCATTTCTAGCCATAGCTTCTTTGATACTCTTAGCCTTAGTTATTCTCTCACTTGCATTGAATATCATGTCCAAGAACCTACTATTATTTGCCCTAGATTAGCCTTAGATTTTACTTATTTCTTATGTTACCAAAGTATCCCTATGTTTGAATCCGTCATCCTTGATGATGTTGAAGATAATAGGCTATTTAGGGTTTTTGAGCATTGTCCCAAGTATTTTTATAATCCTTTTTATTAGCTCCTCATAATCCTTCAAGAGTCTCTCTAGATCTTGGGACCATACACTTAAAACTTGGACCTTGTCAACCATAATTCTTAGAATTGCATTCAATTGTCCCATGTTAGGAATTAAAAAACTTAAACTAGATTTAATATGACCATAAATAAGGTCTAAATTATGCACTACCATGTATTATGGAAACATTCCTCAAATCACAGTTATTATGAAAGCATAAATGGAGAGAACAAGATCACAATCACACATAACACAAATCTACCTTGGTTCACCCAATGTGGGCTACATCCACAAAGAAAGTCCTCAATAAAAACTATTAAAAAAACAAGATTATAATGAACTCTCACAAAGATAAAACATCTCTTTTAGAAAAAGTTGCACTTTCCCCTGCACCTACATAATACTATATCTCACAAGCTAATATACCAAACCCTATAATAAATACCTACAATTTGAAAAAACATTTGAACTTTGACTCTAATCCTCAAAGCCACACCCTACAAATAAACCATCAACCTATAAAGGTCACACCACACTTGTATATATAACAAACTAAGGGAAATCTAACAAATGATGATAAATAATCATGCTTATCCAAGATAAGAATTATCTACTAAGAGACACCTTAGTTCCACCTAAAAAATCTTCTCCAAAATCTCCATAAAGATGGATCACACCAAGTCTATCTCTCCTCCTTGAAAGGACACATTTTCCTAGGACGTGATCACAACCAACTCCTTGAAATAATTAAGGCATTACTTTTTCCAATAAATAGCTAGCTCCCTAAGATCAAGGAAGTCAACATGAAAAATAGGCATCTAACAACCAACTCCATAAAACATGGAAACATATAAAGTATAAGTACAAGGAATATTCTACTCACATGTGGAGCAAGGTTTGATAAAATGTGGATTAGGGAAAACTATGCTCACAACATTTGTGGAGATCTCTAGGCCTCCAAAATATATCCCTATGGTTAGTAATGTATATCCCCAAAGGGATCCACACTCAACAATATCCTACTTAGAGAATGTTTCTCCTAAACAAAATCTATCGCTACTCCATGACCACAAAGGCCATCCAAACCTGAACATAGTCTCAACTTGTCTAATGTGACTACCTTGTTCATCATATATGTAAGATTCTAGCTAGTATGAATCTTCTCTAGCTTCACCAAGTTCTCTTCCAAAGCTATCCTAATTAAGTGATAATGTAACTGAATGTGTTTTATCCTCAAGTGGGAAAAAAATTTCTTTGCCAAATGAATAACACTTTATCACTATGTAGTATTCTAACTTCTTGATCATGCCCTAACTCTCAAAAAAATCCTATAACCAAATCATCTCCCTGTTAGCCTCTATGGTAGAAACATAATCTACCTCTATGGTTGATAAAGCCACAACCTTCTATATCCTAGAAATCCAACTAACCATTGTATCTCCAATAATAAATATATAACCTATCATACTCATCCTGCTATCAATATCCCCTACCATATCTGAGTCTACATAACCATGAAAAGTGGTATATGATCCACCATTACATAACTTAAAATCCATGGTTATTCTCAAATACCAAAGAATCTATTTCACTACTTGCCAATGCTCATAACCTGGATCACTCATATACCTACTCTCAACTCCCACTCCTTGGGCAATATCTGACCTAGTACAAACTATGGCATACATCAAGCTACTATATTTTGATGAGTAAGATACCTTAGACATCTTTAGATTTTTAGCTTTCATCTTAGAACACTACTCCTTCGATAATCTAAAGTGGCTTACAAAAGGAGTACCAACAGATTCAACATCCAACATACTAAACCTTTTCAAGACATTTTTCAAATTATCTAATTGGGATAGAATCAACTTCCTCTCCTTTCTATCATTATTAATCTTCATTCCAAGGATTTTCTTTGCAAAACCCAAATCCTTCATAGAAAAGGAGTCACTAAGATGTTTCTTGATGATATGAATATGATGTATGCTCTTTCCTAAAACTAACATGTCATCCACATACATGAATAATATAATAAATGAACCATCATCAAAATGTTTGATGCACATGCAATGGTTAGAATTACACCTTTGATATTCTTGTTCCAGCATGAAATAATCTGATTTCTTATACCATTTCCATGGATCTTATTTCAAGCCATACACGCTCTTCTTTAGTTTGCACAGATAATTCACCTTCCCTTAAACCTCATATCCCTATGGTTAATTCATATACAACTCTTCATCTAAATCACCATGAAGAAAATTAGTTTTCACATCTAATTGTTCTAAGTGTATATGATTAACTGCAACGAAACTAAGAATAGTCCTAATAGAAGCCATTTTTATAACAAGAGAAAAAATCTCATCAAAATAAATACCTAATTTTTGTGCAAGCCCCTTGACTACCATCCTAGCCTTATACTTTTTTTTCCCTTCATCCTCTTCTTTTATTCTAAAGATCCACTTGTTTTGCAATGAACTCTTTCCCTTGGATAGCCTTAAAAAAATCACTGGTTTGGTTCTCCATGAAAGATCTATGCTCTTCATTCATGGCTTGTTCGTACTTCATCCTAGCATCTACATGCATTACTTCCTCATAACACTCTAGTTCTCCATTATCAATGAGTAATAAATAATTCAAAGAAGGAGAAAAACACTTTGGTTTTCTTCTTACCCTATAATACCTTCTTACCATAGGAGTTTGGGGTCCTTGTGTAAAAGGTCCTAAACTGATTCATTGTATACTTTGCCATCTAGAATGTCATCCAATACTATGTACTCTTTATATTCATGTTCATGTTCCTACAACTGATTCTTATACATTATAGTTTCATTAAAGGTTACATCTCTAGACCAAAATATTTTCATATCTTTAATGATGCATAAATGGGAAGTAAAGTCATCCTCACCATAACAAACAAATGTGCATTTCTATGATTTTGCCTCTAACTTGGTCATATCCTCATTCTTAATGAGAGTAAAAGCCTCACATATAAAGACTAAGAAAATAATAATCAATATTTTTAATAGACCAAGTTTGTTAAGGATAACCTCTATGCAAAGGCATTGAAGGTCCTCTATTAATCAAATAAACTACCATGTTAACTACTTCTACCCAAAACTACAGAGACAAGCCTACATGTAACCTCATGCTCTTAGCACATTCTATTAGTGTTCTATTCATCCTTTCAAATACCCCATTCTACTTTGGAGTTCTTGGAACCATCCTTTGTCTGTGGATTCCATTGTTATAATAATAATCAAAGAAAGCATTACTACAATACTCACCTCCATTATTTGATCTAAGACATTTTAACTTGAGACCTGTTTCATTTTCAACCAAGGCTTCCCACTTCTTAAAAGTATCAAATACATAAGATTTACTTTTAATACAATAAAACTAAACTTTCCTAGTTACATCATCAATAAAAGTAACATAATAATTAGAACCACTAATAGAAGATACGTGAGCTAGTCCTCATACATTTGAATGTACCAAATCTAACTTGTGTTCTTTATTTATGGGTCTAACTTTCAAGAACTTAACCCACTTCTATTTCCCATACACATAATTCTCATATAATTCTAGATATATGTCTTTCAATCTAGGTAACTTCTCTTTTAATATATCCATGCCCTTATGATTCATATGACTGAGCCTGTAGTGCCACATAGTTGTATTTCCATCTAAAATAACTAAATCAAAATAATCAACACTACTAGTCAAATATAAATTACCAAATGTCTTACCTCTCAAAATCACAAGATCACTTTTGGTAACTTTCCAAGAATCTCTAGTAAACATTACCAAAGAACCCTCACTACCCAATTGCCCCATTGAAACCAAATTCCATCTCAACATAGGCATGTATTTGACATCATTTAGTATCCATCTGTTCGCATTCTACATTTTAACCTGAACACAACATTTCCCTACTATCTCACATGGTTCATCATCACTAAGATAAACATGTCCTAAATTCTCTTGAACACAATCAATAAAATAATGCCTATGTGGGGTGGCATGAAAAGAAGCCCTTAAATCTAACACCCAAGGCTTAAAAAAACTATCCATAGAAATAATTAAATAATACTAACATGATTTAAATAATTTCACATTTACCTCATTTTTTCCTCATTATTGGCATCCATATCCTAAAGTTGCCAGCAATCCTTATTTGAGTGTCCACTCTTCCCACAATGCCAACATATCATCTTGGATCTATATATGGATTAAGATTTACCCTGTGACTTTTCATAGTTACCTCTTCTCGTCATTTTTCCTCCCTCTAGTATCAAAAAATAAAGCATTACCTAAAATTTATTTACCAATGCTTTTCCTTCAATTTATTTCCTAAGAATCACACCTACAACATCCTCAAAATTTGAACTTCCCTTGGCATGGACTACATTACTCACAGCCATAACCAGACTATCATAACTATTACGTAAATAACACAAACTTAACAAAGCTCTAAATTCATCATAAAAATTAATTCCAACTAATGTGAGCATACTTAAAACCATATTAAAATCATTTAGATGATTATTAATTAAACCATTCTCAAACATTTTCATGTTAAACAATCTTTTCAAAAGAAAATTTTTTATTAGAAGCATAGGATTTCCCATATTACTTTCCAAGTTTATCCATGAGATCCTTTGTAGTTTTGTCATTATAAATATTAAATGCAATATAAAATTCAAGGTATTACCATATGGCTCCCAATGTCTTCTTATCAAGCAATGGCCGATTTGCATCACTCATACTTACATGTTTTTTTTCTTTCCCCTCCAAGGGGAGATGAATCTCCTTCTACTACAGGTAATATTCCATCCATGTTTTCCCTAAACCAAAATTATTACCATAAAAATTATCAACCCTAAATCTAATCTCTTCTCCCATAGCTCCCACTCAACCTAATAGCCTTCCTTGTGATCTAACACTTCAACAAAACACAACAAATGGCTCTAATACCAGTTGTTAGGAATTAAAATCTTAAAACTAGATTTAATATGACCATAAATTAGGTCTAAATTATGTAGTATAATGAATCATAAAAACATTCCTCAAATCATAGTTATTATGAAATAATAAATAGAGAGAACAAGATAATAATCACACATAACATAGATCTACCATGGTTCACCCAATGTGGGATACATGCACCAAGAAAGTCCTCAATAAAAACTTTAATAAAAAATAAGATTATAATGAACTCTCATAGAGATATAATATCTCCTGTAGAAATGATACATAAATGAAATGTTTCACTTTCACTTGTACCTACACAATATTATATCTCACAAGCTGCTATACTACACACTGCAATAAACACCTACACTTTACAAAAAGATCTACACTTTGACTCTGATCCTCAAAGCCACACCCTAAAAATAAAACATCAACCTCTAAAGGTCACACCACACCTATATATATAACAAGCCAAGGGAAAATCCACTAAATGAGGAGAAACTCACCATGCTTATCCAAGATAAACATTATCCACTAAGAGACACCTCAGTTCCACCTAAATAACCTTATCTAAAAGCTCCATTAAGAAGGAACATACCAAGTCTATCTCTCCTCCTTCAAAGGACTCATTTTCTAAGGACATGTGATCACAATCAAATCCTTGAAACAAGGAAGGAATTTCCTTTTCCATTAAACAACAAGTTACCTAAGATCAAGGAAGTCAACATGGAAAATAAGCATCTAACAACCAAATCCATAAAACATGGAAACATAGAAATTATAAATATAAGGAATATTTCACTCACATGTGGAGAAAGGTTCCGAAAAAGGTAGAGTAAAGAAAACTATGTTCCCCACATTTTTGGAGCTCTCTAGGCCCCTAAAATATATCCCTATGGTCATGTGATAGACCCAAAGGGCTCCACACTCAAAATCTCAAACTTATTGTTTTGAATCCAAGAATATACCTTTCAACGTGGATGTTGATAAACCATGTTATATGATCCTATAGATCTTACCATTGGGTTATTAGATTGTTAGCTACTATATTCTATTGTGATAATTCACTCTACCTTATATTCATTGTTTTCCATGCATCAAACATGTCATAAAAGGAATTATCAAGCATTTTAATCATTGCCTTAGGCATTGATAAGATAGATTTTGTCTCAAAATTGTCCTTTTCCTTTTCCAAATTATATATCCTTTATTTCATAACTCTAATGCCTTATCTAACCTAAGTTGAATGAGCCTTAACTAGGATTTAAACATCCTCTTCATGGATGGGGAGTTCACTAGGGTGTTTCCCCCCCATTGGTGTTAATCTTATAAATGGCTCAACCTTTTAGAATGTGAAATTTTCAAACCCAACTATGTATTTTCTATTTGTCACTCTCTTTAATCCATCTATCTTTGGATTAAATTACATAATGTAAGTTGGTTTAGTATATTTTATAAGTTTACGAGCCTCTATCTGGGTGCTTCTAGATGCTTTTAGGATATCTATTTGCTTTGTATCTGACTCTAAAATAGTCATTATTATTCTATCTTCCTCATCCTTCATAAAATCCCTTATCCATGTCTTGATATCATCATGTACATCAATATCAATAGTTTGGGTGAAGGCCCATGTGTGGGAATAGGATGGGACTTGTACATTTTTCCATAGATAAACCAATTATGGATAATTGGTCCATGAATGGGGTATTCCTCACTAAATAAGTGATTTCATGTATAGTGTGAGTGAAATTCAACTTGGGCTTATTTTCCCAGCTAGGACCATTGTCAATTCTACCTTTCTCTTCCTTAATGGTGTTATTAGGACTAGATCCAAGGTAGGCTCTTTCACTTTTTCTTTCTCAACCTCCTCTATTTAGTCCTATGATTATTTGACATGTTCCTCTTCTTCATCAAACCCATATGCCTTAACAAGGAACTTGATGTCATCCTCCACTATTTAACTAGGTTCTAAGGCTATCATGTTTAAGAATTCAATTTGAGACTTTGGTCTATTATGAGGGGTTAAAGATGATGGGCCCTAACTAGGTCTCTCTTCTAGATTTTCCTTGCTAGGATCTTACGTAATATATACTTGGTGATATTTCCCTTCTATTTTTGATTGATCTTGAGGTGGCCTTAAAGGTACAAGTAGTAAATGGTATTTCAGAGGTCCCATTTGCCATATGTGACCTAGGAGCTTCTGATCATTGGTCAGTTTGTGTTTAAGTTAGACATTATTTCTCTTGAAACTAGCCAATACCTCCTCAAAATTATTAGATTTATTGTGAAAAGTGTCATAGAGACCAATTTTATTCTCATAAATTGATTTGGATAGTTTTTTGCTTTTCAAATGCTTGAAGACCTTGTCATTAGGGTCCCACTAACTTAGGTCATCTAGCTAGAATATGAAGGATTCTCTATGTCTGGAAATAGTGTCCACATGTTTCCAATCTTGCAGAATAGTTCTACCAATTATCAAAGGAAAGTGATGGAGGAGGCCTTTCCTTTTCTCCTTTCACACTCCATCAACACCATGAATAATTTGATATGCAATTTCTTACTCTTCTAGTTTTTTGGGGACATAGACATGCAACTTATAAGGTTAAATTAAAATACCTTGAATTCAAATCACTATATAATCTAGACACAACTAGATGTCTCCCTTTAGCTCCACATACTTCTTGATTAGAGGGCTAATCTGGGGCATGGGGATCCTTATAATGGCTTGTACTAAAGCATGATAGACATAATCACAACTAAATTTCATGTTGTGTTTGTATTTGAAAATGTGTAGTTGAATAATGGTGGGAGACTATAATTCTACCCTCTGGTGACCACTTTTTGATATAAGGGATATGGGTGGAGGTTATCAAGGCATCTAACAAATATTACATCATGAAGAATTGGTTACTAGTTTTCTTCTTAAAGGTTATGAATTATTGTTTTAAATAGATGTTGATCTTTCTCCAATTGGGGGAGTGATCTCTTTCTCTACCATGAAGTAGATGTGATACACCCAACTCTTATTGACATAAGAGGTTGAAGGGGCTCAATATATTCTATTTAATAAGGTCATAATGACCCTAATCCCCCCTCTAAATTTGGTAACTAGGATATTGTGAGTAGGGTCTTAGATCACATGGTTCTCTTGGAGCAACCATCATTCTTTCCAATCTATTCCTTAGTAGTGGGAGAATCCATATGGGGTTTTTGAATTTTATAGTATCTCTTGAATGTTGATGGGGAAATAAATTCAATTCTTGTAAATGTTCTTTCATGAATAATCCAAGTCTATTCAATTTTATATACTTTAAAAATGGGAGAAAGGATGTCAATGTAGTGGATTACCTCTAGTTTGGTAGCTTCATGTTGGAGACTAGCCATTTGGATTACAACTAGGTTGGAATGCCTTTTGGTTATAGTGGTAATCTTTTGTTCTTCCTTCATGATGGGTTACATGTATTCAATGGTACAAAATATCTTAGAGTAGTTCTTATTTCCTGTGTTCAATGCAATAGTGTCTAGGTTTATGTCTTTGAAGACTTTCCCTTCATTATCTATATATAGATACAACTATATCTCATCTATTTTTTTTTAGTCTTTGAGATACTATGGATTCCACATTTTAAAATTGCTCACCACTATGTTTTAAATGGTCTCTGGGTTAATCCTTTCATGCTCAAATTGTAATTAAACTATTTCAACTTAACTGTGATCAATTTGAGTTCAAACTAGAATATTTTATTTAAGTTTTGGGGCTCTCTTAAAGATTCAATGATATTGGTTTAGCTGGGCTTGGGCTCATTCTTCACTAATATTTTATTTTGACCTTTGTCTTTATAATTTTACATTTGTTAGCACACAATATCTTCATTTTTATTATTTTGTGCTTGTATTACACTTATTTGGCATCTATTTATCAACTTTCATGACATTTTACATAAATTAATTCAAAGTAATAGATATTGTTATTCAAAATGTGACTTTTAATTTGTACCATCAGATCATTACCCATGTATCAATTCAAGCCATTGATCATGATTCAGGATCTTGCATGTCATTATTTGCCTTTGCATCAAGCCTTGTGGTTGTGCCACTTGTCACCTCCATGGGATTTTTGAGCACTATATCCTATGTCATTTATATATATAATGATATTCTACCATTTGTCGAGTCTATGGGCTCTCAAGGCTTTGTTAAATAGTCATTAATGCTTTCATGTCATTGGATCATTTAGGCTTGATGAAGCATGAGACATTAATCCTATAAGATGCATAAATTTTAATCAGCATATGTCATAGAAAATAATTTAGGCTAAATTTTTTTATGCTAAGTTTATTTCATGTTAATAAACACATCATATACCTAGGTTAAAATATTTTATTCTAAGTTTTAAAGCATGATATCAAAGGACCCCTTAAATAATATAAAACATACCATCTGTATCTAAGAAAAACATTTGAGGGATTGAATTTGATGGCCTCATGGATTTTAATCATCACCTTAGAGATGTCAAATGATGTTCATGAGAACGTAAAATTTAAGGTCATAAAGCTCTTTGGGTTTGGTGGGCTTATAGTTAATGGTCTCATAAACATTAATGATGGCTTTATGGATGTCAAATGATAATTATAAGAATATAAATTTTAAAATCATCAAGTTCTTGTATTATATAGATCTCAAATTCAATTAACTTTATTTGATCAAGAGGAATGATGAAGTGAGAGCCATTCAATCAAAATTTGAGTGAGTGCACGCCATTGGTTTAGGGTTCTATTAACATTAAGATGCAAATGTGGGAGTGCCATGTGGTAGATTTTTGGGGCTCTTAAACTTTGACCTTGTTAACCTTGGGAAGGACCTATCAGTCAGTGATATCTATCCAAGTCCCTGAGATGTTGACACTTTTCACCTCTATATGACTCTTTTTTCCCTTTGACATTTTAACACCGTGTTCTCTCTATTTGATCAAGAGCCACAATGATACAAGAGCCATCGATCATGATTTAAGTTCTTACACATTATTGGCCCAAAGGATAAATGATTAGGTTCATTGGGATTTGTTTGCTTTATTGGATCATCCCCTTGTGATGAAGTATGTATTGTCAGATATGCAAAGAAGTAAGGAATTTAAGTTAGGACTCACGTAGATAGAAACTTAGGCTAACATTTTAAGACTAAGGTCTCATTTTCATTGATAAATATTAATGGGACCTTAGGGTTAAAAATTTAAGGTAATGTTTTTAATAAAGGGGACCATGCTGAAACAAAAGGAACATTGTGAACATGAATGTTAGACTTGGTTAGAAATAAAGGAAACAAATAGATAAATAATAAAAGGGACCAAACATGATTTTATGCTAGGTTTATGGCATGTTACAAAACAAAACTAAGCATTAACATAAAACTAGGCTTACATCCAAAGTATTTTGAAATATTCTTCCTACTAGATATAAACTTAAACCAAGGACTTAAGTCAGGGTTTTTTTAAGGGTAGTCACTATAACATGAATCTAGGCCCAAGTTTTCATATAGAAAAGGCTAGTGGAAACCTAAATAGATTCAATCTATAAATTCTAAGCATGATCCATTAGTTAGGGCTCAATGAAACTTGTAACTTATCACATAAAGGGTAATTGTTAGTGACATTAGGTAACCTTAAATAAAAGCCATAAACTAGTAGGTCAAATCTATCAAAGTGGATGATCTTCAGATTCTAATAATGTTCAAAACATGCCATGTTCTTAGTATTAAGGTTCAAAGTATCTAAAGTGTCCCAATTGTCAAAAAATGGTGGTATGTTGACCTCAAAAGGTCACTCTTCCA
Organism: Torreya grandis; assembly: GCA_037957365.1. Lineage (NCBI taxonomy): Eukaryota > Viridiplantae > Streptophyta > Pinopsida > Cupressales > Taxaceae > Torreya > Torreya grandis. The sequence goes on from JARHVA010000466.1 coordinate 3,086,577, forward strand.
TCTGATTCATCTAAAACTTAAAAATAGAGTATATGAAAAATCCTAGACTCAATATCTCCTTAACTCTATGTATATCAAAATCAATCACTCTCTTGACATGGAACACAGAACTACTAGTTCCCCGTAGACCAAACATATACTATTTAGAAGAACTAGAAACTCAAGATCATATACCTTTATTTATCATGGCTAAATAATATACCAAACACTTTGAACAAACATATGGCTATCCGAATGCTATGATGCCATTATCAACAAATCTATTAGAGCAATCTCTAAGTCCATAACAATCATTATAACAACAACACTAGGTAACGGTAATAGATTTTGAATTCGGAATGAGCAGGAAAAGAAATGGGGAGAATTTGGCAAGAGGAACAGATCTAGGTGGTTTAGCAGAGGAAGAAGGAAAATGTGGAGGGTTAGGTTTACTAACTGACGCAGACACAAGAAGGCTTTCATTTATTAATGAGTCCTATGGTGGGGCTGGAGACTCACCATCAAAAAGTGTGTTAGAACAATTCACGGAGAAAGCGAAAGATAAATCTAAACATAAAAAAGAAAAGAACTATGAGAGAGAAACATGGCCCCTAAACAAAGGACGTGGTCATCATTGTCTGGGAAAAAACTAACAGTGAAATCCCTTTTCCCACTGATGACGTCTAAATCTGTTGGGAGAAAGGTGAGTTTCAAATTTTTATCCCAGACCCTTTACTTGATTTCTCTGTATCATCAATGGATCTCACCCTAGTTGGACAGTTTCTCGGAGCTAGACCAAATATAGATTCACTCAGATCTATGATCAGAAAGAAATGGGCTATACGCGAAGAAGTAGACATTAGACCAATGGTGAATGGTTTTTTCTCTTTTATCTTTAACTATAAAGAAGATTTGAATAAGATTCTGAGTGAAGTACCTTGGTCCTTTGGAAAAAGCACTCTTATAATCAAGAAATGGGAACCAAAAATGGATTTATCAGACTCATTCTTCTTAACTACCCCTATATGGGCTAGACTACCTGGGCTTCCATTAGACTTCTGGCACGAGGACATTTTCAATGGAATTGCTAGTTCATTTGGTGAGTTAGTGGTTATGGATAACACCACGGCTTCAAGAACTAAACTCCAAAGCGCCAGAATTTATGTTAAAGTGGCAGACCTAAACCATCTCCCCAAAAAAGTGGAACTAATCTCTAAGCTTGGTAAGAAAACCCAAGAGATTGTCTTTGAAGATTTGCCAAATTCTTGCTATGCATGTAAGAAACAGGGGCATTGGGTTAAGAATTATCCCAACAGGGGTAGATCCCTTTCAAGAAATTTTTAGGAAGGGAAAAATATAAAGATCCAACAAAAGAAAATATGGAAGGTAAAAGAAGACTATCGAAAGATAGGGAAGACTCAAGAAGCCTCAGCTGACCAACACACAGATAAGGATAAAATCTATGCAACAGAAGAAGAGGGTGACCTAAATTTATTAGGAGCAATAGATCCCCTATTAAAAAAATTTAGTCCCCTGATGGAAGAGGAGGGGAAGGGATCAGAGGACAAAAAACCAGATCTTATAACAGAAGAAGGAGCTAATTTCCTAAACCAGAACACCCAAAGTTTAGAAAATCAATTTTCTAAGGTAAAGGATAATGAAGGATTAGAGGAAGGAGAAGTATTACCTGAAGGGGGGAACAACATAGAATAAGGAGAGGGATATTTGTGTGAAGTTCAGATGGGGGAAAAGTAGGAGGTAGTAAAGGTTGAAAATAACACTCCAGTGAAAGAGGCCTTAATGGCAGAAGAAAAGAAAGAGTTTGGAAAAAACTCAAAAAACCAAAAGATAAAAGGAGAGAAAAAGAACAATACTAATCACATGATGACGAGGAATGGCAGTGCGAAAGTAAATAGTCCTCTTAGGAGTAAAGAAGGAAAAGGATCCGAAATGCAAGTCAAATTAAAACCAGATGTAGGATATTCAGATAAACCTGGGAAAAAATCTGCAAAGAAGAATAGAGAGATGGAAAGTAAGCACAATATAGCAGATGGAAAGTAGGTAACCCTGTAGCAATTTCTCCTAAACAATAAAAACAAATGAGAATTCTTAGTTGGAATATTAGGGGGCTAAATAGCATATATAAAGTATATTTAGTTAGGAATTTTGTCAGAGAGCAAAAGCCAGACCTCCTTCTGCTTCAAGAAACCAAAATGAGTAAAGAGAAAGTAGAACAGATCAAAGACTTTAAAAATTATACCATTAAGGCCAGTAGCTCTGAAGGTGCTTCAAGAGGAACCATGATGCTATGGAAAAAAAATCAATATTCTAGTTCTATTTTGATGGAAAGTAAAATTTTTTTGGCTGTTAATATAACTAGTGTAGACCAAAAGGAAAGGTGGTATGTTGTAAATATCTATGCTCCCAATTCTAGGAACGAAAGGAAAAAGGTATGGGAAACTTTCTCAAAACTCAGAAGCAAAGATTATTGTGGGCGATGGATTATAATGGGAGATTTTAATGTTCCTCTCTATGATTATGAGAAAATGGGTGGTAACACTATTCAAATGGAAGGGAGATTTGATCTCATGGAGTTTATAAGTAAAGAAGGTTTAATGGATGTGGAGCTGCAAGGAATTCAGTATACTTGGAGCAATAAGAGACTTGATAATGAATGTATACAGGCCAAGCTTGATAGGGCTCTCATTTCCCTAGACTGGATAAAAGACTATACTTGTAAGTTGGAAGCATGCCATAGAATAGGCTTGGATCATTTCCCTCTTATCCTTACAGTGGTCAAATTGAACCAAAAAAAGAATCATCCGTTCAGATTTGAAAAGATGTGGATGTAGCACCCACAGTTTGAAAGCAAAATAAAAGAGTGGTGGAATATACCTATTGAGGGAACAACTCTCTTCAGAGTTGCCTCCAAACTTAAAAATGTTAAAAAGGAAGTTAAGAAATGGAATAAAGATAGTTTTGGAAATATTTTTGAGAAAAATAAGACCATCAAGGAGGATATCAGTAGAATTCAAGAAAAAATTCAGCAAAATGGATATACCTCATAATCCCATAGAGAAGAAAGTGAACAATTGGTTCAATATCAAGACATTATAACTAAGGAAGAAACCTATTGGAGACAAAGATCTAGGGTGTAATGGTTGAAATAAGGAGATAAAAATACAAAGTTTTTCCATCTTTCCACTTTGAAACACAGAGCGAAAACACATATTCATCACTTGAAAAAAGGAGATCAGAAGATAACAGAGGAAAAAGAAATAAAGGAGGAAATGATCTCATTTTTCTCTTCCCTGATGAAGGCTAATAAAAACATCAACTTAAAAAGCCAGGCTGATATCCTACGTGTAATTCCTCCATTGGTCTCGAAGGAGCAGAATAATATGTTATGTTTTATACCTAAGGAGGAGGAAATCTTCAAAGCAGTTAGATCTTTAGGAGGAGAAAAAGCACCTGGACCAGATGGTTTCCCCATGTTTTTTTTTCAAAAGCTCTGGAAACTTATAGGCAAGGATGTCAATAATGTGGTGAAGGAGTTTTTTGGAGCTAAGCAGATGCTGAAGGAAGTTAATGCCACTTTTCTGTGCCTTATTCCAAAAAAGGCTGGAGCTGAATGCCCTGATCAGTTCAGACCAATTAGCTTGTGCAACTCCTATAAAATAATATCCAAAGTTTTAATGACCAGATTAATTCAAGTGATCCCTTAGATAATAGCTGATCAGCAAAATGGATTCATTCTAGGCAGACAAATCCTCAACTCTATTATAACAGTGCATGAGAATATTCACTCACTGTCTAGCTCAAACAAAGAGGGGTTCCTAATGAAAGTGGATATAGCTAAAGCATATGATAGGGTGGATTGGCTATTCCTTTCAAATAGCCTTATTTCTTTTGGCTTTGAACAAAGAGTGGTTGATATTATCAAACCGATGATATCTACAACTTCTATAGCTGTGTTGGTAAATGGGAGTTCATCTCATTTTTTCAATCTGTCTAGGGGATTAAGACAGGGGGATCCTATCTCCCCTATTCTGTCTATTATCATGGCTGATAGCATGGGGTGATACCTAGGGGACTTAGTTTGTAAAGGATTATTTAAGGGACTGAAACCCTCTTCGCATCCTTTAATATGTTCCCACGGTCAATTTGTGGATGACACTATTTTCATGGGACAGTCTGAAGTCACAGAAGCTAGAACTCTAAAGGAAGCTATAAATCTATATTCCTCTACCTCTGGACAACTGATTAACTGGAACAAAAGCACATTATTCTTTACTAATACCCTAGATTATAGACAGAACAAAATAGCAAAAATCCTTGAATGCTCCATAGGATCTTTTCCCTCCTCTTACCTTGGTCTCCCTTTTGGGTTGAAAGCTCCTGAAGCTTTTTGGGAAGGACTTATTAACAAATTTAGTAAGAAATTGGCGAGATGGAAAGGCAGTCTTCTAAGCCAAGGTGGAAAGCTCACACTCCTCAAAGCAAGTCTTCAAAGCATACCTACGTATGCTTTGAGTCTTTTCAAATCCCCACTAAATTTTCTAAAGCCATTGAAAAAATCTAGAGAAACTTTCTTTGGTCAGGTACTGAGGAGAAAAGGAGAATGCCTCTTATAGCATGGGATAACATCTGCAAACTTGTCAGGGAAGGTGGACTAGGTATAAGGAAAATTATAAGTATGAACACATCCCTCTTAGCTAAACAGAGGTGGAGGGTTTATCAAGAAAATAAAGAATGGAGTAAAATATGGAAGCACAAACACTTATTCAAGGCAAAGTCACTCCCTAAATTCTTTACTACTCTGGACATTTCTCATCCTTCTACCATATGGGGGGCAGTCTAGGGGACAAAACATGTTTTAGAAGAAGGAAGCTCATGGAAAGTTGGAAATGGTAAAAAGGTGAAGTTCTGAGAAGATATTTGGTTAAGAGGAAAACCTTTGCAAGAAGAAATCCAAGATAAAGATGTTATAGATAGATGCAAGCAAAGAGTGGGAATAATGGTTAACCAATACTGGCAGAACAACTCTTGGGTAAACCTCACTCACTATGATCAAGATCTCAAGGATATTCAATTATCCCTAAATGCTATATCACTATATCCTAACCATGAAGATAAAATTGTTTGGCACAATGAGCCAAGGAGATAGTTTAAAGTTTCTTCCATCTTCACCTCAAAGGGAAATGGTAGCAAATCGTTATGGACGAGAGCTTGGATTAAGGGGCTCATCCCTAAAATCAAATTCTTTTTCTGGACCCTTCTCCAAAATAAAATATTGACTTTGGATAATTTACAAAAATGCGGAATAAATATTGTAAATAGGTGTATTCTTTGTAAGAAAGACCTTGAAGATAGAGATCATTTGTTCATGAATTGTTCCTTCACTCAGCTACTTTGGAAAGAGATCCTCAATTTGTGGGGCATTGCATGGATCCATCACAAAAATGTGGAATTATCTCTCAAAAGCTGGTACTACCCCTCCAAGAATCCTGAAGTTCTTTATTTATGGAAACTTACTCTTCCCCATATTTGGTGGGGAATATGGAAGGAAAGAAATAACCGAATCTTTAGAAATAAAGAACTTCCTGGATGGGTGGTAGGACAAAACATCATTAGAGCTATAAAGGATAATTTTTTATCACAAAAGAATCTAAGCTCAACTCTCCAAGTGGATAACCCCTTAAGGATGGATAATTCTAAAGGTAAACCTGATAATCCCAGATCAGGAGTTACTTGGAATGTTCCCCCTCAAGGATGGATTAAAGGAAACTTTGATGGTGCTGCCAAAGGGAACCCGGGGAATGCAGGTTGTGGTGGAGTTTTGAGAAACCATACGGGAAAGGTAATTGATGATGTTGCAATCCCCATTGGTAAATCGAATTGCCACATTGCCGAAGCTACAGCTGCCCTTCAGACCATCAAAATAGTTGTGGACTCGGGATATCCCAAATTGTGACTTGAAGGGGACTCATTGAATATCATAAATATTCTTAACAATAAAAATACTATGTCTTGGACCATATAGGCTAAGGTAATGGAGATGAAAACATTAATTAAAATTTTTGAAGAAGTGACTATAACCCACACCTTTCGTGAAGCCAATGGTGTTGCAGATTGGCTAGCTAATTGTGCAGTCTGGACAAGTCAAACAGTGAGGTGGCATGAAACATTAGATAAGAATGTGGATTTGAGGGCACTCATTCTTCATGATGCAACCCATACAAAGGAAGGAAATATTGGAGTGTAATATAAATATAATGAGTTGGAGGAGTGGCAGCGTGGGCAAAGGACAACAATCATTAAAGAGGAAGGCCCTCAAGAGTGAGAAGCGGATCCTGAATATGCACAAACAAAGCCGACTTTCTAATCAATTTGGCAGCAAGTGGGATCATTGTAAAGACCATAGTGACTGGGTTTCAAAGAAAATTATTATGGCTCATGAAAGGAAGGGAGAACCCAGGAAGCAGGAACCCAAGAGCTATGATGAATGGAAAGAGAAACAAGAAGTCTAGAGAATTTTGCAGAAAGGAAAAGTTGCGAACTATATGGAAAGGCTCCATGGGTCAAAACCGCATATCACAATAGCTTTTTTCAAAAATTAGACTAATGAAAGGGTCACCTTGCATGGTATCACAGTGAACCTAACATAGGATTTTATAGCAGAGGTAACAGGGCTACCTACGGATGGACTTAAATTATCCAAGCAGACAAGTATTTCAAATGAGGCCTTTTGTAAGTTCCCCAAGATGGATGAAGAAGAGTAGAAGCTGGTCAAGAACGGGGATTTCTATGAATTGGATCAGATTAAAGGGATATGGAGGGATGTCTTAAGTTGTATAAGGGAGTACTTCATCCTGGACAGAAGAAGTAAGCGAGTGCACAAATTCCACTTTGTCTTCCTTAACCATTTCAAGCACAAGGTATGTTTGTCTTTTCCCTTTTACCTTCACTTCTCCTTGATCCAAAGTTTATATCCTCATAGGAAAAAGGAAACGTGCCCTATCCTACATGAAGGCCTTATTCTGTTAATCGAAGGCTATTGCAAGAATAATGCAATGGTAAAGCACCCTAACCAGGGGAAAAATAAGGAGTCAGGGAATAGAAAGAGTGAAAGTGTAAAAGGGAAAGGCAAAATCAAGCTCCTTAGTGCTAAAAATAAGAATGTAGAAGAAGATAATGAATGGGAGAGAATTGATAAACCCAGGGAGGAAAACTTGGAGGAAGAAGAAGGAACTGAAAGCTGGGATACAAACTCTAATGAGGATGAAGAATGTCCTGAGAAGAATGAAAAAGAAAATGTCAACATAGAGGAGGATTCTGCAAATAGAACAGAAGCTACAGAGGAAAATCAAAAAGTGTCGGAGGATGAATTTGTCCAGGATGGCCCTGTTGAGGACCCTGCTTCAAGAAATGAAAAGGAAACTACAGTTCAGGATGATAATCAAGAAATGGACATGGAAATTCAAACTAGAATTAAAGAACAAGATCAAAAGGGTCGAGAGGATACCTTTGACGAAGCCAGGAACAGTCCCAATAAAAATTCTAAGGAATGGAGAGGGAAAAAACAGAATGATGAAACACACACACCAATGACTTGGGTCAATTGCAAAGCAGAGGCATCTTTCCAACTTGATTCTTGGGCATGTAGGGAGATCATGGATCTCAAAAGGAAAGTGGAAACTATGGAAGATACTCTAAAAGCTGTATGGAACAAAATTAACAATATGGAAAATCATCTAAGAGATATCCCAGTCAAGCTCAAAGCATATGAGAATAACCTTCGGGAACTCATTAAGGACAACAGAACAAAATTGGAGGAAGTTACGTCCAATATTTGTGTTGCTGCTGTCAATATTGGAAAAAGAGCTAACAAGGAGACCAAAGCCTTGGAGGGACCTAGCAAAAGGACAAGACAAAGTTCAAGAAAGAAGGCTACACAAGAAGGATCTGTGCTGGCAGCAATCACTACCCAGGATACTGTTGTGAAAAGAAAAGAAACTATGAAAATGATATTGGAACTGGATGAATAGTCTGGTTCCTCTTGTTGGTTATGTAAATTGGTCCTATTCTATGCTTTCTTTTTGTAATCTTCTGCCTTTGGTGTAGCTAGATCTTTGTTAAATATGGGTTTTGACCAGTTGTCTTTTTGGTGGTTTCAGGTCTATTAAAAACCTATTTTTGCTACTTCCTTGTAGTTTTTAGGCCTTGCCTATGGTCTTGGATGCTCTTTCTTTCTTTCCTTGTACTAGGGTTTTGGGGCCCCTTCAAAACCTATTTTTACCATAATCTAAAACATATGGCTATCTCATTCTTGATATAAATAGTAAATCCATCTTTATCTTCATAGATTAGGATCACCTCTACAAACATATCTCAAAAAATTTAGCATATAAGAGGTACTATTTTGAGATATGTTTGTAGAGGTGAAGTACCTCATGCTTTTGATGATAGAATAATGTCTCCATGAAGCTGAATGGAGCCACCCCTTTTCATATGGCACTTAAAATAGCATGAACTTAGAAGATTCCTAAATCTCCATATCCTTACTAGGTTGAATATTCTTTATCATTATTCTATACTTCACTGGCTTTTTAGGCTTGTTCTCATCATCAACCTTTTTACCCTTCTTCATTTTTTTACTACCTTCTTAGCACATGTAGATAACAAGTCTTCTTGACACCCCTTACTTTATTTATATTCTACAGTAGTAAACATCCAACCTTGGTTTGTGGGCTGATCATGACTCACTTTGTGATTCTTATTCTTCTTAGCCACTTTATCATTCTTACTACTTTGATCATAGATATGATAATCAAGACTTTTGTTATATCCTGACATGTGGATTGTGAAACCATTGTCTATACTATGAGATTTCACATATCTTATTTAGTCTTTTGCTTCACCTGCACTTTATTCATAAGAATTGTCTTCTTGATCCATTTCTTAGTGGCATGACTATGAATCTTATTTTCTTGAATAAAAGATATTTTAAGTATGTTAGGATAGAATTTGAAATATGTCCTACATGATGACAATAGTAGTAGACCATTCTATATATATATATATATATATATATATATATATATATATATATATAATTTAATTGATGATGATTGTGATCTCCCTATTACCAATTAGTTCTCCTCCCATAGTTCCAAGAGTGCTCATTCTTGGAGGATATTTTACATTCTCTATCTCTATGACTAATCTAACTACAAGTGAAATAATAACCATTGAAATAACTATCATACCTTGTAGCATTGAGCTTCTTGATAGGTATTTTGAGTTTCTTGTGTTCAACAATCATCTTCTCAACTTAAGGTACCTTCTTTTGGTCTTATTTGAATGCAAGACCCATCTTGTCACTTATAAACTTGTGAGATACATGATTCAACTTAGCTTTGAGAGTTTTTATTTTAGATTCATACATGCTACAATCTTCTTCTCTAACATTTAGGCTTGTTGCCATAATCTCATTCTAGGTTTCAACTTGTTGGATGATCTCTTCATATTCCTTGGAGGTGTTTCATAGCATTTCCAAAAATAATTCAATATGATCCTCATAGTCCTAAACTAATGACTTTAGTTTCTTATTTTTATTCTCTATAATGTTCAACTCTTTTAGGTTACCCATGAGTTATATTTCAAGATCTACTTTAGTTTCTTCATTATGATAGTATTCTTCTTCTTTTTATTCTATATTTTTCATGAGACCTTTCTGATGTGAACAACCTTAATTATCTAATTCTATACCTATGAACATGATTTTATTATTTTCATGCTTAAATTCATTTCTCTCATCTTTACCATCAAATGTGTTTGAATCACTCACATTATATGAGTTGTCTTCTTTGGTGTAAAATCTTTTCTTGTTCTTGAAAGACCTCTTCTCTCCTTCATACTTTTTGAAACTCTTCTTGCTCTTGTAATACCTATATGATTTCTTATCTGTATCATCATCCCTAGTCTTCTTCTTATGAGGATTCTTGTTTTCCAATTGTCCAATTTCTCCAGTTAAACCACATGAATTGTAGCTTACCTTTGTAAATTATTGAACCTATTCTTAGCTTTATAACAAATATATCAATCAATTCATCATCACAAATTTTGTAACATACCTTATCTTTGTCCTTATTGACCATTAAATTCTTTTAAACTTTGAAAATAGATTCTTTCTTGAGAGGTCTTCCTTAATTTGATCTCATCTTATAGGCTGTCAAGATGCCATGAATCCCATCCATCTCTATTTTTTCCAAATCTTGCGTCTCTTCTACTATAGGCACTTTATAATCAACCTTGAAATTCTTTCAATTTCAATACCTTTTTAACAATAGTAGACTCTTTCACTTATTTTCCTAGTCCTCTAATAATTTTGATGAATTCATGAACTCTTAATAGTTAGGATGCAATAGATTCATCTTTATTCATCCTCAGAGTTGCAAACTATCTTTTATGGGTCTAAAATTTGAACATATTTACTTTGGTTTCTCCTTCATAGATGTATTTAAATTTGTCCCATATATATTTGGCTGAAACATAATCCATTACCTTTACTAGATATGCCTATAATAGGCCACAAAAAATGGTATTCATTTCCTTGGAGTTATTTTTACTAGCCTTCTTGCCTATGGCAGCTATTGGTGGAATTGGGGGTGAAATGTTACCATCCTTAACTAACTTCCAAATATCATGTCCTTGTGACATCAAATATATATTCATTCTAACTTTACATAAGGCATAGTTTGATATATTAAACAATGTAGCTTTACTTATAGGGAAACCTCCTTGAGCTTGTTGATTAGTCATCCTTACTACTTAGAATCTCCTTTAGGCTATCAAGCCTATTTCAAAGGCCCTACTTTGATAGCAATTATTTGAAACAAGATGACTAAGGGGGGTGAATTAGTTTTCAAAAATTTTCATTCAATATCACTTAACTATGTATGAATGATATTAGCATGCATGTGTATCTCAATAATCATTAAAAAAAACATAAAATCATGAAATACATGAACACATCATATACGTGGGAAACCCTCTTGGGGTAAAAAACCCACTGATGAAACAAATAGACTATAGTCCTATAAGATAAACAACAATTTTTAGTTGAGCACCCAATCAACATTGATCACTAACCCTAATATGTCAACCACCAACTTTATAGTCTTTATCTAAGCACCAAATTAGTAAGGAATACCAAACCCTAAATTACCAAGCACCCACTAAGCTTTAGCAAGCTCCAACCTACAAGAAGGCTACAAGCCCCTAGATGACTCAACACCAACTCAGCCACCTAAGTGTTTGATCATTTTCATAAATTATTATTGATTATAGAATAGATGATGATATGCTACTCTTTTATCTCTTCATCCCTCTCAAACTAATCTTTAATCCTCTTCACTCAACTAGCCATTGTCATGGTTTGATTAGGTCTTCTAACCTTTATCCTCTCATATAGAACCTCTATTAGATATTCATGATATCTATTTTGGTCTATATGACCTATTTATACTCATAATTGATCTATCTCATTCACATATTATACTCTACTCTTTCACTCTCAACATATATTCTATCTTCTCCTCTAATCACACAAAAATAGGCCTAACTACCTTGCTTTTATATAAGTCATTTTATCATATCCTTTTAGGTTTTTTACATAATTAAATAACTTAGGTAAATAATGAATAGGTTAAATAATATTATAATAATATGTCTTAGTCTTAAATCAATCACTATAATAGGTTAGCCATACATTAGTTAGCCCCTAGTCCTCTTTTAGGCTTATAGATACCTAATAGGCCTTCTCAAGAACACATTACCATTTGATCCATTTTAATATTATCCAAACATTTCACATGGTAGGAAAACATCACATGTCACTCCAATAGAAATTATCCAACTTTAATTTATGTCTAAAACACCTTTTAGGTTTAACTACCACTTGAACCCTTAGTCAAAACACTACTTATAAAAGGCCTACACATAACATAAACTCTGTATTAAAAAATTGAGGATTATACTCAATTTTTCCAAAGAATAATAGAAAAAATTATATATTAAGAGACCTCATGACATTTTGGTAATCACCAACTTCATTTTATGCTTTAACTTAGGGTAAAATGGCTCAAACACTCCTCTACAAAATGTTTACTTAGAAATGTCAATTGACTCCAAAACATAGTCAAGGAAACATAAACATCTAATACATGATTTATTTTATTAAATGGATCTAAATACATAAATATAATCTCAAAACATCCTTATATCAACCTAAATTAATCATATCATAGGATCTAATGAGAACTATTGGTCTTATAGACTAATCTTCTGACCTTCTTTCTCACAGACTCTAATCATATAGATAAGCCAATTTGGATTCAAAGATTCAAACTATTATACTAAATTCAAAGATTTTTCAAAGCATGGATAGATCATTCAGGGCCCAAATAATATCATAATTCATTTCAATGCATCACTCCTTCATGAGAACACATCATAAATCATCTTCTTTCTTTTATCCAATTTCTTCACTATCTACACAACTAGGTCTATTCAACAACTGACCAAATTTGAACTCTAACTTCACACACTTGAGATATGGAACCTATACATAAACCTTCCTAAACATTAGCTAATAATCTCATACTTTGATCTTCATCTACTTTGTAACTTTGACTCGGTTAATGTTGTCTGCTATAATAATTATTTCAAAGTTAAGCACTTATTTGTATGGTCTTACCACTCACCTAAGAAACCAATCACACAAGAAGATGATTTGGAGAGTCAAATTTAACCTCCAATCACTTTTATAATCATATTAAACCATTATGAGATATTTTTAACATGATCTTCAAAATTAGGTCATGCTTAGGGTTTTATGAGGGTTTAGACTAACTTCCAGTCTTAATGATCATTCATAAAACTTATCTCCTCTTTCCAAAAACCAATGCTTGTAGATTTTAGATATAACCCTTCCTCATCTACTAATATCAACTTAGGTTCCCATGTATTTGATACAAATGCCAATGAGCACTAAGAAAACCTTCATGTGTAGATATCTCTTTAGTTTGTACACTCATGAAACATTGAAACACTTTTCAAGTGTTTTATTTATAAAAAAAACCCTAAAACTTCATACACATACTTCAAAAAAGTTTTCATACCTTTAACAAAGTTAATTTTCTCAATCATGTCATGGAAATAGATCCTATTACCTTATTTTGTTACCATCTCTCTTCTTTTTCTAAGGCTTGTCCTTTAAGTCTTGAATCTAACCTTCTAACCACTTTGTAGAGTCCACTTTGGAACTTACCTATGTTATAATGCCTCTTATGTATTCTCAATCAACATCATACACTCACTCTTCTTTGGAGCTCTAATATAACATCTTTGATGCTTCTTAAAAATCTTCAAATCTTGAATATAACATCTTTAAAGATGCATACATAGATATTTAAAGCACATAAATGCTTAGATCTTACCTTATACTCATATGAAAGGTCTTCAATACCTTATATATAACCTCAGATAATCTCATTCATGCTAAAATTATATTAGGTATTCTTTGGAGCATTTTCCTAGGAGCATTCTCATCTTCATAGCATATTCAGAGCATCTTCAGAGCTACACAAATAGAACTTCAGAGCATACTACTTATTCTTTAGAGATCACACATTTTATCTGTCCACCTACAATACTATCTCATAAGGTCTATACAAAGCATTATAAAATTCTTTACATTTGATATACTTACATCAAGGTTTACTTGACCAAATATTTGCATAAGAACCTTTGACATGAACTACATTAGATTGAAATCAATGAAATAACCATGAATCTTCATTAGTACCTTGACATCAGTGATAAAATTAAATATCAAATCTCAACACTCAAAGATAATACTTAATAATCTCTCCCTTAATCAATGACAATGTCAAATAAGTAGGTCCAATTTAGTAAACTCTCAACTGTTGTAAACCTATTAAACTCATATTGGTGGGGATTCTTTCTTGAAAGAGTCATTCTATATTTTTACATAGTTTACTCAAGGATTATACTATTCTCATTTGCAAATTCAACTAACATAAAATTTTCCAATAAACCCTTATATAATTATTTTGGTATGGACGTCAAAAATTACATAAATGTTTTGGATGAGGGATTAGTTTTACATAGTTAGCTTTTTAGATGGGCATAGCCCATCCCTAGGGAAACATATGTAACCCTTATTTTATATAAATTCCACTCTAATGTAAATGAAAAAACCCATTCAATAAATTTACAAGTTTTGGCTTAATTAATCAATTCATCCAATACTATTAATTCAATCAAATAACCCCTAACTGGTATTGTAGTCATGGATAAACAAAAAAAATATTTGTTTCAAATATCCATAAAAAACTCCACTTTTATCTTGTTATCTTATTGTACATCCAATGTGTGTATCCAATTATATATCCAAAAATTCTCCCACTCTCCCTTTTTATCCTCCTGCTATTTTTATACTAGTAACCATAATTACCTCCACCAAAACTAGGTGATTCCATAATGAACTCATAGAAAATGTCCATGTACTCAAAAAAGATTTCCCCCCAATTATTAGAATGGTCTCCAAGTTTTTTCACCCATCAAAATGTCCAAAAAACCCTGTATCCCTGAATATTCTACACATAATAATCATTTAAACATTATGACATTGAATAATAACATTGACTTGATAATGCCTTTGAATTATATGCAAAAATTGATGACTCAAAATTATATTGACTTTTAAAATTAAAAATGCCTCAAAAAAACTTTAACCCATGCTTTGATTAAATTTTCAAAACCTAAATTTAGTCCAATTAATACTCATTGACTACTCAAAGCATTCAACTCCCTTTTTATATAACAATATATTGGATATGAACCAACATGTCCTAAGGTTTATTTATAAACCATCTACTAAATAATGTGTTTTATATACAAGACATTAATGTCCCTATAATGCATGTTATAACAATGATCAAAACTCAAATAGAACATAGTTATAAGTAAAGTAAGATAACTATATAAAAAATTTGACCTATTTGCAATCACAAAAATAGGGTTAAAGTATGTTATAAACATGAAATTTAATCATAACCATATGAAAAAACCACATAAAAAACTAAATCAAAGTTGTAATCAATACCAAATCAACTAAAAATTATAAAATAACTTCTACTCTATGTGGTGTGTGTAGGGTTCTTGTATAATTATTTTATCTCACACTCATCTCCATCAGTTCCACGCTCTTCGATGATAATCTCCCTCTATCATCATCTCATGGATGAAATTTATCCTACATTCAAATTATAATGTCAAAGGGAATTAGTCCATTTCATAATAAAATCCATAACATAGTGTTGTATTCAAATGAATAATCACGATCATAATGTATAATGACACATGAGTACAATTGACTCAACAAATTAATGATCATGAAATTAATCAATTTATAACTATGAATAATCAGTATATAGTAATCCAAATTACTAAAATAGTAAATCAACCAATACTTAACCATGTAATCAAAAAAATCGTAGGTTAACAAGTTTAGAGAAGGATGTGGGATGTAACAAAATAAAAATATATGATGGATTTGTTAACTTCTCTTCTCATACTATCAAACTATTAGTATAGGACACCATATTTTGTTACTTATCTAAAATAGGCCAATAAATTCATTGATAATATATTCTGATTATTTATATGATTCTTAGATAAATTAATAAGCTAGTCATATGTAACATCTTTAAATGAAAATAATACAAGTCTACATGCAAGGTCCACATGTTCGACATTCAAAAATTTCATGGGAAACTCGAAAAATGTAAAATTATCTTATTTTGTTTTACCTTCACCATGGGAGTGACGTGGACTATATCTTTCATGATTTATTATTAAATCATGTATGAATCCTTATACATTGATTATTTTTTTATCTATCCAAACATCTGTGAGTGTGAATGGTCTAAAATTTAGATTAACTAGTGAATTTGTTGGGGTCCTTGAGATTCTTGGTCTTCCCATATTAGACCTAGCTTTTAGATGTACCTATGAATGATAATGTAAAATTAGACTAGACTCATTTTTATCTAATTAATCATGGTAGTATGAAATCATTACTAGTTCAACTCAAATAGGTATAGGATCTGAAATTGAATATTGTTTTACCTCCTTCTAGTGCTAGTTAAGATATTGATAGGTGTTTACAACTCACCTAACATGTTAATGTGAATTTACCCTCTATTTTTAGAACCATTTTGATGCATGTATGTGTATCATAGGTGGTTTTTAGTGTTTAAGAAACATTATTGATTTATGAATTTATAGTATCCATTGCATGAGTTTTAGGTTATGATAATCTTTTTATCTCTAGTGGAATAACGATAGAACAAGTTAAATATTTCAAAATATTTATAAAGTTTTGTTGTTGGGAGTAACTATGTCTTGATATTTAATTTTTATGGAAATGAAAGAAATCATAACTAATTAAAGTGACTTATGTTCAAATAACTAAATCTAAGTATAGCCTAAGATGGATATCCATAATGAATCTAATCTAGAGTAAACGGGTCAAAGAAAGTACAAAATGAAGGGTAGCGTAAAGACATAACATGTGGATCTTGTTCATATTCAACACAAATATCATGACAAAGTTCAAATATCATCTAAATATGCATTTAAAAAAAAAACATATAACATGAAATAACATAATATTAAATCCTAATACACATTAGTCAAGCATCTAAGGAAATGAAATAATGTAAATAAGAACTTGATTTACTTTGAAGATTTACTCTTGTAGGTAAATAACATAAACACATCCATAAGAAGAGCATAGAAAATGAAATAAACCTCAAATATTCCAGTCAACCTAGTATTAACACAAGTTAAAAACTATGCATAAGGTAAATGCACATCTAGAATCAATAAGACCCATTCAAATATGAGTTGTACACCATAAAATTGAGAGAAAAGCCATGATACCATTCACACAAACAAATGAAACAAACTTTTTAGAATTCCTTGTTTTTATTAAATTCACTCCTCTTTATAATGTATAATACCTCTTCATATAGATAGTTTATAAGTTATGTCGATTGATTGTGACAATCACTAAGGACATCTATCCTTTTACAATCATTTTAGAAACCTCTAGATATTTCCAAATGACTAACCCATAGGTAGTGTGTTTTAAAAGTTACACATGCCTTACAGAATAATATTCTATTTTCAAAATATTATATAAGTTAAGATACAAACATAATATTCCTAAATCAATTTTCTTGGCTTTGAGATCCTTTTGATGCTAAAGTGCCTTGTTTCTACTATTGCAATATCTTCATTGCCTTGGCATCTTTCTCATATATTAATTTCAAATTGAAAATTGGATCCATGAAGAGTCCATCCTCTTGATATGATAATTATTTGAAGTATTTATCATCCTTTTCCATGGATTTTCTAAACTCCTTACATTTTTAATCCTTTCTTCAACATTTAGGATCATGTCCAAGATCCTACTATTGCTAAATCCTATCCTTCCCTAGCTCTAGTTCTTCACTTCCTGCATAACATGAGCAGCTCTCAACTTGAACTATCCATTAGTAATTAGACCTATTGGGATTAGTGTAGTGGGATGTGTGATCATGTTTCCAAGTATTTGTTCCATCTTACTTATCAATTGTTTGCCATCTTCATGATGTTATTATAGGTCCTTGGACCATTTTCTTAGACCATTGATTTTGTCCACCAGTATTGCCATGGACATGCTTAAGTGAGATAATGTAATTGTTAAAAGCTAGGAATTTGATCTTATATCAAGATACTAATCATATCTTTTACTTTGTTACTTGGATTTTGCCATTGGTGAACTAGATTATTAGCCACATTACTTTGTTGGCTCACCACATTTCATCTAGATTTTATTTATTTCAAAGAGGTGAACATATCAAACAAAAATGATTCAAACATATTTATCATAGCTTCTAATATTGATAAGATAACTTATTTCTCCAATTTTTTCTTTTTTTGTTTCATGCCTTTGAGGATATCTTAAAATTATGGTGATTGTGTTTGGGATAATTCAAGCACATTTTCTTTAAATATGGGATTTTCACCAATATTTTTTCCTTTCACTATGGTCAAATTAGTCAATAGTTATACTTTATGGAAAGTGATCTCCTCTTCACCAACCATGACCTTATTATCTATTACTCTCTACCATCTAGTTATCTTTGGATCAAAATTGACTAACACTAATGATTGAGTCACTTTAGGAGCATAGATATCCATTCGTGCTCCACTTGGTTCTCTTGGGGAAACTAATATTATTTTATCCTCCTTTTGTAGAGCCATAATTCATGGCTTGATCTATTCATGCACAGGGATGTTGATGGCTTGCATAATAGCCCAAGGATGGTTCCCAATGGGAGATATCTGCAATCTAGGTTCATAAATGATATTCTCTTCACTAAATAAATTGACTTCAATCAAAGGATGAGTGAGAGTCAATTTGGACTTCTTGGTATTTATTGGAATGATGACAAGTTCAACCTTTCTCTTATGGGTATAGTTATGAGGAGGCTATAGAGGAGACCTTTCTTCTTAGTCCAAAATAGGCCATCAATGCCATGGAGTAATTGATATGCTACCTCATACTCTGCTATCTTATTAGGGACATAGATGGGTAGTTTGAGTGGTTATCTCTAAGTTCCTTCAATTTTTATGATTATACAACTTGGATACAATTGGATATCTCCCATAGTCTTAACATATCTACTAGTGGGCTGACCCTCTCCATTGGATGACTAGTTATAGCCTCACTAAGGGATGGATAAATGTAGTAAAAATGAACTAAATATGATATCTATACTTGAATATGTATAAATTAGATTAATATTATGGAACTATCTAAGTTCCACTAGGTGACCATTCCCTTAGGTTTGTAATATTTGATATTTCATTAAGAGCATCTAATATGTATGGCATCATGTAGTAGTGAGTACTCTTCTTCTTCCTAATTGCAAAAGTCTACCTAATTAAAGAGATGTAGATAATTTCACCGAAAGGAGGGTCTATTACTTTCTCAACCATAAAGTAGATAATTATCACCCATATTGGATCAACATAGGTTATGGTGGCATTTCCACATAATCTTTTCAACATGGTCATAATCATCCTAATTATAGGCCTGGATTAGCTAATAGGGATTCTCTTATTAAAGTCTGAAAATACTTAGTTTCTAACATCCAACCAAATGGCTAAGATGGTCATAAAATTGGTTTCCTTGGCCTAGGAGTTGATTTGGGTTAGGTTAATTAATTATTTAGGTAACTTTTAATAAATTTTAAATGATATAATAGAAATGTAAGTAGCATTCCTATGAGTGTATTAATTAATCATCATGCCTTTATCTATCGTAGTATCTTTTTAAAAAGGAGAAAGAAGGTCAATATAATGGAGTGCCTCTAGCTTTGTTGTTTCATAGTGAAAAATGGTAACTTGAATGGCAATGATGTCCTTATAAATCCTCTTAATAGACACACTCTTCTCCTCTTCCCATGTGATTTCTTATTGATTTTCAATGGCCTAGAAAAAAATTGACCAATTATTGTCTCTAGTGTTTAAAGCATTGGCAATGAATTATGTGTCCTTGAAAACATGTCCTTTCACATTTATGGTTAATTATAACTTCACATCATCCTGTGAGACATCCCTCTGAGTTGACATTATTGTGAATTTTTCCAAATTTCTCACTAGTGGATTATATTTTAGTTTTGGATTGAATTATCCTTACATGGATGACAATTCACCTCTCCTTAGCTTGATTATAATTATTACAAGGTGAAATTAGGGCTTCCATACTAACTAGGGATTTTATAAAGGTTTTGAAAGTTAATTGTGGTAGCTAGTTCAAACAATTAGTTTCATCCCTTGTATTTTCATTTAGATCTCATAATTATACCTTTGCCTTTTTAGGTTCATGAGATCTTTTAATATGATCTAGCACTTATGTGGATCCACCATGTCATATATCTCATTAATGTTTAAAAGGTGACCATTTATCTTTTAAGACACATGTAAACATCTCATTGGGTCTTGGATTATTGAAAATTCTACTTGGATTTGCACCATTGATTGGGATCTAAAAGGTTGAATGCTATTGGTTGATTTTATGCTTAGTGTCTAATCTTATGCCATGTGTCACTTTTTTGGGCCTTCTCTATGCTTATAACTATCATTTACATCTAGATCAATGTCTTTTCACCATGTGTAAGCTTCTCATTTATCCTTACACCTTTTTAAAAGTCATCTTTCAATACATACTATTAGATAATGGTTGCATGGATCAATGCCTGCCATTGATCTAGATCCTATGGGTTCTATCTTTTGCTCTATGAGCCCTTGAGTTTTTGTCTCAATCTCGATGATGATGACACTTTTTACCTTTTCACTCTTCTTGGGGCTTAATTTAAGCTTTTAATGAATGCTCAACATTAATTTAAATGTGTACATATGACCATGCACTATTGATCTCTAGGATAATACTCAATTTTTACCTATCCATTGTGGTCATGACACTTATCATCTCCATGCTTTCTTAGAAAGCTTGTTAACTTTTCAACCTTTGTTTCACATCATCATATGATGTTTGGCCAATAAAATGCACTCAATCAGATCTCAATTTGAGGGGTTGAATACCATTGAACATTCTTTATTCTCTTTCTAAAATTATGACACTTGTCACCTCACTTCTCTTGGGGTTCTATTTAAGTTTTAACTTGACACACACCATTGATAATAATTTGTACATTCATATGTGTATCATCGATATTCAATAATATGATCAAGCTTTAACTTGGGGTCGTGGCTTGACTTTTCAACTCTAATCTCGCACCATTAGATCAACTTTGACCGAGTAAATGTACACCATCGATCCTATGGATAATAAAAGAAAGAAAGTAAGGATTGGGAAATATAGAGGACTTAGGCTAAGGTTTTAGTCTATTATTTTATCTATATTGATAAACATGATACAACCTTAGTATTCAATTTTAAGATAAGTTTTAAAACATAATAAAGGAGATCCTACATTTGGTTAGACCTTGAAAAGATAGAAAGGAACAAAGGGGAACTCAAGAAATAAATATCTTAAGCATTAATATTTTAGATTAAGTTTTTATTCATGTTAATAAACATGACTAAAACCTTAGGATAAAATATAAGCTATGTTTTAAATAAGTATAAAGCATTCTCACATATTTTTTAAACCAAAAGATCCTGCCAAATTTCAAATCTAATGAACCATTATGAAAGTAAATTCGAATAGGGTTTTATCATGATTTAAACATAGATTCAGATAGTCAACTATAGTTTAAAGGATATTAAAAGGACCAAGTAAGCATTTTAAAAGTAGAACTCTGAGCATGGACTTTCCAAATGAACTCCATTAATCTTGCAATATGGAAACACAAAATCAACTATTAGCAATATTAGGCAAAACAAGACAAGGATCAAATGGAGACATGTTAGTTAAGATAAATGATAACCATATGTGGATTATCTTCAAATAAAAAACTATTATCAAATGACATTTTTCAATTAAAAGCACAAATTTGTAAAAATTTGAAACAAGGGTCTCTATTTTCAAAAATGGGGGTATATTGACCTCAACAGACCACTTAAAAGTAATTCACTTGAAATCATCTTTCCTTGTTTATTTTATTTTTAAGAAACTAAGAAACAATACTAAACCAAAATATAAGACAAATATTCCAATCCATAATAAATAAAAACATATGAGAAGACATTATTTGAAGAGAACGATTATAAAGCTTACATTTATTGAAAACATTGATTTTTTTATTAGTTTTTTTATTTAGTAAAAATAATATATAAGAGGCATGTCTAAAATTATATTTAAATATAATTTTCCAACTATATGTGGTGGATTTTAACTTTAGAGGCACTACATAAATTAATGTGGTATAAGTTTCATGATCTAAAATGGATAGTTCACACAGTTTTTACTTTTCTTTCTTCTCTCTAATGTGAAAATCCATGATATAAAATTGGAACCATGTTAGATCCATTTTTAAAATTAAATTAAATATGTTATTATAAAGGATCTATTATTTTTTTAGTTTTTATAAGTACAATAAGTATTCACAACTGTAAAAATAATAGATTTTCACAAATGAAAAATATTGAATGTAACATTTGAAAATATAAATTCATATTATATCTATATAGGCCACGAGTCAAAAAAATTAAATTATATTAAAAAATGATATAAAAAGGGATTTAAAAATTATCTGTAATTTTTTGACATTCCTAAATAATTATGTACAAAAATGAATGTAAATAACTTGTGTAAAAATCCATGTATTAAAATATATGTTAATGGGAAGTTGTAGATTATATTAATAACTAAATTTATTATTTATTTTTAAATTAATTAATATTATATTATTATAAAATTTGTTAAGATAATAACTACTTAAAAGTAATCTAAATAACCTATGTTATAATTAAAACACAATAAAATGAACATATACAAATCCTAAAAACATTGTTACATCCTGATTTTCTTTTAGGCTTATTATTATTGATTTTATGGTTAGTGATTGGTTTACTTGAGCTATTAAGTATCTATAATTAGTGTATGTTGATTATGGACAATGTTTATTTCTTATGATCATGATAGTTAATTTGTAGTTTGCCATTTTTATTCTATTATGGTACATTTTAATCATGATTATGCAATATATTCTATTACAATAGTTTATTATGGTTTTTACGTGATATGATGTAACTACTATTCACTTGTACTAATGTAGTTGTAGTATGTATTCCACCATTATAACTATGACCCAAGGATGGTATCATTGGAGAGGATGGTGAAGATGGAGACATGTGGAAAAATAGAAAATGAAATGAGATACCCGACACACACCACATAGAGTAGAATGTATTTGTTAATTGTTAGTTGGTTAATATTACTTACTAAAAGCTTTTGGTTACTAATGTGTTTTATACATTGGATGTGGATGATTATCATGTTGCATATTTCTCTAACCTTAATAATGTGTTTGCATTTATGATATTTAAATTTTTATATGTTTGTTTTACTCAATTTTTTGCAATTGTGTACCATGTGGGTCTAATGAGTTAGAGAAGATATGTTAGAGATAAATTAAAATGATCTAATTAGTTTAATTAATATATATTTATAGTTTTCATAACTTGTGTTTTGGAATTCCTTGGTTGGTCTTTATATGATATGAAGTATAATTATACTATCTTGACATGTATTTTACTTTTAGTTGGTAGTATTTTATTTGTACTATGCAATAAGATTATACGTGTGTTGATAAACATGTTATAAAACATATTTCTTAGTATAGGGTTTTTGAATAAAACATAGGACATGTTTTCATTTGGTGGAATCCATTGTTATAATAAAGAGGGACTTATTTGTGTTATTGACAAGGTTTTAAACCTTAGGCATATTTAATATTTTAAAGGTATTGAATACTAATCATGGCATAGTATTGTGGTAAGATTGAAGGCATGGTTTTCAAATCTAAATGACATGTATTGTTTGGTGGAGGCATAAGGTTAGTTGAATGTCTAGGTATCAAAGAGTTTAGTCAAATAATAAGAACGTTTTGTGGTCTAAGGCATATATTAAAGTTTTTTGGAAGGCATGATTATCATATAACATTAACAAACCTCTAAAATCACTTAAAATTTAATAAAAAAATAATATTTGTTTTCAAATTTTACATAGGTCAAAATTTGAGTTTTTTTTTACTTATCATGGGTGGAACTTCATCATATTATAAGCTAACCCCAACTTGTTCAAATCGTTTCAACCTTAAAAATATAATATATGGCATTATATCTCTCTCAAAACTCAAAAATAGTGAAGTATTAATATGAAAATGAAGTATAGTTTATTTTCAAACCAACCTATTTATATGAGTTGAATTTTTTTTTAAAAGGTTGAAAAATTTAGAACTAATCAATCTAAAAAGTATACAAATGATATATTGAGAAATACATATTGAAATAATTTCCCATAATTTTCATTAGAACACACACAATATTTTATTCCACATGGTACTATTTTCATTGCACCAATCAACCTTTTCAAAACTACCAAATTTTACACTTTCTTACTCATGCACATTATCTCCAACATATTCCTTGTCCTTCAACACACATTTTTAAATATAATAATTATTATAATATAACGATAAAAATTATAAATCATAATAATATATTAAATCAATATTTAACAAAAATGTATTTCAAATCATATACCCTATTTTTTTAATAGGATGCACTCAATTCTCTCATGCCTCACATCAGAAGTGGGGAATACATTAGGTTTATCACTAATTACATTATATCACATTATGTAGGCTTTAAAATGATTTAAAATAATTACATACTAAAAATTCATGACATGATGCTTATAAAATCATAAACTTGGGGCACATGATATATAATTATACTAAAAAATGAAGTCAAGGAAAAAAGACAGATGAAAATAATGCAAAACTAGATTCTATAATATAATACATAGGTTTATAAAAATCCTAAAAGTAATTTAAAAATAAAGTGCATGAAAAATATTCACACATCGATACAAATTTAAGGGACATGTCATAAGAATCCTCACTCATTTAAAAAACAACTCAAACTAAAAAAATCATGCACACTTGAATGTATATGCATAGGCATATGAAAAAATAGTTACAAATCAAATTTATATGTTTAAAATACAATTTAAATTAATAATATATGTATAATATTATATATCATTGCAAAAAACTTATGGGCCCATTATACTCATTAATTTTCATGTGTATTCAAAGTTTCATACTACAAAATTTCAAGTTTCAAATAGTAAAATGTACAATCCAAAGGAAAATTATTAATTTTGATCCAAATCTATGAGAAATGTGGTCATGATGGGGGAATTAATATTATTCATTATTTTTTGATTATGAAACATAAAATCTAGATCCATATTTAATGATGTGATTCAATTTGTGTAGGTAATTATTTTATTAGAATTTGGAATTAATTGTTGTATTAACCCTAATTAAGGTAAAATGAATAGAATGATATAAAATAATGTAAAATAACTTGAAAATATAAGAATGAAATAAAAGTAATTAAATATTTAAAGCAAAAATTAATGAAAAAAGTTAACCAAGAAAAATAAAATAGACTTAGTTATTCCCTATATGTATGTTGATTATGTGTGATTGAAATACAAGTGGAACTGATGAAAAAAATGTATTATGTAGAGGAAACAAAATTTGTGTCTTTCTCTAATAAGGTTAAAAATAGCCTAGGAGGGTATAGGAACATCTTCCAATAATTTTTTATACTATTTGATTTTGTCTTATACTAAAAATTAGAAAATTAGGGAATAGTCACATGTGTTTGATTGAAATATGCATGTGTGCATAAATTTAACCTTCAGACCTGAAAATGAATTGTTAAAAGATGAAACCCTAACAAGGACTAAAATATCTAAAAAATTGCAAAGATAAAATAGAGGTTTAATTAGATGTGTTGACCTAAATTAACCCTGTGATAATTTATCATTGCCTACTTATCCAATACTTTGAATAGGTAAATCAATCACATGCACATATCCCACTTGTAATGCTTAGTGACATTGTGTTCTTTTTGTTACATATATTCATCTAGAGATAAATTGAATACTTTATAATTATTTTCTTTAATAATATAGAATAGTCTCTTGACTTAGCTAAACGTTAATCGAGTTAATATAATTGAAGAATGGAATAATAGGAAATATTTGCTCAATGTGGAATAGTTTAAGTATGCTTCAATATGAAACTTTCCAAGTGGTAGAATATGTGACTTAGATGTTCCCTTGATTTGATACAAAATGGTAAAGCCTCATGATAAAAATCCTAAT
Source organism: Torreya grandis (assembly GCA_037957365.1). Lineage (NCBI taxonomy): Eukaryota > Viridiplantae > Streptophyta > Pinopsida > Cupressales > Taxaceae > Torreya > Torreya grandis. The sequence goes on from JARHVA010000466.1 coordinate 3,112,570, forward strand.
AATATATACCAACCTATAAGGGAGGGCATAAATTTATAAAATAGTTGTTATTGTGGTGAAACATAAGAACAACCATAGGTTAGGACCAACTGCCACTACATTCCCATATTGGTTGATTCTATCCAAAAGGGTAACATTTTAAATAATTTTTTTGGATTTATTTATATATTCTTGGAGAGGATTTTAGTGATTATGAACATTTCTATAGGCATAAAAAAATAATTTATAAAAGGACAAGCTCATACAAGTAATTAGGCTAGAGTGAGGTGGTGAAATAGGGTTAGATTTAGTGCTCAAGTTAATTAAATTAAAACTAGGGAAAAAATAACATTATCAAGTATTCATAACCAAATTTGAGTGACTACATTTCCCCCTTTTAGTCTAGAAATGAAATTAATGGAGTATAAGGAAATATATACATGAGTGTGCACACCACACTTTGTCTTTGAGGAAATACTTCATTTGTGGTTGGTAATTTAGCTTAGCAAAACCAATAACAATTCATGGAATAGTCATTTTGTTTATTTGAAAATAAAGTTCTTTAATTTTATTTAATTATCCAATGGGATTGATATAAATACAATACTAACCCTCATTCATTCCTCACCTATAAACATCTTACCTACTCAATAAGGAACTTATAAAAGGAATTCAATCAACCACTAAAGTTAGAAAGGATTCCCTATTTTATTATGTTTCCATATAATTTATAGGGATAAAACATACATAGGTTTTAATTACTAAAGGAGTATCTCAATATTATATTTTTCAATTTACAAGACAGGTCATTATTTTACTTGATTTACACATATTACATGCTTCACACACAAGCCATCACATAGGGGATAACTACATCATTATGCATAACTCTTATGACTACACACACACACACACACACACACACACACACACACACACACACACACACACACACACACACACACACACACACACACACACACACACACACACACACACACACACACACACACACACACACACGCATGCACACACACACACACACACACACAGACACAGACACACAGATATATATATATATATATATATATATATAACACTCATTGATAGAGGGGTTTTTTGGGTCAACTTGACACCATCTACCCACTAACCCATTTTTCCCCATGGTCACTATGAAGATGAAGAACTATGATTTTACAAATTCATGAGGAGTAATAGTCCATGACCCAAATTTGAATACACTCGATCAAAGAAAAATTCAAACCCATAAGTATCTATGTGGTCAAATATGTTTCTATTACTTATTACATACATGACACTTTCATCAAGTTCAAATAGTAGTATTGTTGCAACTATCTAGTGTTGACACTAGTGTCTGTGACTCTAGAGGCATCCAATCTAGAATCTGATGACTGTTCCAAAATCCTTTTCCATTATAATTTATACATGTTCAATATATATAAATACATTATCATTATATCAAGCTAAGTGTATTACTTCTTTGTCATTTATATATATAACATACTTCTGCTTATTATTTTTAACTTATCTCATATTAATGAATTTAACATATTTCTATATATGAGTTTAGTACCCATTTGACTTGTTGTATATTTGATCATCACCCTTTTGCATAGTCATTCATATATTATTAACCGTATATACTAAAGTATGATTTTTATCTAATTTAGGGTTAAACATTTGGTGAACCTGATCTTTGAACATCATTCTTACCTAAGTGTACCATTTAAGCTATTTCTTTCTTACTTTTTGCTAATCTTTGTGTTTTAATCTCTCTCATCATGAATGATATTAATTAATTTGATGAATTTGATTAATAAAATTGGAAAATTTATATTAAGGGGTTATAATTAATTAATCTTGTATCCTTATAAGTGATAAAGACTCAAATATCAAATATTTAAATGGTGGTATCTAACATCCCTCTAATTAGGTTCATGCTCTCACCATTTGAAGAGATGATTTGATCCATTTTGGGGAAGATAAATATAATTTATATGTATTTCATACAACACCATAATATCATTTTTTCCTTCTATATTTGATAAAATATCGATACAACAACCAAGGATTGGGAAAACATGGGAAGATATAACCCACCTTGTATTTCTTTAAAATAATACAAATCGGAAATGCTTGGGATTTACAAAAAAAATCCTTAAGTCACCAACAAGGAAATTCATTTAATGAGGAATTTCATGAATAGGTTACCACATAAATTATTGCATAGGACTAAGATACTCCTTTATATGATCATCAAAATTTCAAACAATCACATAAGGAACTTTTAACTAATTATAAAGGGAATGTACCATATTCTTCCAATGATCCAATCCATTCAAATGATATACTAAAATTACTAAAATTCAAATATCCAATATCGTTACCAACATATCTTAAATTTATTGATCATTAACATTCATTTATTATCCATGAGGATGATTATGCTCATATTCCTTGATTAGAAAGAAGTGGTGGATTGGAATCAATGATAACACCTATGACAAACACCATTATTCCCATGGAATATATTATTTCTATGGTGTACATTATTATAGATATTCAAAATTCTATTTTTATACTTCAAATGAAAATTGATTTCCATGATACTAATGTAAATATGAATTATTTTAAAAAACAACCTCTTGCACAATATATACTTGAATATACTTATCTACAAAATTTTGAACTACTAGATTTACATCTATTTATGAGTCACAAGGACTTATTCAACCATATGATTCAATATGTACATTGTTTTGTTAAATGGACACAAAATGACAAACTATTGTAGAAATTATTCCATATGATCATTTTTGATGAGGCTGAAAATTGGTTATATAGAATATCAAAAGGTTCCTTAACCAATTTTTTACAATTAGAGGATACTTTGTTCATAGCTTCTAATATCCACTAGGTGCCAAAACTAACATTACAAAATATACATAATTTTAAGCAATGTGATGATGAATCCCTTCAATATTATATTATTTTATTCAAAAGTACATCATATGATCTATAATTTGGACATTTAAAAAAGATAATTGCATAAACAATATGATTCATTTATACATTTATATGTGGATGTAAATATATATAATTCATTCATCCTTAGTCATCTAAAAGATATTAACATATTCCATTATAAGTATCAAAATTTTATTCCTAACAAAAATGATGTATATAATTTACCAAATGAGAATTATGAACAAAAATATGGAATTAATAATCTTTAAATGACTAGTTTTCATATTTTACTTAACATGGGTCCAATCTAAGGTCCATGTCCTATGCATGAATCCCAAAGTGATTAAAAAAAAAAAAAACATCCATGCCAAAATGATTTAACACTTACCATATTCATGTGTGGTGCTTATTTTTGGTATGATCATATTGATCCTAAACAATCAAAAACTAATTACAATGTAAGACAATTATAAAAAATTAAAATTGATCTAAAAACTTTACAAAATAAAGGATGTTAGAAAGACTCATTGGGAAGGATAATAATACCAACTGCTTGTGGTCCTTAAGTAATTAAAAAATTTATTTGGGTTATAAATACCACATCTCTATGTGAATTTACACTAGGAACTCTTTGCCTATACCAAATGGAAGCAAAAATTAATCCAAATTAGCGAGGTAGTTTTTTTTATCATGAAGGAAAATTATTATATATTTCAAATAATAGGATTAATTATTATACTACACATGTAGAAAATGATGATGAAAATGTTATGCACCTTTTAAAATTATTAAATCATGGTGAAAATAATGTAAAATATCCAACTCAAGGTTTTAAATCACTAAGTAGAGAGATACCAATGACCATCCATTAGATGAGATCATAGAATAGTATCTTCAAGTATTCCAAAAATACCAAAAAATATAAAAATACATAAACATTTTCAGCACCTACATGTTATATTTGATCCTTGCAATTTATGTTTTAGTTCAATGTTGATGGATTGTATATTAATTAGTTCTATATACACATGTGTTACACTTATATTTGACTATGATACAGACATTCACATATACATGATCTATTCCTATTTGAGATGTTGGACCTTTCATCTAATCATGTCATATGAACATTTGTGACATTAACCTCTAAGATCATGATACTTATAGGTTACATCATTCTATGGTCACTCTATATTATCATGTTTTGACATCATATACATACATTCATTTATCCATGATTATATATTATATAGGGTACTTGATATGTTATACACTTGACAATTTATATAACATATTTGATCCATTGGATACTACGACATGTTTATGCTATTTTTTTATGACTATTTTTATGCACTTCCTTGAGTGTTATTCTTTGTTATTGTCTTTCTTATTTAATCATTTGATCACTCTCCTTTGTTTACATCCCCTATGCCTATGTGTACTTTCTTTGATATTTGAACATGTCATTAATTGTTGTATGTACATTTGAATATGTCACCCTTGTATTTGTGTACCTTTGACTAAGTTTTGCACTTTTTGACTTGCTTTTGAGTGATCTTGTGTATGTGATTGATTTTATTATTAAGACTGTACTATTAATATCTATATATTTCCATGATATTTATCATGCATATTATTCCTTCATTTTATCACAATGTTTTATGTACTTCAATTCTACATTGACCTAGACATGTTCTTTTATATGCTACATGGTTACATTAATAGATTATTCAGTTGTCTTATCCCTTTGAGGTGAGGTAACTACCAATTTATATTCTTCCCTCACCTAAAAATAGAGGAATATCAATGGGGGCATATCATAGAGGCATGTTATTCATATTTGGCAGAATTTTTAGATTAATTGGGGGCACGTAATATAAACATGGCTTCCACAAATTAATAGTTTTTAAATTTAATGGGGGAATGTTTTGGAAGCATGTTCTCCACACTCACAAAAATATTTGGAATTTATATCAGTTTTTAGATTTAGTGGGGGATTTTCATATAGGAATGGATTCCACACATTCACAATTTTAGATTTAGTGGTGGCATGATTTAGAAGCATATTCTCCATGCTTATTCAATATTCAACACATCCAGATTTAGTGGGGACATTTTTTGGAAACATGTCCTTCACATTGGAATTTAATTTACTTTTTAGATTTATCCATATATAGTGGGGACATGATTTGGATTCATGTTCTCCACACATACAGCGTTTCTAAATTTTCCAAAGCACATATTTATATAATTTATCTTCAGAATTATTGTAAAATTCTATACATTGGTAGCATTGTTATACACAAGTTTAGTATAAGACATATCTAAGGTGCATGTGTTATGAAATGTTCACATTATATTTCAAAATACAAATAATTTTCATATTTGAAAAACCTCTTAGGTATTGTCATCACCCAATAATATGTAATTTTAAGTACTAATACATAGGATATACTTTTATAGACTATATTAAGCCAATTCATTGTAGTAGTTGGTTCACTTTTAGTATGGTTGAAGTTATTGAAAAATATAATATTGAGATACTCCTTTAGTACTTAAAACCTATGTATGTTTTATCCCTATAAATTATATGGAAACACAATAAAATAGGGAATCCTTTCTAACTTTAGTGCTTGATTGAATTCCTTTTATAAGTTCCCTATTGAGTAGGTAAGATGTTTATAGGTGAGGAATGAATGAGGGTTAGTATTGTATTTATATCAATCCCATTGGATAATTAAATAAAATTAAAGAACTTTATTTTCAAATGAGCAATCTTACTATTCCATGAATTGTTATTGGTTTTGCTAAGCTAAATTACCAAACACAAATGAAGTATTTCCATGCTAAAATCTATGTCAATATTTTACTTTATTTTCACATATTATATGATTCACATAGAAGCCAACATGTAGGGGTAAATTAAATCAATCTTAGGCCCTCTTCAAACTATTGGATATGTAATAAATGCTTATTGACAAAGGGGTATCTGGGGTCAACTAGACATCGTGTACCCACTAACCTATTTTTCCACAAGGTCATTATGAATATGAATAACTAGGGTTTTAAAAATTAATGAGTGATAGTCCATGACCTAGATCTAAATGCACCAGAGTGAAGATGAATTCAAACCTAGAAGCATCTAGGTGGTCACATCCTTTTTAAGTAGGTATTATATAGAGGACACTTATGTCATGTTCAAATAATAGCATTGATGTTACCATCCAAGGCTAATGTTAGTGTCCATAGCTCTAGAGAAAATTAATCCATGATCTAATGAATATTGTAAAATCCTCGTGTAGTCTACTTTCTACTTGTTCCAGATTTAGAACTGAATTAGCATCAAAAAAAGATAAGTACATTATTTATTTATCATTTCTATATTTAGCATAGTTTTACTTATTATTTTTAGCTTATATTATTTTAATGAATTCAACATATGCTTATATCTAAGTTTAGAAACTAATTGGCCTGATGTAGATTTAATCATTACCCTTGTGCATTATCATTTATATATTCATAACCCTATCTACTAAAGTATGATCCTTATCTAATTTAAGGTTAAACTAAATCCAATGTTGATTTTTTAACCTTGTTTTAATATGATGTTTACTTAAATCATTAGATAATTAGTTTTTTCCATGAATCACTTGAATAAATTGGTTCCTTTTTTGAACCAATGGCAAATTTAGGGCGGTCAAGCTCCAATTTGGATTGAATATGAATAAAATATAGAAACAATTAAGGGATGTAGAAACCTTAATTTAAGGTGTTGGTATTTATAACATGAATAATCAAATAGGTTAGAATCCATAATGGTTTTATAGTAATTGAAGGGTGTTGAATATCCAAGTTATGTATTATGCACTTTGACTGAACCAATGATTGGATATGGATTTTATATTCAATTGTAAATTTGGTCATTAGTTATCATATGCATGATAAAAATAAAATGGAGAACATCCATGATACTAAAATGACTAGGGATAACAAATAATATTGAAAGCATGGAATAAATTTGTATCATAGCGCTTGAATTTTAAAAATAGAATAACATGCATGATTTTGTATCATTTCCCCCATTATAAAATTATCAATTATATGTAGCTATAAAATTTTCAAACTCTATTTGAAACTTGTGCATAATTTATTTTTCATGTACAAAAAATGAATGAATTTGTATTATATTCATCTAATGTGAGTTCCTATGCATGGAATCCCTAATAATATGTATCAATAAATTAATTTGGAATCATTTTTAATTCTTTGAAGTTGAATTTTGTACCAAGATTTATTTCTATTTAACTTGAATATTTCTAGTTGATATTGTTTGTAATGGAAAATGTAGTTTGATCTATTTAAACTATGAAAATATTAAGGTCAATGGTAAATGATGGCAATACATGTCACTATGTTGGACTATTGAGATCTATAAATTTGAAGGAAGAGCTAAGAGACAAAAAATACATAAAGATCCAAGGGATAGAATATTGATCAAATAGATCATATTTATAAAATGTAGAAGGATAGCATGATAAAGTAATCAAGAAACTATGTATAAGTAATTTTATCTTTTTTAATTATGTGAATGTTTTATTTGAAATATAATACTTAAAATTAAAAAGTGTTAACCAATGATACCATCAAGATGAAAATTATAATAATAATCTATAATAAGTTATATAAGGATCACGTTTTATGGATGAAAAGTGATATATGTGCATGACTCAAAATCATGTAATGCATCAAGTTCTACTAACTATATAGATCACTACTTCTATAATATTCAAGTGAGTGGAGTAGTTATATGAGATGTATAATGGTTGAAAATACAATCATAAGTAGTCAAATACTATTCAAAATGTTGTGATTTTTTGGTACATGTTGATATATATGTATCAAAAATTTATAATATGTTTCATGCGATGGTGATTTTTATGATTTAGACACATTATTATAATATGATACTTGCTTTTGCATTATTTTATTTTGAGATGATACTTGCTTTTACATTATTGTATTTTGAGATTATTTCATTTTTGCACATTATTCTCTATTGGATGCATTAAACATTTTACATTTGTGTAAAAAATTGAAATGTTCTTTGTTCTTAAATAAATGTATAAATTAGTTATGGTGGTGGATGGAGTGGAGGAGGTACCATATATTTTAGAGGGTACTTGTAAGTTATTCCTAAAACAATGATTACTTGTATGTAATGAATGTAATTTATGAATATATGTACCATATAAGGTAAAACATAGATAATGTGTAATCGACGATATTCTAATATCATATGAAAAACCCCTTTCTAACGTATAAATAAAAATGAGTGGATGATATAGTATGAATCACGTGAAAAGGAAATATAATGTGTCCCAAAGTAGTTTATTACTTCCGATTGAATGTATTAACACTTTTATAACTTGATTGTGCATCATTATGTGTGTAATGTAATAAATGGAGTATTTTAATTGTACATGAATTCACACTTGATCCATTATTAACTATCATGATGTTAATTTATTATTAATCAATGTATGCTCTTATACATAAATCATGAAAATTAGAATCATCATCCACTATTTCGCTATCATCAAAGATGATATTAGGATGTGATAGGGAAGTTTAAAAAATTGTACCAGTAATTTAATCTAAGAGATAATCATATGATTTGGGATGTTGGTATGCATTATAAGTATGATTCACTATTGAAGTATCAATTTTTTTTCATGACTATGAAATGGCTCATTGAAAATATTCAACCTATAATTCTCATTATGTTGAGGCTTAGTTTCCTCTCTAAGAGTGTCTAGCTCAATTAAATTCTAATTGATAATATCTTGAAGAAGGTGATTGAGATTGAAACATATATTAGCATAATGACCATGGAATATATGTTAATTACATTATTCATTTATATCGAATGATTTACTTTGAGTTATACGCATGTTAACCTCTAGTGGTGAAGGTAGAGTAATGAGATTGGAAACAAGTAATATTTTTATAAATTTATTATGAAGTTGTGATAGTATAGAAAAAATACTCCTTGGTTTATCTAAGAAAAAAAATCTTTTTATAAGGTTGAGCTATTAAAAAAACTGATGTTTACATCATCTTTAGTATCTTTTAGCTTAGTCTTACAAGAGGTTTTGTTTTGAAACTTCATTATGGAAGTTGAAGTAGATGCAAGTGCATATTTGAACTTCTTTAAAAAGGGAATTTTGAATTATATTTATATTATTTAATGAAAAGGTTCATAAAAATATTATAATTTCATTAAAATAATTGTATCTCAAAGGTACAAGTGACATTTGTTTATAGATATATTTTAATTCATTATTTTACAATGTGTTAATGATTTTGGCAAGCATGGTATTGTAAAAAATTAGATAGTAAATTATAGGATCATTAATTCCTTGCTTAATTTCAAATTTTTTTGAAAAAGAATTATTTTCATCAATGTTGATAGAAAAGTGCTTGTGAAAATGATCTACTAATTTTTTAAGTTATTTGATTGATTAAGTAGGTAAATCATAATACCCACATAACTTGTAATATTTTAGGGTTTTTGGAAACAACATGGTTATTAATTTATCATTGAAATAATAATCCAAACATTCCAAGTGAAAATATAGAAGATATTATTTTATATCTAGTTTACTATCATATAATGAAAGTTTAGGAGCTAAAAATCATATAGGTAATGTTGACCAAATTTGACTTTTAGGTCAAATTTGGGCACCCCTAGGTAAAACCTTGAAGTTTATGTGTTTTATGTGGGTATAATATATTGTAATTAGGTTTTTCATAGGTTAATTTATTTAAAATAATGTTAAATGGGCTTTGATCAATTAGTGTTTATGTCTATTTATCATTTTGAGATAATGTAAGGGTCAAAAATAATGCTTTGTATAGGTTTATTCAAAAATGTGAAAGTATAAAAATTTTATTTCATGCCCCATGTGTCATTATAAGTATTATATAGCTAAAAATACTATAAATATATCATGTTTTTTAGATAAAAGGTAGTTTTCTTGGTAAAAAAGGAGAAAATGGCACTTGTACAACCTCCTTAGGAAGTGTGCCACTTGGAAAAGGTTTAAATGTGAATATTAAGATATTAAAAAATAATATTAATTATTTAATTAATATTTAATTTTAATTATTTATTAAAAATATTATAGTGAATTTTGGGTTTCCTAGACATGTAAGAATGACTTTCAGGTTTTTTCTTGGTACGTCCAACAAGAAGAGTTTCAGGTCAAACACTTTTGGGAGGTGGTATTAAAATCAAATAAATTAATTTTAATAACAATATTGAAAATATTTATCTAAATTTATTTTATGAATCATCTATTTTAAGTTGACTATTCAAATATGCCTATCAATCTGTGCACCCTTCATGTTTTGGTCTTGTTTGGGAAAGTCCATAAACTATAGCCACTAAGATTACTTCTAGATCATTTTTAATTCCTTATAAAAAATTTCACATAATTTTTTTAATCTTTAATGATGTTTTTATATACTAATCATCTCAATTTATAGGAAAACACAATTTTTTGAGTTATGGGTAGTTTTCACCATGTTTAGGAGCTTTCTATTTTGTTAATGGATTAATATAGTTGTGTTAGATTAATATAAATGTTTTATAAGTATAATTAATCCAATTTTAACCTTTAATATAAGTCTACTTGATTCTTATAGTTTTATCCCATTCATCACACCAACTAATCATTTTAAAGACCCCTGCCTACTCTTTTCTAGATGTATGCAAGAAGTTTTAACATTGGACTAGTGTTATAGAGCTTGTATGAAGACCTAATTAATAAAAAATATGAATTTTAAAGGTTTATTAATAGGTTTTATTTTTTTGAGGCCATTTTTATAACCTTTGCTTTCTATTTCATGCTCAGTATCCATATATATAGTCATATAACATCTACATCCTTTATGATGATGTCATCAAAAATTTGGTATTGAATTCAATCCTTTTGAGAAATGGATTGTTTATTTTAATGTTTTAATACAGGCTTTATACCCTTTAAATCCAATGTATAATACATTCCACTCATTCCTTGATAAGTAAAGAAGTTTGTTTCTTGTATGCATGACTTTGCCCACCTACAGGGGCCTTAGTAGAGAGTTGAAGGTATCATTTTGAAACATTGAAACATGATTTTAAAGAATTTTTAAAGTATTAACATGTTAATTCATAATGGAATAATTTCATAAGGTGTTTGTTTGAAAATTCAAATTGAAAACCATCTCTAAGAATGACGACGGAGATTTTGGGACTGTCTACCCTTAAAGCAAAAAATAGAGGTCCTCAATGTTTTGTGTATATGTTATAGCATGGTTGAGGTAACTCTTGAAAAAAATAAGCTAATAAAACATTTATCCTTTATTTTTGACAAGAGACATACCATGTTTTAAGGATAATGTATTGATATAAGATGGTGTTTGAAGACCTCAAAGTTGTGCATGAAGACACTGAAAACAAGTAGTGAAATCGACAAGAAAGAGCTCAAAATGGACTTTAGCTCCAAAAGTTACAAACTAGACTTGGATTCCATGGTTAGAGGGTTATAATGGTTTATTATAATTTAAGTAAGAGAATAGATAATTATAATTATATAATAAGTGATTTTCATCCCTCTCTCATACTTAAAATCCATACAAACAATCCTAATATGCACCTATAATAGAGTATAGGGTAGGAACAATAATTTGATGCTCAAGTAATGTTCAATAGTAATAAAAAAATTATTTGAGTGGATTATAGATTAAAACACACATATATGTTATCATTAAAATTTATTAGGGTCGTTGCACATGAAGACCAAGTCTAAAGGAGTTCACATCATCTATAGGAATCATCAAGTATATATGTCTCAATCAAATAAATAAAGCATAGTTTGTGCTTCCAAAGAGAATTAAAATGGGTCAAAGTTCCATAAAAGTGTATAAGAGTGATATTTTATTTACATATACTAAAATTAGGTCTTGAAAAATCATAACCCAGGTCTAAAGAACCAATGTGCACCTACAGTTAAGCTTAAGAGGACTGAGATGAACAATGAGATAAGAAGTATGCCTAAGTGATGATCTAGGGTCAGTCAAGGTGAAATTATGGTTCAAGAGAAGTTTTAAATGGTAATAAATGTTTATTAATAATAAAATATACTTTATATATAAGTTTTATACATGAAAACACTACTCATAAGCTCACTTTCCTAAGTAAGCAAGGTAAAGTTAGCACTCAAGCCTAATTGAGTAAAAGTGTAGTCTAAGGTGAAAATGTAGTTGATAAAAGTTTTTGAACTTAATTAAAACCTATATAGGGATGGTAATATTTTTTTATAATATTTATATCAATAATATATAAAATAAATGGTTCCCAAACATGCACATAGTCCACTTAATTAAAACGTGCAAATAATGTATTTTACTAGTTTGTTTTGAAGTTTTGATCAGTTGGAGTGTCTACATTTAGATTCAGGGGATAAAATTTTGTGTGGAGTACAATTATTACATGGATAACATCATAAAATATTCACATTTGTTTAGGAATATAGGTTATTACCCTCTATTTTGTCTCAGATAGAGGGCCCTCCCTTTGTACATGCAACCTGTAACCTTGAGGAAAAGAGAAGAGATAGTGGACTAGAATCTAAGTAAACCTTTCAAGAAGGTTTTATAAGATATATTACACATATTTAAATAATTTATACTAATATTTAAAGGGTGAGGCTCAACATAATGGTCTGGACACCAAGAATTGTAGTCAGGCCTTAAAGGCAGAGTTAGGCCTAAAGTTTAAATGAGATGTCACTTCTGCCTCTAGCTCTTAGTGAGATTTATAACTCATTTGAAAATTCTTGTGTCATGTATATATATTTTTTTGAGATATTTTAGGGTAGAGGAAACATCAAAAGAGCCATTTTGAGTTTAATATGTAAGTAGACTTAGTAAGTAAATAGAAGGCCTAGAAGCCAAATAATAGATCATTCCTACTTCTATATTTTAATAAGTCTTATAATTAATTTTAACATGATTTTTGTGTCTCAAAATATTTTTAAAATCTATTGGAATGAATAAGAATCATAGAAAAACCATTTTTGGGTCAAAACTCTTTAAGGCATAGAGGAAAGGTGTAAGGAAGAGCTCAAATGCATGATTTCAAGAGCTCATATATTTCATGATGCTCTACATGGGAGGAAAATGACTTTGGGTAATTTAATGAGGTCATTAACCATAAAACTAGTCAAATTAGTTGGCAACTTAGACATGTAAGTTTGAAAGCTTAAGACCCAAAATTACTAAAAACCCCTTACAAACCCTAGTTGAAACCCAATTGGGAATATTGAGTTGTATACATAATATAATGAGTTATTTTGGATATGATGGTCATTTGAAATTGTAGAGTACTCCAATACACTTCCCATGCCTTTTGATTATATGGACTTATATGGAAGTGGGTAGAAACAAGATTTTTGTCATTATTTTACATGTTTTTTAGGTTATATAAGGATTGAAGAGATGAAACCAAATTTTTGTTAAATATTATGACTTAATATAACTCCCCATATCAATTTAATTCCTTTAATAAACTTATAATTACCCCAACCATGTGTTTCAACTCAGCCAATCAAAATTAGCCTATTAGACAAACTAGTGAAGAAGATGGAAAACTTTAAGTGAGTTGAATTTAATGTGTCCCTGATGCTTATAAGACCATAGAGGGACTTTAAAATTTTTATTAAATCCCTCCTATTTATTTTCATGTAAAACTAAAGCCAAATTGGAGGACAAGTGTGCAGAGAGCATGAAAGGAGTTCTATTAGGATTACATATGATGATTACTCCTTTCTAGTTGATTACAAAAGACCACACATGAAACCAATGAATGTAAATTCATGAATGATGTCCCTACCTTGAATTCCAATCACCATACTTGGTCATAATTAGTTACAATACATTTAAATAGGCCTAATCCTGAAGGATATTTTTCTATGTAAAATAAAAGAGTTTTATGCCACTTTTCATCAAGTTGGTGACTTGGACTGACATTTGTAGCTCCTGACCTTACATGATTCATCCCATGTTATTATCAAATGAATAATTAAATCCTTGTATCAGATTTATAATTTTACAAGTGACCCTTGGACTTCTCTTCTCTTTTCTCTCTCTCTCAAGTTATATAAGAACATACCATTTTGGCCGGTATAGGGATGTTCCACTTGAGTATGGTGAATCCCTAGTAATTTTTATACCCTTTGACTAGTAAAATGACTAAGTGTTACCTATTCCATGACTATTCATAGTATGATTTTATTTAATGTTTAATTTTCTTAGTGAAAACTATGGATTGCTTAGTAAGTTGTCACATTCTCTCACCTATTTTAGCTTCTTCTTGCAGGACATGTGACGTGTTCCAAGAAATGTCAAAGTTTAAGTGATTTAGTCTCTTAATTAGTTACATTCAAGGCCTCTTTTCTATTCCTCATAGGTGTGCACTTTCATCCATAACCCCACAATGTAACATTGATGCAAGAAGACATAGATTAGAGAGTGTATGTTTAGTTCATCCTTTGATTTCAAGTGTAATATGCATATGGTTGGATGTAATTAATTTATTTGGTGTATCACCTCCCTTAGTTTATTTTTATTTCAGTTATCTCTTTAATTTTTCACCCCCAAAAGATAGTTTTAGTTTCAATACTAACTAGTACATCAAGGGAGCTATCCCTATCTAGAGACTCACCTCATTCCTTAGGCTACCCACAAGCCTAGAGGTTATTCCATTGTGCCACTTGGATGAGGAGAGATTTGAATATCATCACAAGTGATAATAGGTAAATGATATGATATAATATTATGTGATAATATATTATGAATGCATTAATTAGATACCTTTTTTTATACCTTAATCTAACCACAACACCTTAGAATTCAAAAAAAAAAAAAAGATTGTGTAGCAGACAACATGGGTGATGGAGTACATATAGTTATCAAAGGTCATATATGAGTAATTTTATTAGTCATATATATATATATATATATATATATATATATATATATATATATATATATATATATATATATATATATATATTGGAATCCATGTGTTGCCACCAAAACCAAATTTGTATATTTATTAACAATATTAAAAATAGAGATAAAAACAATTGTGTTAGGTTTCATATGTGTAGACATATAAAGTCTCTCACTTCATTTATAATTAGCTGATACTAATTTCACTTAGCTTTTCTAATATCATTTATATCTTCTATTTCTATCCTAATATCACCCTTTTTAATCATTTATCTAACACCCCCTTCATTATTATTCATCCATTAACCTTATTCCTACCCCATAAACCAATTAATTCACCTAATTCCCTATTATCCACTAAACAATCCCACTTATCCATTATATTGGAATTTTAAATTCTAATTCTACCTACCCTAGCCTCTTCCTAGGCCCTCTTACATCCCTAGTCCTTAATCACTTATGTAATCACCCATATAAATGTTTATTATCCTCATAATGATTCTAGAATTCTCTAGTTATATAATCGTCTCTATCTTAGCCCTTATTCAATAGAATCCTCTAATTCTAGAGGGTTCCAAGTAATTTTTATTTCCTTTTTAATCATCTATCCTTCCTTTATTTAAATATACCACCCCTCAATTCCCAAAATAACTAGAAAATACATGAATAAGTCCATTCTGCACTAATCCATCAAGCTATCCATGTAATCCAAGTCTCTTCATGAATCCAACATCATGCTAACATTTTGAGTCTACTTGTAAGCAATCCAAATTGATAATCATTTAGTCTTTTTATTGTTTTGATTTAGAATGAGAGAACTTAGATTTTAGGATGTAATGTTGGTATGAATGTTTTCATTTTTATTTTAAGTTTTATCCTAATTTTTTCTATATTTTAATAGTAGATTTTAGATTTAAGCATTTTTGATATAATTTACATAATCAAAATCTATTACTCTAATTTATCATCTCATATTTGGTGATTAGAGTGGGAACCTCCTATTGAAGTAACATCTTGTAATTTTAGTTTGTTAATAAATATTTTAGGTAATATTTAAAGTGGATTATGGCTAAATTTTTTAAAAATCTCAACCTCCAGGTGAATGGTGGTATTGCTTTGTAAAAGTCAATTTTGCATAGGTAGTTTTGATCTTGATAACCATAGTTTTGAACAAAACTACAACATTAACTAATAACTATGTGATTTTTTTGGTAGTTTTAAATATTTATACAAAATTTCCATTTGAAAAATGTGGTTTTGATTCAAATTTGCATTTATGTACCCAATAAGTGTGGTTTTGACATAGACATAAAATCACTAACCTAGTCTTGTAATCTTGCTATCTGACAATCTTGTTGATTCTGCACAATTATTATCTACTTCCAAGAAAAGGGGAATATACTGAGAAAAATTTATCATCCTTGAAATACCCCTTTTGTATGTTTTCTATAATTCCACATTTTCATAGAGTTGTTTTTGATTATCAGAGGTAGTTTTAAACAAATACATGTAGTTTTGCATATAGTTGAAAACTAAGTGCTATTGTCCCTAACTTGTCATTTCTTAGTCATTTAATTTACTATTTAGCTCTGTAAATAATAATTTCTAGACATCATATATCATATAATTTTGTCATTAATCTATATATATCTATTTTATTCTTCAACATAGTATCTCACAAAATGTGTTATTGATTTGCAAAAGTTAGTTTTGAATATCTATATGTAGTTTTGATTTAGGGTGTTTGATAATATATCTGCCTAATCAATATTTAATAAGATCCAAATTTAATAAAAAATAATCTCTTGTGGCATTATAAATATATCATTTTATAACCTATTTTTAAATCTAGTGTTTTACCCATTTCCTATAAAAATATATTTAAAAATATGCATTATTGAATACCAAAGGCACTATTGCATTAACCATAGGTGGTTTTGGTTACCCACACAGTCAACATATTTACTAAAACATATCTCAAATTTTTTGTATTAATTTTCGCAGTTGTAATATTACCCTAACCTCAAGTGATTTGGTTTAAATGTGCATTCACTATTAGCTTAATTATCTACAAAATCACATATCCTAAGTTGCAATTTTGACCTATCAATTATGGTATTGATTCTTTAGAAGTGATTTTACATATAAATGATTGTGTATATATGGTTTTGTTCAATCCAATAGATATTTTGCATTCATTTTTTTCCTTCAAATTGTCCTTTCTTGAGTGCACTTTAGGATCATTATTAGTTAATTTTGAGTCACTCTAAGGGTTGTGTAAGTTTCAAACCCTAGACCCCACAACCCCCAAACCCATAAGGGGTGATGCCTCTTAAACCTATAAGGGTAAATTCCCCTTGAACCAACAAGGGGAACTATTATTTGACCCCACTAGGATTGCTACCCCTAGAGCCCCATGTCGTGTCCCCTCATCCAAAAAGGTTATAGTGCAAAATTATGAATTTTTCAATGATTTTATTAAAGATTATTAGACTAACCTTTTAATTATTACAAGGGTGAATCTATTGGAAATTTTGGCTTTCTAAAATTTTATCTTATAGGTCATACTTCTGTCTAACATCTTGTCTTGTAGGTTTCCCCTCAAGATTGCCAATTTGAAATTACTAATCACTTATTTTCCAAGACACTTGTTAAATATTTTGGTATTTTGAAAAACATCTTGTATGTATCTTATAAATATATTTGTATATATCATAATTAAATAAATTAATAATTTTTTTTATTGAGTGTCACTTAAGGGTTATAATGGCATATGCTCTCCTATATGCATCTGAGCAATGAGACTTAGAGGATCAAATACTAATAATAAACCCTCTCATTTTTAGTGGATTCATGATGTGTAAGTTATTATTACACACTTTCCATAGTAATATTAGGATAGTGACCATGAATTTAATCACCATGCATAAATACACACTCTATGTTCTTATAGAGTATAAATATCTGGGATAGTTATTGTTAGGCTAAATGGTTGACCCCATACAAGACTTGTATGAAGGGGAAGAGTTATATATTTGAAATATGAATTATATAGTACCCTAAATGGAATTAGTGTTAGATTTTTATTAGTGATGTAATGGAAATTTCTAGGTCAGTGGATCAAGTATCTTGATAGTCTAAGTGTCAATGATAAATATGCAGTTTTCTTATCTTAGTATTCTTGAAGTAGGCTTCATTGATATTTAGTTTTGACATGATTATAGATGGTTCTAAAGTATCAATCATGTGTGAGGGGTCCTATTAGAGGTTAAGGATGATTGGATATATTTTGGAATTGCATCATATTCATTTGATTCTTTATTATCTTCATCTTGGCATAGTTGGTTCTGTGATAGAAAAATATGAGTAGGTAATTTTATGACATTACCATTACCACGTATGGATGAGTCAGGAGGAGTTGGTCATATGAGTATGATCAAATTATTCCAAATTTTTTATGTTCCAAGTTTTAGGTTATGAGGTTTTGTATATAAAAATATATGTAGGTGCAAAGTTAGCCTCTCAAATAGAAGCTCACTAAGTTTCTATACTTTGCTAAACTATCACTGCACATCAAGCATATATGAATGAACCAAAAATTTTGTGCATTTTTTTATGATAGTCATAAAATAAAATAAGTTAAAATTTTACTATGGTGATGTTTTATATAGTTACAATAAGGTACCATAAAGATTTGGATTCTTAAAGTGATTTCTAGTTCAAGTTAAAAAGCTTCAAAGTTTCTCTATTAGACAATGATGGGACATAGACTATTAAGTTTAATCATGTTGAAGTCTATGGTGTTTGGTATATAAAATCCAATGTTTAGTGCTTAATAATACATATTTAGATAAATGGTGTGTATGAATTTAACATGTTAAAGGTTTTACACACTGGTAATAATTGTCACAAGCATGCTAATTTGATAAATGATCAATGGTCATCTATGGTTTGTACTTTTGAAGATCAATAGTGTGAGACAAGTTAAAGAGTTAATAAATCATGTAGGAATACCAAGTGGGACAATCACATGGAATGAGATAAAAGTTTTTATAAGGAATACAAGGGTGAGAATTGTTGTAATTATGAAAGTTATGTTCTAGATCTAATGGTGAACATTGTAAGATAAAGATTGAGAAACTCAGAAGAGATCAACAAAGTACGTTTGTTTAGAATTGTCAGAAAGTGGTGAGATGATGATAGGTGCTCAATTTTTAATAGTAAGAAAAGACAAAGAAAGAGATAACTCTAAGGAGATCAATGATGTGTATTTATTCAAGCTATGAGAGGGCATGAGATGTTAACAACATGATTTAAGTATAATAGTTGCTTAGTGACCCTTAAAATTCAAATATTTAAATTTGTGAGGGAATACTAGTCTACAAATTTTGTGCTATAGCATTTTATATATTCAAAATTCGATCATGGTGTAAAATTTAAATTTATAGAGGACTATAAAGTGAATCTATAAAACCTAGTTATAAAGTCTAAATTTTCATAAAATCAAATTTATTGATCTCTAAATTTGACTATGTATGTGTTCATGCTCTAAAAATAACCCAAGAAGGGTAACTAAGTTGTTCTTGATGGTATTTTGATGTTTTAAGATGAACTAAGTGTTGTAACATATTGTATACTTCATGAAGACCATATATGTAGATTATGGGGGTTTTACCAATCTAGATTATGTATGATCAAAGGCTTAGAAGTTGAATATGTATTTGTTCTTGGTGATTGTATGTAAAAAATGATGTCTAGGCTAATTGTGATATAGTAGAAGGGTGATTTGATGTATTTTATCACTTAATATGGATCTATAGATCATGTTTTATGAGTCTATATATTGTTAAAGTGTTCTTGTGTTATAAGTTTCCTCAGATAAGTGTCAAATACGTGAATGGGTCTCCATAGGAATTAAAAGGACACTTAGGCCTAGTTAAAAGAGGGTACTATTTAAATGTTACCCATGCAGATGCATTAAGAGTGAAGGCATGTGTTGTGTCTAAAAATTAAGGTTGTGAACATGATATTCATGATGGATCTATAAAAGGTGAAATCAAAGGTGGTGAGTTCTGGGTTTTTGAGAGAAGAGGTATGTGTGAGAGTTATAGAGTGAAGGAAGGAAGAAAGCATGGGTCCCTAGTGGATGGGTTGTAGAGTAGAGTAGGTTGACGAATATGTGTATGACCTATAGGTCATATTTTTTATGTCAAAATATTTTTCTTGAAAGTTTAAAGATTGAGGATGAGTGAACATGTATAAATTGATCCATAAGGATGTTTTGGATGCCTTGAGTATGAGTAAATGATATATGATGTCTGTGTGAGATTGGTTATTGATTTGACAGGTAGATCAGAGTGTGGTCTAAGTGTATTACCATTTGGTCATATTATTAAGATTGTGATATATTTATTTTTGAGAAGTGTAGATTGTTCCAAAATATGGTTTTAGATGTTTATGTTTATGTGAAGAAGTGAATGGGGATGATATACGTTATATCTCCTTTAGATTGGTAGGCAATCAATATTGAAGAGATTCTCACATCATAGGTGTTGGGAGGGTGTTCAACATCTAGGTCAGAATGCCTTAACTATCTTAAGGGTAGGTATTCCTTGTGAATCAGGGGTTTCACAAAATCCAAGTTAAAATGACTTGACCATCCTAGGGGTAGGTGCTCCGTATGAAGCAAGTGTTTCACTAAATCTAGGTCAGAAGGATTTGACCATCGTAGGTAAAGGTGTTCCTTATGGAATGGGTGTTACACTAAAGTTTAATGTTTTTAATAACTTATAGGAAAAGTATTCCATGTGCTTTTAGGCTTGAGAGTGGGTTTTATTCCCCAATAGGTTTTCCCACATAGATCTTGTGTTCTTTGTGTAATCTTGCATTATCTATTTGTTCATTGGTATAAAATTCTTGAATGTGTCATGAATGGTTGTATTGAATGCTTAAGTTTTTGAAGGGTTTGAAATTTAATTGGATTTTTTACCAAAATTGATTCACCCCCCACCCTTAGTGGTTTATATCTCTAATAATTGGTATCAGAGTAGGTCCTTTAGTAAAGTCTTGATAGCTTGAATGAGATCCAAGGTAAAATATGGGTATCCATAAAATACAAGGATGTTTTTACACTAAGAAAGCACTAATGTTTAATAGATCCAATTATGATTTTTGGAGTGTGAGGATGAGGACCTACATCATGTTCCTAGGGTTTGACATTTGGAAATATATTATGGATGGTTATTTTGCAAATATTTTTCCTCCATCCAGTGTTGTAAATGAGAAGTTGTTTGAGAAAAATTGTAAAGAAATGAATGATATCACTTGTGGTATTACAAAGACTAAATACACCAAGGTATTAAATTGCATATCTGCCAAGGAAACTTGGGATAAATTAAAGACTATTTATGAATTATATACAAATGTTAAGTTGGGAAAGGTATAAACTCTCTAAAGTTAATTTGAGAGTCTTAAGATGAAGGAGGAAGATTCTATGTCATCCTTTTTGCAGAGAGTTGATGAGATTCTAAACATTATCATAGGTCTTGGAGAGAAGCTTGAAGAAGCTACTATAGTTCAAAAGGTATTAATTTCTCTCTCTCCCTATCAAGTTTGATTCTAAAATATATGTTGTAGAAGAAAATCATGATCTTACTTAGTTGAAGATGGATTAAATGCATGGTATGCTTAAAGCCTATGAGATGAGAAAAAAATATGATATACCACCAAAGAAGGAAGCAAGGTTCAAAGAAAAAATGTATGAAAAGAAGAAGTTACAAGGTAATAAACTTAAGGAGGATGACATATCTAATATTGATGAAGATGAACTAATTCTTTTATTTACAAGGAAATTGAAAATAGGGTCAGTCAAGTATAAGGGTAAACTACCATTCAAATGCTTTAATTGTGGAGAGGTAGGACATTTTACTAACAAGTGACCTCATAAGCATAAGAAGAATGATGATGAATAATATGGTGAAGAGCAAGATGAAGACAAGAAAACATATAGGTATGATAAGAGGAAGAAAGGATATATAAATTATGACAATAAGAAGTACTTCAAGGACAAGTAGAGTCTCTATGCCAAAGAAGATTGTAGCTCATTAGATGAGAGTGAAGATAGTGACTCAGAGTATGATCATGAATATTATGGTCTTATTTAATATAACTACCTCTTGATGGATGAGGAAGGAAGTTACTCATATCAAAAGGAGTCTACTTGGAGTGATTCAAATGATGATAAAGATGAGGTGGACTATGAGACTAAATTTATGAATGTTCGTAAAGAAATAAATATTGAGAAGAAGATTAATAAGAAGATGAAGTCTCAAATCAAGGATTATGAAGAATAATTGAGTATGGTTAAGGAAATAATGAATGAAGACACCATAGAGCATGATGATATAGTCAAGAATCTTAGTTGTCAATTGTAAATCCTATCTACAAGCTTGAAAACTAAAGAAGATGAATGTTTAAGGTATGTAATTGAAAATGAGTCATTAAAACCTAAGTTAGAGAAGACATCTATTATGATTTAGTCATTTATGATATTTGAAAACAACTTAAGTGATCTAGACAATATTCTGAGTGGTCAAAATCATGTAAATGATAGTTTCAGTCTTGATTACAAATAAGAACAAAAAAATGCAACTCAAGACAAGATAAAGACTAATGTAAATTAGACCTCAAAGGTCAACAATAATTAAAGGAATGAAGATGGTCATAGAGTGAACAAAAATTAGATCTTACAACCAAATACCATGATGTGTTCAAATTTTAATGGTTATTAATACACATGTAATTAGTTTGGGCATAGAGATAGAGAATACAAGAGAATTGGTAGAAATGAGTTTGTATGGAATGATGATGGGGGTCATTAGTCAAAAGGTGTGATCAAAGTTAAGTGTTTCAACTATTTAAGGTCTTTGATCTAGAAAATCCAATGTTGAGTGCTCAATAGTACATATTGAGATCAATGGTGTATATGAATTCAACATGTCAAAGGTTTTACACACTAGTGATAAGTGTCATAAGCATTCTAATCTAACAAATTATCAATGGTGAGCTATAATTCATACTTTTTAAGATCAATAGTGTGAGACAAGTTAAAGAGTTAATAAAGCATGCAAGAATACCTAGTGGGACAATCACATGGAATGCCATCAAAGTGTTTATAAGGAATACAAGGGTGAAAAATGTTGTAATTATGGAAGTTATAAACTATATCTAATGGTGAACATTACAAGAAAAAGATCGAGAAACTTAGAAGAGATCAACAAAGCACACTTGTTATAAATTATTAGGAAGCAGTGTGATGATGACAATTGCTTGATGTTTAATAGTAAACAAAGATAAAGAAAGAGATAATTCCAAGGAGATAAATTATGTGTATTCATTCAATCTATGAGAGGGAATGAGATGTTGACAACATGCTTGAAGTTTAACAGTTACTCAGTGACCCTTGAAATTCAAATATTTGAATTTGTGAGGGAAGACCAGTCTATAGTTTATGTGCTATAACTTTTGATAAATGTAAAATTTGATCATGGTGTAAAAGGAAAAGTTGTAGAGGATTGTAAAGCACATCTATAAAAACTAGGTATAAAGTTCAAATTTTCATAATATCAAATTTATTAATCTCTAAATTTGGCTCTGTATGTGTTCATGATCTACAAGTAACCCAAAAAGGGTAACTGAGTTGTTCTTGATGGTATTTAGATGTTTTAATATGAAATAAGTGTTGTAACATGTCATATACTTCATGAAGACCATCTATGTAGATTATGAAGGTTTGACTAGTCCAGATTATGTATGATCAAAGGCTTAGAAGTTGATGATGTGTTTTTTCTTGGTGATTATATGTACAAAATGATGTTTAGGCTAATTGTGCTAGAGTACAAGGGTGATATGATGGATTTTATCACTTAAGGTGGATCTATAGATCATGCGTCATGGGTCTATGTATTGTTAAAGTGTTATTATGTTATAATTTTTATTAGAGAAGTGTAAAATAGGTGAATGGGTCTCCATAGGACTTAAAAGGACACTTATTCCTAGTTGAAAGAGGGTACTACTTAAAGGTGACCCATGTAGATGCCTCAAGAGTGAAGGAATGTGTTATGGATAAAAATTAAGGTTGTGTACATGATATTCATGATGGATCTATAAAAGGTGGAGTCAAAGGTGGTGATTTATAGGTTTTTGATAGAAATGGTGTGTGTGAGAGTTATAGAGTGAAGGAAGGAAGGAAGGAAGCATGGGCCCTTAGTGGATGGCTTGTAGAGCAGAGTAGGTTGATGACTATGTGTATGACCTATAGGTCATATTTGTGATGTCAAAATATTTTTATTAAAATTTTGAAGATTGAGGATGAGTGAAGCTGTACAGAGTGATCCATAAGAATGTTTTGGATGCCTTGACTATGAATGAAGGATAGATGATGTCTATTTGAGATTGGTGGTTGATTTGAGAGGGAAATTAGAGTGTGGTCTATGTGTATGACCATTTTTTCATGTTATTAAGGTTATGATATATTTATTTCTAAGAAGTGTATAGTGTTCCAAAATATGGTTTTAGATATTTATGTTTGTGTGAATAAGTGAAGGGGGATGATATACATTATATCTCCATCAAATTGGCAGGCAATCAGTGTTTAAGAGATGTTCACATCATAGGTGTTGGGAGGGTGTTCAACATTTAGGTCTAAATGACTTGACCATCTTAGGGGTACGTGTTCCTTGTGAATCAGGTGTCTCACAAAATCAAGGTTAGAAGGACTTGACCATCATAGGGGTAGGTGCTTCTTATGAATCAAGTGTTTCACTAAATCTAGGTCAAAATAATTTGACCATCCTAGGTGAAGGTTCTCCTTGTGGAATGGGTGTTCCACTAAAGTATAATGTTTATAATACATTATAGTAAAATTAGTCCATGTTCTTTTTAGGTTGAGAGTGGGTTTTATTCCCCAAGAGGGTTTCCCACATAGATCTTATGTTGTATGTGTAATCATGCATTATTTATTTATTCATTGGTATAACTTTTTTGAATGCTTCATGAATGGTTGTATTGAATGCTTAAGTGTTTGAAGGAATTGAAATTGAATTGGATTTTTTACCACAATTTATTCATCCCCCACCCTTAGTGATTTGTACCTCTAACAATTGATATCAGAGTAGGTCCTTTGGTAAAGGCTTAATATCTTAAAGGAGATCTAAGGTAAAATATGGGTATCCATAAAATATAATAATATTTTCCCACTAAGTAAGCACCAATGTTCAATGGGTCCAATTATGCTTTTTGGAGTGTGAGGATGAGGACCTGCATTGTGTTCCTAGTGTTTAAAATTTGGAAATCTATTATGGATGGTTATTTTTCACCTAATATTCCTCCATCCCATATTATAGATGAGAAGTTTTTTTAGAACAATTCTAAGGTAATGAATGCTATCACTTGTGGTATTACAAAGATTGAATACACCAAGGTATTAAATTGCATATCTACTAAGGAAATGTGGGATAAATTAAAAACTATTTATGAAGGATATTCAAAGGTTAAGTTGGGAAAGGTACAAACTATTTGGAGATAATTTGAGAGTCTTAAGATGAAGGAAGAATATTTTGTGTCATCCTTTTTATAGAAAGTTTATGAGATTTCAAAAATTATCATAGGTCTTGGAGATAAGCTTGAAGAAGCTAATATAGTTCAAAAGGTATTAATATATATCTCTCTCAAGTTTTATTCTAAAATATTTGTTGTAGAAGAAATTCATGATCTTACCCAGTTGAAGATGGATAAATTACATGGTATGCTTAATGCCTATGACATGAGAAAAAAATATGATATACCACCAAAGAAGGAAGCAACATTCAAGAGAAAAATGAAGACAAAGAAGAAGTTACAAGGTAATAAACTAAAGGAGGATGAAATATCTAATACTGATGAAGATGAACTAATTGTTTTATTTACTAGGAAATTGAAGATAGGGCCAGGCAAGTATAAGGGTAAACTACGATTCAAATT
Organism: Torreya grandis; assembly: GCA_037957365.1. Taxonomy (NCBI): domain Eukaryota; kingdom Viridiplantae; phylum Streptophyta; class Pinopsida; order Cupressales; family Taxaceae; genus Torreya; species Torreya grandis. Next base: position 3,138,613 of record JARHVA010000466.1, read on the forward strand.
CTTCAATTGTGGAGAGGTAGGACATTTTGCTAACAAGTGATCTCATAAGCATAATAATAATGATGATGAAGAATATGGTGAAGACCAATATGATGACAAGAAAACATATAGGTCTAATAAGAGGAAGAAAGGATTCATAAAGTATGACAACAAGAAGTACATCAAGGATAATGAGAGTCTCTACACCAAAGAAGATTGTAGCTCATTAGATGAGAGTGAAGCTAGTGACTCAAAGTATGATCATGAAGATGATGGTCTTATTTAATATAACTATCTCTTGATGGATGAGGAAGGAAGTTACTCATATCAAAAGGAGACTACTTAGAGTGATTCAGATGATGATAAAGATGAGGTGGACTATGAGACTAAATTGATGAATTCTCTTGAAGAACTGAAGATGGAGAAGAATATTAACAAGAAGATAAAGTATCAAATAAAGGATTATGAAGAGTAATTTAATATTTTTAAGGAAAGAATGAATGAATACACCAAAGAGCATAAAGATATAGTTAAACATTTTAGTTTTTAATTGGAGATCCTATCTACAAGCTTGAAAACTAAAGAAGATGAATGTTTAAGGTATGTAATTGAAAATGAGTCATTAAAACATAAGTTAGAGAAGACATATATTATGATTTAGTCATTTATGATATTTGAAAACAACTTAAGTGATCTAGACAATATTCTGAGTGGTCAAAATCATGTAAATGATAGTTTCAGTCTTGATTACAAATAAGAACCAAAAAATGCAACTCAAGACAAGATAAAGACTAACGTAAATTAGACCTTAAAGGTCAACAATAATTCAAATAATGAATATGGTGGTAGAGTGAAGACAAATCAGATCATACAACCAAATACCATGATGTTTTCAAGTTTTAATGGTTATTATTACATATATAATCAATTTGGGCATAAAGATAGAGAAGGCAAGAGACCTGCTACAAATGAGTTTGCATGGAATGGTGATGGGGGTCATCAGTCAAAAGGTGTGATAAAATTTAAGTGATTCAACTATCTTGATAATTGAAATTTTTATAATCATTGTCCAAATAAGGTAAAGCAAGGTGAGTCTTCTTCAAAAGGATTAGTTTGTTTGAATTATCAAAATAATGGACATATTGCAAGATTTTGTTTTAATCAATAAAAGCAGGATAAAATTATTACAAAAGGTATAGTGTGATTCAAATTTCAATAGATATGTCACATTTATAGATTTTATAAGCAAAGGCCTATGAGATATAATAGGTTCAATCAAGCTCCTAGAGTGCATTAAATAAAGAAATTTAACTCATGGAAACCAAAGGTGGTAGGTGTGATTCATGATGAGTCTACAAGTCTAACTAATTTATTTGATATGGTAGAGAATGATACAAAAGTTGGAGAGTGCCAAGAGCTCTCATTATCTACTCATGTTGTGAGTGAAGAGTCCAAGCCTAAGCAAATTACCAAGGAGGAAAAACAATATGAGGATTTATGGGCAACTCTTAATTTCATATTATTCTAAGGAACCATGTGAAGTAGGAGGTCTCTATCGATGCTTCTTAAGAGACTCCTTTTATTGGAGTAGTAAGTGTTTTTGTGGTGTTATTCAAAAGGTCCTAGAAGGTAAGAGATGAGTGTTTCTAGTTGGAGTTGGTGTGTCAATATGGGAAAAGCACTTTGATGAGGTCAGAGTGATGTCATAAGGTGTTTTTTCTATGTATGTAGTGTTTACAAGATTAGAATAGGTTTTCTTAGGTGGAATAATGAGGTTTATGGAATGTCATTAATATGTTGGTGCTCAAAAAAGTTTTTACACTTCTTTGTGAGTTATTCTAGGTGGTTTGTGTCTTGATGATCATATTTTTGCCTTTTGGAGGTTTTTGTGTGTTCTCAAGTTTGTCTTTATTATTTTAGATCAAATCTATGGTATATGAATTCAAGTTTACAAAATGTGTTAAGGATAAAATATTGGTCTAGAAGTGTGTGATGGTTTTCTCCAAGTGTGAAAAAGGTTTTAGAGGTGGGCATTGACCAAAAGAAGGTTTGTTGACCTGGTTTGTTTTAGGCTATGCTAGAAAAATGGTTTTATAAATTAAGGTATGGTGCTTATTAATAGGTTTAATGGGACAAATGGGTTTTCAAATCAAGATTTACAGATATTTCAAGGTTTGTGATTTTTAAATTTTTTATGATTTTATCAAGATGGAGGCTTAATTAACTAGTGAGTTTGTGAAGGAAGTATCTAGGGGGGTATATGAGAGTGATATAGATATTAATTTTTAGGTCTTGAAAGTATTTATATTGAAATTTGTGCGCTCTGCAACTTCTAGGTAGGGCTACAAGGAGTCTGGACAGACATAGTGTGAAGATTTGATGATTTTTCCTAGTTTATCCAAAAGATAAAGACATGAGTGTTTCAACGTGAGTTATTAAGTTGATTTAAATAATTTTAAATATTTGGTGACTATCATGAATTTATATTAGTGGTCCTTGAGGTGGCCTGATAGAGAAGGCTAGTAACCCTGTGTGATGGTTCTTCATGGTGTGTGAATATTTGAAGATGATCAAGAGGTGAAGTGGCTTAGAGATATTAGGGGGAGTCCTTATTATATGTTTTTCAGTGGGTTCCATCAGATTTTATTAATTTTTTGAGGTATTTTAATTTATATGGTTTTTATACACACCACAATCAATGAGGTAGCCTATAACATTTTATGATCTCAATAGAGGTAAACTCCACTCTAGGCAAAGAGTTATAGGTATGAAATTTATAAAACCTATTGATAGAATATCTAGTAGGTAATTTAGGTTATTTAAATGCTTTTGGATGGAGGTGTGGTTTCTAAAGGGTATTTAATTCTTACGTGAGTTGGATGGGTGGTTGGTTGCTAATCTAAAGTGGGTAAATCTTTAAAAAACTCAAAAAAAAGGGTAGTGTACAAAAGAAAACTCTATGTTTTTTAATAATAAATTATATGGATGATTTATAAATGGATAGTTATTTAAACACCTATTCATATTGTAAGAAACTATTGCACACACATAGTTAGACATAGTTTAAAAACTAAGGAGATATTGTTATAGGAAACTCACAAGCCTCAGTCAAAGGTTGCCACCTTTAGATTAATTGTTTCACACCCTTAGGAGATTATAGATTTGGGATAATGAGGTATCTAAGGAAATTTTTTCATACACATAGAAAAATATATCAAAATAAATCACTCTTACACATTTAGAACATGAATTAATCAACTTAATTTTTAATAATCAATGTAATTTGCTAATCCTTCAATATATTTTGCACATCTAAGACTAGCATATCAAACAAGATAAGAAATAATTCATTACGTATATTTCACACAAAGAATTATTGAATCATACAATAAAAAATATAAGCTTAATTACACAAAAATTGGAGAGAGAATACATAAACACATTTGCTGACAATTAAAATTATTTTTTCTCCTATATACTAAAAATTTTCTGACCCTCTTCCAACTAGTGGATTTTAATTGTTTAAATAGGATTGGAGAATGGGTCATCTCATACTCCAAGATCATGAAAATTCATTACATGTGATAGCCAAAACATGAGTTCTAATTGTGCTTAAAACACTATAAGAATCTACTTACAATTATCAGTTTTAATTAGCCTTTGTGAGAGATATGCAACATGTGCATGTGTATAAAGGCAACATTTTACAATTATAGCTCAAATTTCATGAAAAATACATATAGGTAACAATGCCTTATTTTAAATTTTGTTAGAATAACCTGTAAAATACTTTAAGTTAGCTATTTTAAAAATAGAACTCAGACACACATGAAGGACAAGTGTCAATTTTATCAATGCTTTAGAACTAGTGCCACTGTTTAACTATGATTAGTCTTAATATAATTGTGCATTTCATCTTACCCCTACATTTATATAATATAAAATTCCTTTTGAAGGATTTTTAGAGTCTTTTTATTAAAATAATATGTTGTGTCAATAAGTATAGTTTTCTCATGTTCTACTACTAGATCTTACTTTTTATATTCACTTAACTAGATTAAGTTTAAGACTTAGAATATTCTTCACTAGTTCATAATCCAACATGTTGTGTACATGTATAAATGTCCATGCTGAGCTACCCATTTAATTAAAACATGGTCATAGTTGCTTTGGGCATGCGCCCCCACTTTGTGATTTCTTGAAACGAGACCAAAGCTAATTATTACCTCTGAGCTCATGAAAACTTGCCACATGGTAGATTCCGATTCATTTTTAGACATTTGAAAAGTATTAGTGATATAACACTATTGGGTCTATTTGTAATAATTAATGTGGTCCATAGATATTTAGATTATTTAAATCTAAATGGATATCTTAAAATTGACATCTATGTGCCCATCATTTGACATCCATGTGACCATCATTGATGTCCACATAACCATAATTTTTAGACCCCGATGGATAATTATTGGTATTAATTTTTATGTCTACACACCCATCATTTTAATTTAATATGAATGTCTTTGATGTCTATACGACCATCAATTTTTGAACACCCCCTTCAAGACTCTTTACTGAGCTTAATTTTGATGTTTGTATGATCATCATTGAGATTTACATAAACATCAATGATGTCTACATGATTGTCAATATTTGTTTGTGAGATTAACACTTTTAGTTTACTTGGGACTCTTTTATCTCATGCATGTACCACTTGGAATCTCTATAGGGATTTTATGCTATTGACTTGCTGACCCTGCTTTTTCTTAGGGTCATTAGATTTATATACTAGGCTCTTGCAATGGTGACACTTATCACTCTCACAAATCTCTTAAAAATTGATAATATTTCAACTTGATCTCACACCAGTGAATGAACCAAGCCCAATAAAATGCATACCATAAGATCTACGGTCATAAATTTAAAGACATAAGTTAATAATTGGGAAATATATAAAGCATAGTCTAAAGTTTTATTTGTATTTAATAAAATATGACTCAAAACTTAGTAAGGCATAAGCTAAACACATAATAAAATATATCCTCATGTAAATTAGACCTCATGAACCATAAAATTACCTAGCATAAATATTTTATCCTAAGGTCTGAGTTATATTAATAAATACAATTATTACCTAGGCTAGAATCTTAATATAATAAAGTGTTCTCTAGTAATTTTGACCCTACATAAATTTAGAATCTATTTAAAAAGGAATTTAGGTTAAAAAATTAGGCTAATGTTTTTTAGCATGATTTAAAACATAAATTCAATTTAATCAATAAGATACAAAGGTTTAATCAAAATAAAAAATTAATTTAGCATTAAGGTGTAAAATCCTAGGTAATGTTCACATCAACAAGACCCCATTAAACCTATAACATGGAAACATAAGAACATTAGATGAATTCAAATGAAGCTTATGTGCTAAGAGACCCATGTAAACTATATCAACAATACTAGTTCCTAATCAAGTTGAATGTTCACATTAAAGCACAAATTTGCATAATTCAAATCAACGGTTCCCATTTTCAGAAATGGGGTGTGTTGGGTACAATAAATGGCATATCACAAAGGGAATACTCCTAAGTATTCAAGAACTTATAAATTCAGTTATAAAAATTTAAATAAATCATTAAGTATGTCACACAAAAATACTTAAATTAGAAACATGAAAGAGACTCCCAAGATGATTCACACAACATACTTACTTTCTAATTTTTATATCGTTGTGTGTCAAATATGTAATTCATTTAACATTTTCTATGATAAGTTTTTCAAAGGCTTGATGAAGCTGTAGGTTTCATTATAGTTTCTATTAAGACTCATTAAATAAAATTAATCTCAAGAATTGATCTACTTCTAACCAGACATCCATAGCCCTGACAAAGATACCTTAGGCTCTTTTTCTTCTCTCTCCATTATTTTCTCTTAATCATGATGCATGGTATATTGACCTTATTTCATCATATGAGCCTTTTAATTTTATTTATATAGTATTTTTATATTTTGAACCTGTTGGTTATTTTATTATTTTTCTATTGAATGAGAAGAGAAGAGATGAAACCTCAGTGAGCTAGTATAATTATAAAACAAATCATTACTAGAATGTCCCTGCCAACTACACTTATACCCATAATTGTAATTTCTAATAGGGATTAAATATCATAATTAAATTTGATCCAATAAAAAAAATTAAAAAAAATTGTATGAATTACCATTAGATAAACTTCCACATGCCTGGTAAAAGTATTCAATTATGATAATATACAGAATGGTTCATGATTACATACCTTTATCCTGAAGACTCAAAAACATAGAAATATGCCCAATTTATAAACTAGTCCCAAATTGCCAAATTTTAATTTTCCCATTTTCTTCAAGTCATAAGCTCATTTGGTTGGGATATTTTACCTTGGTTATAATTAGAGCAAACACAATTCAAATTTCCAGAGAGAATTTAAAACAACTAATCTTGAAATAATGAAATCTAATCTAAGGAAGCAAGAAACTAATTTAAGAAAAGAAAGAAACTAAACTAAAAAAGAAAAAAATATAATCTAAGAAATCAAGAAATATAATATAATCCTATAGCTACACTCATTTATCCTTTATTACTTAGTAACATTAGCAGATGACATAGCCCTGAAATAGTCCTTCAAGAACTATTTGTTGACTAGATATGTGAGCTTGTTGCCTTGTAGGTCCTTCAAATGAAATGCATTATTGGCCATGATATCTAAAATATGGTATGATCCAATCCATAGTGGGGAAACATTTTCATTCTATCCTTATTTTTCATGGGATTTATCCCAAAGTATCACTATATCAAAAATCTTGAATGATTTGAATTTTGTTCTCTTGTCAAATTACCTCTTGACTACATCCTCATGTTTATTGAATGTCTATAAGGTCTCAATCCTTGAATCTTTCATTTCCATGATGTCCAACAATCTTAACTCTATTTCATCATATGTTTCCATAGAATCCTACATGAACTGATAAGTGGGTAACTTTAACATAATTAGGAATGTAAGCCTGCATCCATACACTAATAGATAGGGTGAAGCTTTAAGGAATTGTTTGTATCTTATTCAGTATACCCAGAGAGCATACTTTAACAAGTTGTGCTAGTCCCTAGGCTTATCCCCTATTAATTTAATAATTACATATATCATATTCTTGTTCATTGATTCTACTAATCTCTTTCCTTAAGGGTAATGGTTATAAGCTGACTTGATAGTAATATGGTTATTGTGTGCCCACTCGATAAATTATATAGGTATGAAGCTAGTCCATTATCACAAACCAAATAAATAGGAGTGCTAAATTTAGTTGTTATGTATTTATCTAAGAAGTGGATCACATCTTGTGCTCTACAATTCTTTGTGGCTATGGCTTCGATCCATCTAGTGTAGTAGTCATTAATAGTGTGAACAAATTTATGGTCTGATAAAGAATTTGGCTTGATGATGATAATAAATTATAATCCCCATTATCAAAATATCCTTCTTTCAATAACTTACTATATAGGAATTATTGTGGGTACTTGCCTTTTAGCTAAATATTGGCATTAGTGGCATGTCCTCCCATGAACGTGAGCATACACGAAAATTATTGGCTAGTAGTATCCTATTCTCAAAGACCTTGTGGTCTATGGTATGACTAGAAAGATGAACACTACCTATTTTTTTATTCAAGTTTTCAAAAAATTATTTATATTCATCTCTAGACCCACACCTAAGATAAAAAAATTCATAATTTATTCTGTAGATAACTCCCTTCCTAATCATGTAATGAGTAGCTTTAAGTCTCAAAGATCTTCATTCTCTATTGAGATCTAAGGTGTAAGTTCTTATAATTAAATATTTTATTACATCATTACACCACTCTCCTTTAGATAATTGATCTTCATATACATATTCAATAGGGATGCATGGATTAGGTTCAATCATGAAATGAACAATGCCTTACCCTCAAATGATCTTTGCAAGCTTTATCTCTATGCCAAATTATTGCAACTTGGCCATCCATTTGCCTTGATGTTCTTCTAATTAATTATGTGATAGGGGAGCTTGAAAATAGGATCAAGCATGATGGAAATTATTTTATTCCTCAAGATATAATGTTAAAATTTCTTTACTGCTTTGATAAGGGCAAAAATTTATTTATCAATCATATAGTACATGAGTTTTGCATCCTTCAAATTTGTGCTCATGAATGCAATCAGATACTCATTATATTCCTTTTTTTGTTTTATGATAGCATCAATTTCATGTTCTAAAGTGAATGAATACATTTATAAATATTTATTAAAATATAGATTGATTAGTACTAGAGCCTGTGATATTGCATCTTTAATGTTCTGGAAGGACTTTTAGGATTCAACTATCCATTTTATTTTAACATCTTATTTGAGCATGGTGTTCAGAGGCCTAAAAATCTCTACAAATCTTGAAATTAACTTCTTTACAAATTTAATCTTTATAAATAATGTTTTAATATCCTTATTTTTATTTAGTAGTGTAATCTTTGAAATTCTTTGAATTCTATCTGGATCAATGGTGATCCCATTCTTGGTGATGATACGCCCCAAAAGCTTTCCTTCACTTACTTCAAATATTCTCTTATTTGTGATTAGTGAAATAACAAACCTTTTTCATCTCTCATAGATGGACTAGAGGTGGCCAATATGAGCATCCCTATTCTTTGCAAATACTATAAGATCATCTATGTAAATGATTATGAATTTTTACATCAATCCTTTGAATGCATGATCCATAGCACATTGAAAGGTTGATCCTATGTTTATTAGGCCAAATGGAATCATTTTATACATGTAAGTTCCCCATTTCATGGTAAAAATTATCTTCATTCTATCTTTAGATTTCACTAGTACCTAATTATAGCCTAAAAATACATCTAAGAAAGACATCATTTCAAAACTAGTTACTATATGTATCACCTCATTTAGAGAAGGCATGGCATAATTTTCCTATTTAGAATCTTATTCAGTTTCCTAAAATCCACACATAGTCTGATATCACCATTATTATTTTTTGATGGGACCAAATTAGATAGTCATGTAAAATGTCTCATTGGAAAGATGATTTTTGTGCTTAATAGCTTCTCTACTTCTCTCTAAATGAGAGGCTCCAAAATGGGATTGATTAGCCTCTACCTCTATCTGAATGGTTGGTGATTTGGATTCAAGGGAGTAAAGACTTTTGGGTCATATACTTTCAAGTCTTCATATGTATAAGAAATTAAATATTTGTAGTGGATGATTAAATCCTTCATTTACTGTCTCTCTTCTAGGGTGAAATTGAGACCAATATTAATGTAGTGTCAACTATGTTCATCTCCTAGATTTTATATTTTTAATTTTGATTCATTGACCTTGGGTTGCCTGAGCTAGTGAGCTTTAGGGTCTATGTCAATGGAAATTTCCAAATAAACCAACCTAGTTGGGATACAATTTTATTTTAGTTGGATAATGTCTCCCATGTCTGATTCTTCTTGACAAAGGTGATTAATATCCTTATCATCTATTATTTGGGACCCAAACTCCATTGAATTTGTTAAAAACTGAATGATTTTATACTCATCATCAAAGACTTGAAAAGTTTCTAAATTATTAGGAACAAATGGAAAAGGCACTAATTCAATGGAGAACCATTTTACCTTAGAATATTGGAGGGGCTCTATGTCAATAAAAGTAGTAACTAGCAAATCAGAATCTTGATTCTACACTTTAGGAAGGGCTACTATGTTGATATCTTTGAAGATTTCAATTAGGTCCCATGCTCTATAGTTTTACCTTCTTAAATAATAAAATTTTCATTGATATTTTTTCCTTACTTGGTTAACCACCAACTCCGAATAACTTGGTACTAATATCTACTTTACATTGTTCTTAAGTGCAAATTTTTATCTCAAAATTAAAGCCTCATGCTCAACTCTATTATTCATGCATGGAAATTACAAGTTGGATGTTTCTAAGAACTTTTTACCTTATGGATCAATTATCTTGATTCCCACACTTGATCCTTACTTGAATTTACCTCCATAAAAGTGTAAATTCCATAGTTATGTGGAACCTTCAAGATCTAAATTTTGTACTTGATTTTGAGTAGTACAATTATAAATACCAAGGCTAGGAGGCTCATACTTTAACTATTCATTAGTAACATTGTATTCCATGATGGTATACTTCATTCTTGGCTCTCTATCAATTTTGATTTGATTTATAACTCATCCCCATGCCATCCATATATGAGAGAAGTCTATATAAAGATATCCATTGAGTGATTTGGACTAGTCTCTACTTAGTAATAGACCATAGCCTTTAGGTATATCTACGACAAGGATATCAATAGTCATATGGACTCATGGTTCAAATGCTAATTGAATATTCACATCACTCAAATTTACCAACTACAGACACTACTTTTTTTTTCCAATTATGAAACAACCATCTTTGAAGGGATTGTCATCAAATAAAGCTTTTGACATATGGAAGTAGGCATGATAGTTATAGATGCTCCAGAATCAACTAAACAATTATGCATATTATTATTTAATGCCCTGATAGTCAAAATAAATGGTAGAACTTTTGGCTTGCTCTTATAGATAACATTGGTGTTAGATGATTTTGATTTGTCCATAGATGATTTCACTTTATACATAGGCACTTTCCAAGTAATAGACCTATAAAATAACTCCTTTTGTTTGATAATTTGAGCTAAATCATGAAGAGTTATATTTGCTTTGATCTTATTCATGTATTCAACAATGTTATATCCTCCCTTGTTAGGTTCCTCCTAGGTTTGAAGTTGATCACTCCCTCTTCAAGGAGGTGGATTATTGTCAAATTTTAGATTAGGTGGAATTACATTAGTATTTTGAAGAGTTGATGTTGTAATTGGATACTTATTCCTTAGATTGTATCTACCTTTATAGAATTACTATAAAGTGTGAACTTTATCAGTGTTATTCTCTAGCTCATTGTATTCTTCACCTTTAAAGGGAAACACATGATTTTAAAAGAATATGGTAGTGCTAGAAGAGACAAGATCTGGGTGATGCTCAAGTAGATTATGCATCTTATCTTGCCTAACCACCTCTCTTTAAAATATTTTGAATGTGGTGCAAAATTCAATGCAATTGATTTCACCATGCTTAGAAGTATTATGAATTCTACACCAATTAGGAAGATTTGTTTCTTCTATGTTAATCTCTAAGAAATTGTTAGGTTGCTCCATATAATTCATGAGCTTGTTGAATGATTGGTTGTATCTCTAAGATCTAACATTTTGATTACTAGTTATTTTATTGGTATTGCCCATCCTCCCTTATATATTGAAGAAATCATTTCTCAACTTCTGAAACATCTTTTGAATATAATCTATTTCTACCTTTATAGAGTCAATACCTTGTACAACAATACTATAAGATGATTTCAATTGTTGATTCTATTTGTAGTTATTACCTTACATATGTTTTTTTAAGAATTCATAGTTTGGCTACATTGTTTATGTCATAGGAGGTAATATATATAGCTAGTTTTGATTGAACACTGGGACATTCTACATTGCATGTGCAATAAAATTCAATGTGGGAAATATATTATGGATGTTGGACATAATGGGCATCTAAGGATTGAGTTGTTGATTGATATTAATGTCTAATGCATATGCCAAATTATTAGCTACAGTAGCTCTCCTCAAGAACACCACCATAATCAGATCTAGTACATTCTTGTACATCTCTAATGCTAATGTGTCTTATGGATTATACTTTGGGGTTAACTAGTTGTATAATTTTGAAATCTCACATGGAAAACATAAATAGGCTAATTAGGCTCTCTTCATACTAGTGAAGAGCTAGTATATTATGTTTGGAATAGTAACCTATCCAAATTGTGTAAGAAAAGTAGCTTGACACTCATCCCAAGAATTGATGGAATTATTTATTATATTTTAAATACCAATCATAAGTAGCATCCATTAATGTAAAATTAAATAATCTATATGCTACATCTTCATCGACAAAATTAATTAATCTTATAGTAGATTTAAAATATTTGATGTGTTCCTCTATTATCCTTTCTCCTAAAGGAAAAAAAGGATGACATAAACTTCTCAGTATTCCTATGTAAATCATGCACATCTCTTGGGATGGAAATAAAATATCCAACTAACTAAGGCGGTTGAGACATTGGTTGATTAATAGGTAAAGGGATCCTTATGGGTAAAATATTTCTAGTAGAAGGAGGTGGATTATTTTGAAATAGGGTTATTAGCACAGTTCTAGGTCTCTTATGATTTGAAAAGGGTGATACTAGAAAACCCAACCTAAGAATTAGATCTGGTCACTCTCCTAAGTAACTCTAGTATAACTCTATATGAAGGATACTATTATTATTAGGTTAGGCCCTCCTTCTAGTACCAATGAAAAAATTATGTAGTTTTTACACAAACTACAGTTAATGAGGTAGCCTCTAATATTTTATGATCTTAATGGAGGTAAACTCCACTCCAAGGCATGAGTTATAGGTATGCAATTTGATGGAATAGCTGGTAGGGTATGTAGGTTGTTGACAAGGTTTTTGGATGAAGGTGCAGTTCGTAAAGGGTAGTGAATTCCTACATGAGTTGGATGGGTGGTTGTTTGTTAATATAAAATGGGTAGATCTCAAAAAAAATCAAAAAAATAAGGAAGGGTAATGTATAAAAGAATACTCTATGGTTTTCAAGAATCACCTCTTTGGTTCATTTTTAAATGGATAAGTGCTTTCAAAACCTATGACTATTGTAAGCAACTATTGTACACACACAATTAGACATAGTTTATAAGTCTAAGGAGATATTGATATAGGAAATTCATAGGCCTTAGTCAAAGGATGTCCTTTTATACATGTTATTACACACCCTTAATTAGGAGATTATGGCTTGGGCTAATGAGGTATCTGAGGTAAATTTTGTATACACATATAAAATTATATAAAAATAAATCAATCATTAACAATAATAACATGAATCAATCAACATAATTACCAATAATAAATGTAATTTTCTACTCCTTCAATAGCTTTTTCACATCTAAAACTACAATTTCAATCAAGATAAGAAAGAATTCATTTCAGCGATTGCACACTAAGAATTATTGAATCATACAACTAGAAAGATAAGATTGATTATATAGAAATAATACATAAACACATTTTATAACAATCAAATTTACTTTTGCTCATAGATATTGAAATTTTTTTGACCCTCTTCTAACTAGTGGATTAAAACTATTTAAATAGGTGGGGAAAGGGTCACCTCATCCTCCATGCTCATGCAAATTCATTACATGTGACAGTAAAAAATTGAGTTATCAATATGGTCAAAACCATATAAGAGTCTACTTACAGTTGTTAGTTTAAGTTAGCCTTTGTAAGAGCTATGCATCAAGTGCATGTGTATAAAGGCAACTTTTTACAATTATAGATTGAACTGCATGAAAACTACATATATAGAATAATAACTTATTTTAAAAGTTGTGAGAACAACATATCAAATACTTTAAGTTATCTATTTTCAAAATGGAACTCAGACACACATGAAGGACAAGTGTCATTTTTATCAATGCTTTAGAACGAGTGAAAATATTTAACTATGATCAATATTAAGTAAAATGTGCATTTCATGCTACCCCTACCTTTATATAATATAAAATTTCTTTGAAAGGATTTGTAGGGTCTTTATCTTAAAAGAATATTCTATGTTAACTACTATAGTTTTCTCTTATTCTACTACTATATCTTCCTTTTTATATTCACTTTACCAAATTAAGTTTAATACTCAACATATTCTTCACTAGTTCGTAATCCAATATATCATGTCCATGTAGCAATGTTCATGATGATATATCTATTTAATTAAAAAATGACCACATTTTCCTTTGGGTGTGTGTCCCCACTTCATGATTTCTTGAAAAGAGACCAAAGTCAATTATTACCTCTAAGCTCATGAAACCATGCCATGTGGTAGATTTATATTATTCTAAGACCTTTAAAAAGTCTTAGTGATCTCACACCATTGAATCTATTTGTACAAATCAAATTAGTATATATATCTTTGGATTATTTGAATCTAAATAACTATTTTAAAATTGACATATGTATGTCCATCATTTAATGTTCATGTGACTGTCATTGATGTCCAAACGACCATAATTTTTGAACCCCAATGGATAATTATTGAGCTTAATTTTGACATCTATGCCCTCTTAATTTGTCATCAATGTGAACATCTTTTACATCTATGTGATCATAAATTTTTGAACACCCCCCTTAGGACGCTTTTATGAGCTTAATTTTGATGTTTGTGTGACCCCCATTGACATCTACGTGACTGACAATAATGTCTATGTGACGATAAATATTTATGTAAAATATCAACACCTATCATTTACTTAGGACTCTTTGCTCTCATGCACATGCCACTTGGCATCTCCATGGGGCTGTTATTCTATTGATTTGTTGACCCTAATTTTTCTCATGGGTTATTATATTTCTATATTAGGCTCTCATGATGGTGACACTTACCACTCTTGTAGAGCTCTTAGAATCTGATAACTTTTTCACTCAATCTCACATGATTAAATGAACTAATTCTAATTAAATGTGTGTTTTAAGATCTATGGTCAAAAATTTAAATACATAAGTTAATATTTGGGAAACATATAAACCATAGTCTAAATTTTTATTTGTATTTAATAAAATATGATTTGAAAATTAGTAACGGTTAAGCTAAGCTTATAATAAAAGAGATTCCTAAATAAATTAGACCTCATAAACCATAAAAAGACATAGCATAAATATTTTATTATAAGGTCTAAGTTGTATTAAAAGATATGATTAGGACCTAGGCTAGAATCTTAATATAATAAAGTGTTCTCTAGTAATTTTGACCCTGTGTAAATTTTTCATCTATTTCAAAAGGAATTTAGGCTAAAAAAATTAGGATAAGGTTTTTTAAGATTATTTTAAACATAGATTCAATTTAATTAATGAGATACTAAGGGTTATCAAAATAAAGAGTCATTTTATCACTAAGGTGTAAAATCCTAGGCAATGTTCACATCAATGAGACCCTATTAAACCTATAACATGGAAACATAAAAATATTAAATGAAGTCAAATGAAGCTTATGTGATAATAGACCCATGTAAGTTAGATCAAAACATTATATTCAATTATAGCTCTTGATCAAGTTGAATGCTCAATTTAAAGTACAAATTTTTAAATTTTGAAACAAGGGTTCCCATTTTTAGAAATGGGGTGTGTTGGGTACACCACTTTATTCATTAGTTACACTGCTTGGTTGAAGAGAGCATTAGCATATAAAAATAGGTTTTTTTCAAGGAAAGAAGAGGTAGAATCAAGGTAAGGGAGAGTTTGTATCATCTTTATAAGGTATTCCTCTCCTTTTGGTTGTATTTTTATGTCCTCATGATTTCTTTGTGCCCACTTTATCATTGTGTCAAAGGGGGAGAAGGCTCCTACTACGAGAGTGACTAAAGAGAGAGAATGAAGGTGAGATGTATAATGGGTGTTAAAATAAATGAAAAATTGGGATATATATGGAGATTTTTTAGTTATGTCATTGTATTTTCTAGGTGAGTGGATGAAATTTCTTGATAGTCTAAGTGTCAATGGCAATGTGTAGTGTGCCTGTATTAGTATGCTTGAAGTAGGCTTAGTTGATATTCAATTTTGGCATGATTAGGGATGGGCCTAGATTATTTATCATGTATGAAGGGTCCTATAAGAGGTTGAAGATGATTGGAGAGCTTTTGTAATTACATGGAATTCATCAAGTTCTTCATTATGTTCATCTTGACATAGTTAGTTCTGTGATAGAAAAAATTGAGTAGGTAGTTTGTTGACATCACCATTACCATGTATAGATGAGTTAGGAAGACTTGGTCATATGGATGTGATAAAATTAGTGCCAAGTTGTTTTTTTCTAAGTTATAGGTCATGAGGTTGTGTATAAAAATATATATGTAGGTGCAAAGTTGGCTTCTAAGACATAAGTTCACTAATTTTCTATACTTATCTAGACCATTAGTGTATATCATGAAGATATGAATGAACCAACAAGTTTTTTCATTTATTTATGGTAATAATGAATTAAAATGAGGTCAAAAAATTTCATGGTGATGTTTTATATAATTCCAAGAAGTTACCTTGAAGATTTTGGTCTTGAAGTGATTTCTAACTCAAGTTATAAAGCTTCAAAGTTGCTCTAGCAGACTACGATGGGCCAAAAACTATCAAGTTTAAACACATCAAAGTCTGAGGTGTTTCATGCACTAGTAAAAAGTGTCACAAATTTACTAATTTAATATAATATAAATAGTGAGTGGTGGTTTGTACTTATGAAGATGAATAGTGTAAGATAAGTCAAAGAGTCAATAGAGCACATGGGACTACCAAGTGGAATAAGTACATGGAATGATATAATTCTTTTAATAATGAATGTGAGGGTTCCAAGTGTCATAATCATATGATTTATTATATATATATATATATATATATATATCTAACAATGAGTATTTCAAGATAAAGATCAAGCAGCTCAGAAGAGATCGACAGAGTGCATTTGTTCCAAATTATTAGGAAGTAACAAGATGACGATAAGTGCTCAATGTTTAATAGTAAGAAAATATAAATACTAAGATGCTTCCATGGAAGTTAATGATGCATATTAATTTAATATATGAGAGGGAAAGAGATGTTGACAACATGTTCAAAGTATAATAGTTGCCTAGTGACCATTGAAATTTGAATTTTTGAATTTGTGAAGGAAGACTACTCTACAATTTTTATGATATAACTTTTTATATATGAAAAATTTGATCATGGTATAAAAGATAAATTTTTATAATAATCCAATTTTAATATATATAACTTATTTTTATAGTTTAAATTCTCATGTGGTCAAAGTTATTAAGATCCAAAGCTGACTGTGTATGTGTTTATGCTCTGTAAGTAACCCGAGAAGGGTAATTGAGTTGTTATTGATAGTATTTTGATTTTTTAAAATTAAATAAGTGTTATAATGTGTTATATACTTCATTATGACCATATTTTTTTATTATTTGGGTTTTACCAATCTATATGTTGTATGATCAAAGGCTTAAAATTTGATTGTCTGTTCATTCTTGGTGATCGTATGTATAAAATGATGTTTAGGCTAATTGTGTTGTAGCATAAGGGTGATGTGATGAATGTTGACACTTAAGGTGGAACTATAGATTATGGGTCGTGGGTCTATGTATTTTTAAAGTTTTATTGTGTTCTAAGTTTTCTTAGAAAAGTGTCAAAGACATGAATGGGTCTCCATAGGACCTATAAGGATACTTAGACCTATTTGAAAGAGGGTACTACTTAAAGATGAACCATGTAGATGACTTAAGAGTGAAGGAATGTGTTTTGTCTAATAAATATGGTTGTGAACATGATATTAATTATTTATCTATAAAATATGAAATTAAAGATGGTGATTTCTAGGTTTTTTAGAGAAAAGATGCACATGAGAGTTGTAGAGCGAAGGAAAGAAGAAATGGTTGGGTACCTAGTCGATGGGTTGTAGAGTAGAGTAGGTTGATGACTATGTGTATGAATTTTAGGTCATATTTATGATTTAATAATAGTTATCTTGAAATTTTTAATATTTAGGATGAGTAAAGAGGTCTAGAGTGATCCAAAAGGATGTCTTGGATGCCTTGAGTGTGAGTAAAGGATAGATGATGTTTGTGTGAGCTTGGTGGCTAATTTTAGAGGTATATCAGAGTATGGTCTATGTGTATGACCATTTATTCATTTTTTTGAAGTTTTGATATAGTTTTTAAGAAGTTTAGAGTGTTCCAAAAGGTGGTTTTGGATGTTTGTGTTTGTGTGAAGAAGTGAAGAGGGCTGATATACATTGTGTCTCTATTAGATTTATAGGCAATTAGTGTTTAGGATATGTTTACATCATAAGTGTTAGGAGAGTGATAAACATCTAGGTTATATGTACTTGACCATCCTAGGGGTAGGTGTTCCTTGTGAAGTAGGTGTTTCATTAAATATAGGTCATAAGGGCTTGACCATCCTAGGGCTAGGTGTTCCTTAAGGAATGGGTGTTCTATTAAATTCTAATGTTTGTAATACCTTATAGTATAAGTAGTCCATGTTTTTACAACATTTAACGTGGGTTTTATTCCCCAAGAGTTTTTCCCACATAGATATTGTATTTTTTGTGTAATCTTTCATTATCTTTTTATTCATTTATATAAACTTATTGAATGCTTAATAAATGGTTTTATTGAATTCTTAAGTGTTTGAAAGGTTTGGAAATTAAATTTGATTATTTAACACCATTGATTCACCCCCCCTCTCAATGGTTTGTACTTATAGTAATTGGGTCCCACTATACCTAGCATATATTGGGGACTCCCTTAGAGATCCCATTTAGCCTATAATAGGACCATTGGTTATAACAATCAACTTGTTATTAAAGCTAGTATCATCTCCTAAGTGACTATTATGTTGTAACTAGGGTTAAGAGGGTTTTTAAGATTATTTAGTGGGTCACTAACCTATAGAATCACCCACAAAGCCATTAGTGGGTGAAATCATTGAATTACACTCCCAATCAATTTACCAATCTTAGGTTTGTGATTTGTTTGATTTGGTGAGTGTTGTGTTAGACCAGTGTTATTTGTGAAATGAGTAAAATATTAAATAAAACTATATAAATATATCCAATTTTCCTATATCATCATCTCCATCAATTACATTCTTAAAAATCTTGTATATCCTTTATCCTTCACCATATATTGCACATCCTTAATCTTGTATATCTTATCTTACTATCTTGGACATATCCTAATCCAGTTTTGTCTTGACATCCTCATATCTATTTATCACCCCATCTATAACAATGTCATATTTTCAAACCCCTTTCACCTTGTCTAGTATTACACTATCTAGACAAAGTACCGTCTTACTTTGTTAGATCACACACTTGTCTAAGCCATATTAATCATACCCCTAATCATCATTTCATCACCACCCTTATATATTTGTCCTAGTCTCAATCCTATCATCCTTAATACATCCATAAAATAATATTATATCATTCTCACCTCTAGTAAATCATTCTAAAACTTGATCTAATCCTTTTATAATTTTTACATATAATCCTATCAGTCTAGTCTACTATCATTTTTATATCACCTGTCACTTTGCCAGATTTCACACTTAGTCGATACCCTATTAAGATCCTATCACTTTTTAAATTTAAATATACCATCTAATAATTATCAATTTATTCATATTTAATAAATTTGATATAATCTATTTGACTTGCCTATTTATAACTAGCACCCATCCAATCCTCATCTTGATATTTTAAAATCTAAGCACTAGTTGAATCCCAATCATTTTAATAGATTAGAAAATAGGAATTATCATACTATTTATTTTAAATTTTATCCTATTATAATATCATAATCCATTTAATCTATGTAGTCTTCACCATCACCTTTTCGACTAGCTCAACCATTCAGACTTAATTTGTTAAAGAAATAATATTTTTAGTTAATCCTAAATATAAATTCACATAAAATCCATTTTTTAATTTTTATTATCTTCATATATCACCCACTCAAAAGTATTTATACCATGTTCTTATGAAATAATACCTAATTACTAACAAAGATGAGATCCTTTTGCAAGCCCTAGAAAAGAGTGTCTACCTACCTATAGACCTGGATCCCATCAATCCTAAACTAATGTCTTATGTCCCTTATCATAATTTATCCCAATCTACACCTATCCCACATGCTATCACACCTTGATCAACTCCATTATCCATTCATCATAACCATAGTCATGACATTACTCAATATGATGCAAGTGATAAGGTCACCCTATTTAATTAATATATTTTTACCAATAAGGATGTGTACCTTATATGATTATCAGATATGGGTTCCCATTTTCCTAATGATTTTTAACCCTAATCCTAAAAGTCACATCCCAAATAAGTACCTCATCAAACCTTATCCACATTGAACTTTTATGACAACCAATCCCATTCTGATCCCCCACTCACTATTCCTAGTCTTAGTCATAACCTTCCCAATCCAAAGCTTACCTTGTTTACTAACTATATTATTGTAAATAAGAATTAATTACTCTTAAATTTAATTGAGATGGGTACCCAAATTCCCAAAGGTATTAACCTCATTTATATAACATTGCTTCTAGTTCATACCCATCCATAGTTGAATCCTCCATCACAAATCTCCCATCTTACTAGCAAAGGGAATCCTAGCTTATCAACCTCATCTAATTCCTATTTACCTCCCAACTAATATTATACTCCATCATCTCCTTATGTTTTAATATCACCATCATATTATTCTAATTATAAATCCAGCACTCCCACATCCAACACTAGATACAACCCATATACCCCTCTCCCAATATCTATGGAATCCTTGTATTGGAAACTAAGGTCCATAGACATGATTGTCCACCTAAAAAAAAGACATTTAGATTTGTCCAAACATGCACCCTCATGGTATTGAGGAAAAAATAGTATATATAATAAATTCTCGAAGCATTCTATTGACAAATTTCACCCTTTTATAGATAATATCCAAAACTTAATTAATAATTATGGCATTGAAATTGAGGGTGAATCTAATGCATCCATGAATAAAAGTATGAAAATAGGTGTATTCAAACAAGTTCTTCCCAAATATGATCAAGATTATTTTTTCTTCAACAAAGGTCATGACCCCATTCATCACCATATCATCCTTATATCCTATTCACATCAAATACACCATCTTCCCAAATCCATTAAGCCTATATCATCCCTTCACAAACCCAAGGTAAAAAAGGTACTTGAGGATAATAATATGATTAACATCAAAAAATTGTCTATGGGATACATATCCTCATAAACATACCTATCAAAATTAGCATCAGAATGGTTAAGATCATGTTCATCACCATCATATGAATCAAAATCCATGTTAGAATCATCATCTCTTATAGATAATGAGATTCATGATGAAGCCTATCTCTTTGATGATGTTTCTAGATGGAATTTCAACCAGTCAAAAGATGTGACTCTTGATTCATCTCAAGATGTTGAAATCATAACACCATTTTAATACACTTTTTTAGTCAATGATCATCAAGATGGGTATGAATAAAATTTAGATATGAATTCTCATAAGATTCTTAGTGATCCTTTTGAGATTCTCGAGGACACTTTCTCTGACATCAAGTCTAGGTCTCTTAATATCTCTTATGAGGACTATGCTACCCATTATCCACTTAATACACCGTTTCCATCACGCATCCCAAATCATCCCCATCCTATTAACAATCCATCTATCTCACTCCCTAAGTGGGGTGAATAAAAACATTATTGGATTCCCTTAAAAATTCATTCTTGTGTTTTTAATATAAAAGGATCCAAATCAATAATCAATTAATCAATCTAAATAATAAAGTTATCTATGATCCCAAAACCATCAATAAAAGTCAAGAAGAGTTTCATAGTCAACCAAGTTGAAAATCATCATCACCTAGTATAAATATCCTTGAGATGCTAAGGGAACATCCAAGTTAAAATAATCATCATATATCAAGTCTAAATTCAAAAATTCCTAGTGAATCAACTTACAAGCATCAGGGGGCAATCGAAATCAAATTCAAATATCTACAAGTCAAAATATTTTAGTAATAATTATAGTATGGCTTAAAATATTCTTAAATTTTGGATCAAAGAATAAAAAATTTAGAAGGTCTTAGATCCCTTAATCTCACATAGCATGCAACATGAGTCTAAAATATCCCATCTACCATATCCAATGACGTATGTAACTATCAAACCCAATTTTTGTTCCCCTTCTAGTCACATTATCCATCATAACCATATCAATCATTTACATAATATAACCCACTATCAAAATCAAGACATAATCCCATCTATACCATACCTCAAACTCCTTAGTATCATCATCTCTTGTAGGGGTTACAACAACACCTAGATGAGATGTCCAAAAGATGTTAAATCAAAAATCAATGAAGGTCAAAAGCACATCAATACATATATAATCGACAATATGATCCTAAAATAACATATATCTAGAATAGGTGTTAATTTAAGATCTAAAAAGTATCAACACTCCTCCATATCACACCCATTTTCAATAAATTGAGATGCTAAAAGTCATAATCTAATAAAAAAATAAAAAATGTCAAAAAAAATCATTCATCTAATGTTGAAAACTAGTCCTCTAGCACCTTGGGAAAGTACCATGATGAAAATTGGTTTTTGACATCATGGTAAAATAATCTCATGTCCAAAATTACCTCAATGCTTGGGGGAAAAATTCATCCCTTATCAATCTCTTCCACATCATATTTGTCCATTTGATCCCTTGTTTGTTGTCTCTACCCATAATATTCCATCATATCTTACATCCTACTATGTACACCCTTTCTTTTTGTCTTGACATTTTTAGGGGATTGGAATATGTCTTGAGAAATATTTTGGAATCATCTTGGCATATTATCTAATGGATGATCAAGGATACTATATATCTGGTTCCTTCACAATGTGGTCATCCTCATCCCTTTTTAGTCTCACCATATCCTTTTGTCATCCCATATGTTATTTCAATCCAACCTTATCTTGGTTTCTAGTCTTGGTGTTCCTTTTTATAGTGACCCTTTTTGTATAGTGTACATACATATTCCAAAAGACCTAAAATTTTAAATATTCCACAAACCCTAAAAAATCATAAAATACAAAAAAATCCATAAATATTCTAAGATTTCTTGTCTTATGTTTATTCCCCCAATAAAATTGATCTCCATGCCCTTCATCTCTTATTCCCCATTATAAACTAGGGCAAAATGTAATCTATATTGATCTAGCATTAACCTAGTCTCACTTTAGCTTGATAAGTCCTAAGTCTCTCATCTAAGATCGTAACAGGGTCCAACCCCAAAGTCTACTCACCCCTATGATTTAGTTGAAATTTTATCAAACACACCCTATTCACAATCACCATTACCTGCTCACCCTAATCATAATCCCTATTTTACTCCAAGTCCATATATTTGATCTAAATTCATCTAACTTAGTCCAACTAATCACATAACCAATCATCCAATTGACTCTCATTAGGACCATTATATAAGAAATTATGACACTATATGTAAATACTTGTGTGTGTTACTTATTTACTCTATGTTTTTTATCTTATTTGCATGGCTTTATCTGACTATCTTATGTTTCATTTATTTGTCTACATTTTTTTCTAGTCTAGTATCATGTCTCATTTTATCTATTTGGAAATGAATGAGGGTGCTATGATAACACCAAAAACCATAATTATTTTTTAAGGTGCCCTTGATGATGTAGAGTTTACTATTATTTTCCCTTTATAATCATGTAGTTTAGCATAATGTCCTCTTTGTCATACTTATATCATGGGGCATACTAGATAGTTTTATATTTACATTGAGTTGCTTAGACAATGATGATACTTATTATAAAAATGATTGCTAGACACACTCATAATTTATCCTATCCTTTATCCCCTATCATAACATATAACAACCCATATCCAATCATTTATCCTAGTCCTTTATCTTCAATCTGATCATGTGAGTATACTCATATAATATCCAATAATTCCTCCATGTCATTTATCATCACATTTATATCCTTTAATCAATCATCTAACATCTCTTTAATCATCAACATATTAACTCAAATCTCAATATAATTATCATCACAACTAACATCTAAATAAAAACTAATATAAATAATATCCGTCATCATCCTCCTCCTCTAGTCTACTTTATCATTTATCCCTAAGTTAGAACTACATTTACCCAAGGTCTCTTTAGACTATGTAAGTAGCATTTGGACACTTCTTAGTGCCCAAGGATATCTTGTCCACCATTTACCATCCCTTTCATATTTTGGTCACTCAATCATATTAATTCTTCTATCTCATATCCTTAATCATATCACTTGAATTTAGCCTCGAGCTACACTCATGATTTATTGCATCAACTTAGTCTTATCTTGGTCCATAACTTTCCTTAGGTTATTTCTAAATCTTATAGCCTTTTATCCTCTCATCATCATATTAAATTTTCTTCCCATTGGGATGTGTTTATAATAATGACACAATAATTTTTACTCCCTATGCATATGTTATTAACATGGGAATCATCAATTTTTATCTCACTACTTAGGTTTATTACATATTTTCCATCCTCTATCTCACATCTAACATCCCATCCTCTTATCTATTCATCATATCTCATACCTCATTTCCTCTTTTGAGTGGCCATCCATGTCATTATTACCTACATGTCCCCTCAAGGGGGCATCATACCCACTAACATCATTTGCTAAGATCTAGCCATAAGTTTATTTCTTGTGAAATACCATTAATCATTTTTCTTCATCCACTCATAATTCCCTTTAAAAGTGGGGGAAAATGTATACATCTAAATTTTCTCACTTCATTTATCATTAGTCGATATTAATTTCACTTATCTTATCTAATATCATTCATATTTTCTAATTATATCCTAATACAATGCCTTTTAGTTATTTATCTAACATCCCCCTTCATTATTCTTCATCCATTAACCTTAATCCTACTCCAAAAATCAGTTAATTCACCTAATTCCCTATTATCCACTAACTAATCCCACTTATCTATTATATTAGAATTTTAAATTACAATCCTACATACCCTAGCCTATTCTTAAGATTTCCTACATCCATAATCCAAAATCACCTATCTAATCACCCCTCCTAATCTTGCGTATCCCCCTAATGGATTATATAATTCTCTAATTCTAAAATCTTATCTATCTTATCCCTTCCTCTCTAGAAGCCTCCAATTTTATAGGCTTCCAAGGAATCTTTATTTATTTTTTAATCATTCCTCCTTCTTCTATTTAAATATACAACCCATCAATTGCCAAACTAACTATAAAATTTATGAATAAGTCCATACTACACTAATCCATCAATTTATTCATGTAATCCAAGTCTCTTGGCCAATTCAACATCATTAAATAATTATGAGTCTACTTATAAGCAATCCATAATACATAATCATTTAGTCTTTTTATTATTATGATATTTATTTAGAGCACTTAGATTTAAGGATGTAATGTTGGTATGAATGATTTCATTTATCTTTGCATTATTATCTTAATTGGCTTTAGATTTTAATGGTAGATTGTAGATTCAAGAATTTTTGATATAATTTGCATAATAGAAATCTATTGCTTGAATTTATCATTTCACAATAATAATTTGATCAATATTACCAATTGAATCATTTTTTCCTTAGATTTTATAACATGATCATGTTTATTTTGTTTTTTTTTAGCTATAAATACCATAAAATGATTTTCTTTTAGCTGGGAGTCAAGATAGTCACCAAATTCTTTCACATAAATAGGATAAAATATATTTTTATTATCAGAGTTAGATTCATAGGCCTTGTCATTTTATATGTTCATAATAATCCCATCAATTAGGTGGATATTAAGACTTACAACATGCTCAATGTGAAAATTCTCTTATTCCTATGTCATACTAGACTTTATAAAATTTTGCATTAATGGTGTTTTTGTCTTAGTAGGTGATTTGATTCATTTTATGAAATGAGTATTACTGATATTACTAATTAGGGGAAGTCATGTAATGAAAATTAATAAAATTTTATGAAAAAAAATTCCCATCCAATATAGCCATATATTCTTTAGAGATTAAAAATCAAATAACAAAAAAATGAAATTTTGATCCTAAAAAAAAGTTTTTTGTTTGTTATGGAGATTAGTAAATTCACATAAAATCTAAAGTCAAAATAAATTTATTTCAATTTCGTATAGAAGATCTAAGGCTAAAATAAAGTGATTATTTTAGCTATTAACTATGAGGTTGAAATTAAATTATCTTCATGTCAGATATTAGATCCAAGGTTGAAATAAAGTTATTTTAATATCATATGGTCAATAATTTATCTAGACCCTAAGAATTTTTTAGCGATGCTCAAATAAATTGTGTAGGTTTAAAAATATGTTTTTATCAAAATTTGGAATTAATTGGTGTATTAACTCTAATTAATTTGAAATGAATAGAATGATAGTAATATTTGTAAAATAATTTGAAACTATTAGAATGAAATAAAATTACTATAAATATGAAGCATGAATGAATAAAATTAGTTAACTAATAAAAAACAATAAGGATTAATTTTTACCTATTTGTATGTTGACTTTTTATGACTAAAAGTTAACTAGAACTAATAAATTGTATCTAATTATGTGATTTCAATATAAAATGTAACTATCATTGATCATGCTCAAAATAAATTAGAAGGGGACATTATCTACTACCATCATTTTCCTCTACTTTTTGATTATGTTATGTATTGAAAATTTAAAAAATAGGGTAAACTCATTTGTGACTTCTTAAAATATGTTTGTATGCATAAATCTAATTTTTAGCTAGGTGAAAATGACATGTAAATTACTTATTAAAATTTGAAACCATAATAGAGCTTGTTATAATTAAAAATATTACAAGAGAGGAGGATTGTATTGGGTTGAGCTGACCCTAAGCAACCTAACCATTGATTTTTTCCAATATATTCAATACTTTGAAGAGGTAAATTAATGCCATGTAGTTCTTCCACTTAAAGTGCTTATAGAAATTAATCTCCTTTTACTACATGTATGAATTTAGAGATATATTCAATACTTGATAATGATTTTCATGAATTTGATAGAATGGAATCTTGACTTGTATAAATTATAATTAAAGTGAAAATAATTAATTTTTGAATAATAGGGAAGCTTTACTCAGTGCGTAATAGTGTATGTCTCAATATTGAACTTTTCAAGTGGTAGAATAAGTGACTTAGATGCTCCCTTATATCCATATAAAAGGGTAAATATCAATATAACTATCCTAAAAATATATAACAACCTATAAGGGAGGGTATAAATTTTAAAAATATTCATTACAAGGGTGAAAGACAAGATCTACCCATAGGGTTAGGACCAACTACCACTATTGTCCCATACAAGTACTTAGGATAAAGTGAGGTGGTGAAATAGAGACATTAATTGATCAAGTAAATTAAAGTAAAAGTGGACCAAAAATAGCATTATAAAATATTTGTGACCTAATTTTAGTGACTAAATTTAATGTATATTGATATTTAATTATGTTTATTTTCATTTAAATTAATTATAGAAAACCCATTTTGTGGTTTCAATCTTTTTTGTTGGGTGTGATATACATTTGACTCTAGTGACACTCAGTGACTTTGGCATCACTTATAGAAAATCCATCACTATTTAAGTTTTTTAGGTATTGGTATATGGATTAATTATCCTCATTATTAATATATATAATAATTTAACATTCCAACTCATAGTATTGATTGGTTACGTATACAAGTTGATATTTGATCACTTTCAATGAGTCTTAAAAAAAATAACATAAGCAACTACATTCTCCAATTCCTTTAGAAAGGGGGCACATCCTATCAAATAAATATTATCAAGGGTAGAGTGACACTTTATTTCATGTTTTATCTCATCTTAATACTAATGCTACTCTCCATTTTCCTATCTAAAAATTGAACATGACCAAAATCATCCTTTCTCCACTTGGAATGACACATGCATTATCCATAAACAACATAGTGAAACATGCATATAGATGTACTATTTATTTCATATTTAAATTTTTTAGTTAAAAAAATAGTATTTCAAATTTTTTATATGGACATTAACTATTCTCTGTGTTATTTCAGATTCTACCATAATGTAGCCAACACAATCACCATCTATAGTCAAAAACACAAAGTGTGTGATACACACTTAGGTTTCAGTTATTTAATATATAAATTTCATTTCTATAATAAATTGGGAAGATAATTTAGATACTCAAAGTTTATTTAATCCTATCCTTTATGTCATTTATTATAAATTTGTATGCATAGACTATTGACAATGAATGAGGTATCTATTGGCACATTATACTTGATTATTTTTATCTATTTTGGACTTGAGTTTGTATCTTGGTATTTATCTCACCATTTTTCATGGAAACACATATTTGTTTTTCATTATTACTTATATAAAATTCCATAATAACTCAACAAGAATGGCATATGACCCTATTTATTTAGCATGGACTTGTCTAGCCTTAAATTTTGTAATGTCTTTCGAGTCACATTTAATTTTATTTATATTTTTTCCATTGGTTATTATCTTGGGTCATATTTTATGATTCAATATTTCCAAAATTAATAATCAAAACATACATAAATTAAAGGTTTTCCTAAGGTGTTTAAGGATGGTTGGACTTAATCTCAAAATCTATAAAATGATTTTCATGTTTTATCTATATGTATATTTAATATATATTAAAGACTAAATTATATTTACATACTTATGCCATTATTAAAATATGAGAAACATCATATATAATTACATTCACGATTTCACACACAAACACACACACAAACACACACACACACACACACAAAGAGAGAGAGAGAGAGAGAGAGAGAGAGAGAGAGAGAGAGAGAGAGAGAGAGAGAGAGAGAGAGAGAGAGAGAGAGAGAGAGAGAGAGAGAGAGAGAGAGAGAGAGAGAGAGAGAGAGAGAGAGAGAGAGTCACACACACACACACACACACAAAATATATATATATATATATATATATATATTTAGAGTATTGATAATATAGTGTAACACTTGACCATTCTATGGGGAATGACCAAGGTTAGTCTAATTTAATCCTTTTTTCTTGATTTTCCCATTTGATTTTAATTTGATTTTTGTGTAGGAAAATAAAGTTTTTCATTACATTTTTTTCAATTGAAATTTTAGGTTTGTAAATGTGTCCACGGCCTAAATTAATGTAATGATAGGTAGTGAAATAATTAGTTTAACATCACAATGACAAGTTTGTATTTAATATACTTGAGCACATGGTGCTAATGTTCACTTAAAATAATCATGTCTATATATCTTCTTTTTATGCCTATGATTTTTCATCTTTATAATTATTCTTTGTTTTTATCTTTCTATCTATCACATATCACACTCAATTGGGAAAAGTTCATATTAAATAGAATTATACACATTGTACTGCAATTCACTTAAAATGAACAGTTCCAAATCATGTTTCCTTTCCTAATCATAATTTTGACCCTTTATAGTCACCTCTCCTTATTTCACTATCAGATAGTCAAATGACTCAATATATTTATATGGTCATGTTAAGTATATTTATTCTTAATGTTTTACATAAAATACAACTTCCCATATTCAGTATTTATAAAAAATATAACTCTTGATTATTGTATATCTTTAGCATTATGACATTTTTTAGTTTTGTAGCTATTAAAATACATTACAAAATTATTATTTTTAATTAAAAATTAGGTAAAATAATTACAAAATAAACATATAAAATATGTATAAAAGTATACATCTAAAATTATTACAAAACATGCACATGTATGAAATTAATTGTATGATTGATATACATCTCAGATAAGTATAAAAGTCTATGAATATTAAATACTTTAAACATGTGGGATAAATAACATATAATTATAAATATATCTGTCTCTAATAATTCAATGACTAATATACATTTCAATGCATAATATGGATTGTATAATTATATTTATAGACTATTTATCTAATGCTACCAGCTAGACATACTCATATAACATCATGAGATAAACTATTATGAACTTAATCATGACCATGTGGAACACAAGCATCAACCACTCAAATATCTTTATATTCCATGGTATAGTAACATGTGAGAAAAACCTTATGGTGTCACTAAAACCTTTGAAACAAAAGTTAATGTATTATTTATAAATTCTATATAAAAACTTTAATATTAAAAAATTACAACAATATT
This sequence comes from Torreya grandis, assembly GCA_037957365.1. Classification (NCBI taxonomy): domain Eukaryota; kingdom Viridiplantae; phylum Streptophyta; class Pinopsida; order Cupressales; family Taxaceae; genus Torreya; species Torreya grandis. The sequence goes on from JARHVA010000466.1 coordinate 3,168,662, forward strand.
ATAACATGCCATGTTTACTTACTCAGAGAATGTACTACCATGTATTGTATAGGTTGATAATATATGATGTAGTACCTATTATGCATAATGTCCATAATACCATTCAACATTTTTGTGGAAAAATGTATATTGACATCCACCCAGGCTAAAATTAGTCATTTTAAAATCATTATTAAAGACAACATTTTATGTCAATTTTCCATTAATCATTTTAATTGAATTTTTTTATAACATTATTTATGCATCATATTTACTTATAATATATAAAATGCATATCATCTTGAACGATCCTATAATATTGATTGAGAATAAAGTGATTCAAGTGAATACACTATGCATGGGTCCTTAAAAATGGAATTAACTATGACTATGGTGATCTAGTACTGTGATATATATAATACAAATAATAACAACATAGGGTGTGAAAATTAATAAAAATTATTATTTTTAATTTAGTAATTTAAATATATATATATATATATATATATATATATATATATATATATATATTATGTAACCAATATACATACCCCTAATATAATAAATAAAACATAGGTTGATCATAGACACATGACTTTGTAAAATATTTTATAAAATTTTCAAAATGATTATCATGATCAAGGCTTTGTCAATGTGCAACATATGAAAGTCTAGGTGCATCACTAGCACATGCCTTGATAAAATTAGTCACAACATTTATATAATGATTTTTCGGATTATACCTATGTTTGTGTCCACATATCACATTTTTATTTAGTTTAATAAACTCCTACACCCGTCGACTTCTCAAAAAACTCATGCGTCCTTATGATGGTGACTTTATTTTTGATACTAATAAAATAAAATTCATTCACATAGTGTAAAATTAAATGTTTGGACCTAAAATGAAGGATTTATAATTCATGAGTGTGATCTTTGTTTTCAATAACTAGGATCACACCATCAGTGAATAAATACATCATACTATTGTTAATATTTGATAGTTCATATGGCATGGACTATGAGCTATTACGATGGCTCTCCAAAAAAATATTAACATGGTCTAAAGATATACTATGAACATGGGTGGTTAATGTGGCCCTATTCTCCAAAATAATAGAATCATATGCTAAAAATAGGTTCAAAAATATCAGCAAAACCTAAGGTGAAATAATCTATGTTTGAACTAACCATTTTTCTCTTTTGTGGTTAAGTAAGTTTATCCATTAGGTTATAATTTAGTGACATCATTTGGAACTTATCTTATTTATTTTGGTATCAAGTTATTGGACCTTGTTTTAATATGATATGTTGTTATGACACCTCTTAGTTTGATCAGACTATGATGGACATAACACATTATGATATATGTGTATATGACTTTGGTATATGTTTGGATTTTAATGATTACTTTAATTTGATCATTTAATTGAGTACGCCATTATTATTTGTTTGGATAGTTATTAGATGGATAGAATTTATTTTATCTTTGGGGTTTGTAGGGTTTTCCAGTGAGATAGCATTTATATATGATTTGGATAATAAGGTTATTAAATGGTTGTTAATACCTTACATGATAATTGATGAATTTATAGAAGATACCATAGTTATTGTAGTTTATTATTTTATCATCTTAGTCTTTCTTGGATTTTATTCTTGATAATTCCATTTATGTTTAATCCTTTATTCTCTAGTGAGGTTCTTGTGTAAGATGAAATAAGTATTTTGTTATTAAAATTTTCAAAAAGAGAACCTATGTCTACTTGGGAACTATGGGTATAATTCACATAAATGTTTTGATAATTTAGATGATTGGTCAAATTTTGGATATTACCTTATCAATTTATTAGATTGATTTCAATTTTTATTTTTGTTTTTAATTATTTTCTAGTTATTCTTATTTTTTTCTTCTAAGTGATTTGAGTCAGAATGGTTACTTGGACTCTATGACATGAAGATTTACTTCAATTATGTAATGAATTAATCTTTCTTGGGTTGGATAAGTTATAATATATTGTTTTAATGCATTGATTTGACATGGAGCCATGGTTCCCTTTGTGACCTAGGTAAATGTATTATTTTTAATGTTATTTTGGCTTGGTCATATTATTGACATAATTATTCTGTTTGATGACTTTGGCTTTCATAATATTGGCATTATTGGAAATGTTAACTTATTATTTTATTGATTGTTTTGAGAATGTCTTTGGAGATTATGAAACATTATATTTTAATTTTATTTGATATAACTATGGACAAAGTAAAAAATACTCAGCATCATGTAGCGGGGGAATTGTATACCTTATCTTGACACATTTTGAGGTTGTTTCTTCGGTTAAGTGGTTTTGAGAATTCATGGAGGCCATTTTCTTTGCCACCTAAAAATTGGGGAACATAGGAAATATGGAGTTATGGTTCCATTTCACCACTACCTAATTTTTGGGGGTATATGTTACTATCAACTTACATAAGGAGTAAGAAAACTAGGTGTTATTTTTGGAAAATTTGACACACACATGACTTTTCATTTTTGACTCCTTGTTGTGGATTATCAAAGGCAAAATGGTATGTATTGCTTAGAAAAATTAAGTAAAGATTATTATTTTTTAATTATTTCAATTAAAATTACATTGGAAATAATATGGAGGTAATTAAACTGATGTATTTTTCCCACTTCTACAAAGATGACCTCAGGTTGATGTAGTTTTCCCATGTGTTAGCTTAAGGGCAAAATGTGAGATAATAAAATACAATTAATTACCTATATTATAAATTTAAAAATATGGATCATGAGATAATATTTAAATTCTTCAAACCTATATAAATATTTATCCTATCATTAATATGGCAATAAGAAAAAATAGGGTTGATTTTCTCGGTTGAATGCTTGATTATGTGCTTCTTGATATATTACCTTGTGAGTTGTACATGATTTCTAGGTAAGGAATGGATGATGATTGATATTTTATAAATCAATACTTTTTAAAAATATCTTGTATTAAATCAGTTAGGCCAACCTTTTATATACGTTTCATTTTCAAATTGGATGAATTTTGGTCACTTGATAGTTTGTAAAAAAATAGACAGTTGTGTCGATGCATTTGTCTTCTTAGGATACAAGTGTCCTAAGAGAAATAAAATAGGTATAGGTATAAAATAGGAATTAAAGGAAAATAGTTAGGTTTAGATATTTTTTTAAAGTATAAAAATATTGGGTCATAAAAATAAGAATGATCAAACTAAGAGATAAGTAATTTGACATAAATAGATAGGGAATGCAAGATTTTTGGTAGTGGGAAGGTCTAGAATTTAAATTTACAACCATGATAGGTATTTTCCAAGTGAACATGATTGAGGTACTATATAAATAATATTTTATTTTCTACACCTTGGTATTTATTTTATGCTTATAGTATTATTTATCCACACTATTTACAATATTTTTATGCACCATTTTATTATCTATGAGAATAAAGGCCAATTAAGACTATCCCTTAATCAAATTTTGGAGGTCTATGGTCATAGTGATTAGCTATAACTATTTAAATATTAAATTATATAGAATGAGGTACTCATAAAGTACATGTTTTGGTTTTTTTTTATATTAAAGTGATCTAAATGAAGTAAAAATATGAATATGGAGATTAAGTAGAATATCATAGTAATCATAATCATACAAATCTAGATGTAAAAGGGAATATTGATATTTCAATTACTATATTTAGAATCAACAAATTCAGATGGAAAATATTATGATATTATGATTCTCATTGTTTATGTAACTATCCTTGAAATGGATATGTATTTTATCTATAACTAAAATTAGTAAAAATAATCTAAAACCCTACAAATAATTTATCATTCAAAATTAAACCCTTGTGTAAACTAATACCATATAGGCTCTATTGGTAATATCATGATTCATTAAGAAATTTTTTTATACCTCAACTCAATACACCTACAAATGTAGATAACTCATGTCTGTGTGATTTACTTCAGTCATGTGCATAGGTATTTGATTTCATGTTATTCTCTTTGAAACCCTAATTACACTTTTAACATAAATAGGACCTAAAAATGGGTTATTATTCTAGGTTGGACTAACCTCAGTGAATCTCATTAAATCACTGAGCATTACTTAAATTTCAATAATCTGAAAAGGAATCAAACCACATGAAGTTATCGCAATAATGTGGATGCATGAAAAATAATGTGAATTAAATTTTAGATGTAATTTTTTATAGGTACTATTTTTTAAAAATAATTAAATTAATGTGTGAAATTACATCCATTCCTTTAAATAAAATTAGATTTATGCTAAAGTATAATATTAGTAAGCTAGTAGTATATTTTATCAATGTATGACCTATATTGGAATGAATTTTCTGAGGCATTTTTTATATATAGTGTTCTCAAATATAAATTATGTAACTATTGGTGTACACAAGCCAACCCAAAAGACCAAAAAAGGTAAATTAATCTAACATGAAGGGTGCCATGCTCTAAAGATACCCATAAGTCACACTAGGACAACATCTGTAAATCCATACCCTACTAGTAACTATAAGAATCTAGGTTTATTTGATTTATACTAAGCATAAAAATAACATAGATTAAATAGATAGATCCAGGTTTTGATATGATAAAACCAAAATGTTTCAATAAATATTATAAATAATAAAATAAAAAATATATAATTAGAAGAGTGTAAGGCTAATACAATATCACCAATAAGTGTCCCATTCACAATGAGTGTCCTTATATGTAAAGTCACATGAAAATCATTTTTAAAAAAGATTTATGAAATTTAGGTGTCTACAGATCTCTCTCCTTTAATATAATATTCAAATTCAATACTAAATATTAGTTTAAATGGATAAAATAAAATTGAAACTTGTGTTTGAACATTGAACATGGATCTTTTATTTCCCTATTTTTTCATAATATATAGTGTGTACTTACAAGGAATCTTGTAAATAATGAAAAAAATTAATGTTCAAACTTAAAATAAGAATAATTGAAATGAAATATTGAAAAAAATCAAAATAATGACCACATCTATTTGTATGCAGTCTTTTGTCACTCAGAGAGTTTGGCCGTGCCATTTGTATTATAAATGATATGGGTCTCAAATGACCAAGCCCATATGGAAATTGTGACCTTATTATTTCTCTCTTCTTAGATAAAGAATAAAATAATGTTTTTATCCACTATATATAATTTTAGAACCCCTAATCATGTTTACATATAAATTTTAACAATTCGAATAGGAACATATGTAAAATTGAAACCATGAAATATGTTCTTATGTAAAGTTGAAACCCAAAAAAATATTCATATCTAAAATGGAACTCTTGATCAACCATTTCATATGCCTTTTATATCTGAATCTATTATGTATTACCATCATTCCCCATTAATACTCAATATAGAAACTAGAAACAATGTTTGCATAAACAACTCATACCCCATTTTAATCAATTTTTAACTCACCTTAATATACATTTCCATAATTTATTTGTAATAATGTCATATAATTCCTATCAATATATTTATTTTGATAAACATTATTAATTTTACCCTTATAATTTGATAAATCTAATTAATTTGACCCATATAATATATGTCATAATGTTGTAGAATGCCTAAATTATTCCTCATAATCAAGTAAAATGGCCCATAATTAACTCATATATATAACATAATATCTATAATAATTTCATGTAATACATATTATTTTTCTAATTTTGACCCATATAAAACATATAATATGGCTTAGAATATAGATGCTCAACTTGATATGGCATGAATATGAGAATAAATGTAATGTATGCCACCTTTTGATATGAGGGATGAATCATATAAATGAATCATTTCAAAATATTAACTTATAAACATAATGTGTTAGATAAAAATAATATTATCATTTAAATTAATATACCAACATGAAAAATATGTTTCATATAAATATTTGATCTTCGAAAGCCCAATTGAAACATGTAATCCATGAGACAAAAGTGGTTTAAAACTTAATATGTAGCTACTATACACTAGTGTATACATATTTTTAAAGTTTATAAATTATTTTATTTATTTAAAATAATTTTTTTTAATCTCTAAAATTAAAGTTATGTATCAATAAAATTGTCCCAGAATTACTAGTTGTCAAACTAGTTGTGTTGTGAATGAATTGTTGATCAAAAAAATGTATTGAATAGCTTCAAACATGAAAATTTGTTGGTATGAAACATTATTTACCTGAAATAATATCATATATAAAACATAAAAAAATCTTCTCAATTTAAATTAATGCACTACACTTATATTATGTGTAACTATATTAAATAAGTAAGGCTTAAAACAAGCCTTTAACAAGATAACTTGCATGACAAGTTATTTCAAGAAAAGCATAAATTTAAAATTAAATAAATATATTTAATTTATAATTATACTTATAAAATTATATTATAATAAAATTTAAAGTAACTAAAGATAAACTCAAGATACAACTAAGAGTACCACTAGCACTAACTGGTGGTTTTTGGTCATCATATAAGAAAACACTATTGGTCGACTAACACTACATATAATTTGAAAAAATTGGCATCTAAAATTAATAAAAATATTAATATAATTACATAAACTTTAATTTAACTTAAATAACACTAAAAATTTTCCCCTCCACTTGGGAACTCATTCCAATACTTTGACAGTGAATTAGAGCTAATTGATAGTTTTGTCTATTTTTTAAGAAATTATTATAACTCATACAAAAATGAACAAAAAATAAATAAATTAAATAAAATTAAAAAAATACTAAAAAACTATAATATAATAGGTCTAATAATATAACTCAAGTTCCCATATTGGCATCATACTCAATATTCTCCCCTTTGATGTAAAGAAATGAGATTCTTATCATCTCCTTGAGTCTTATAATAATATTATTTAGAAATATAAAACATATTAATTATTTTAAAGATAATATAAGTTATGTATATTCATATTAATTAGAGTATAAAATAATTTTAGCATTTTTCTTTAAAGACCAAGAAACCAACCCACTTCCTAATGTGAAGCAATAACCTGAAGTTGACTTCTTATCATCAAGAGATCCTTTCAAAATATAAATATGTGTCTCCAATCATAAATAAATATGATTATGGTATAAAATTAATACCATGACTATAATTACATATTAAATATTTTAAAACTCTCTTTACTTCTTTCAAATACTTGAGTGATGGTTTACCCATAAATCTAGAAACTAGTGAAACTCCATAATTGATATCAAGTCTTGTCATATTGAGATACATAAAACCTAAAAAAAAAAATTTAAAATTATTATAATCATATATATAACCCTAATAATCACTCATATTATTTATCCACTTTCAATTAGAGTGTATGCAAGCTTCTAATCTTGAAAATTCTACTTCATTAACATCGCATGTGCATACTTAGCTTAAAAAATGAATAGTTCATATTTATTTTGATGGAATTAAACTAAAATAAATTAATTAATAATTAAATTATATATTAATATCAAACCATAATTTAATATTTTCCTTTAAGATATTCAACATCTACATGGAGATAGACATATAAAATGTTAAAATTCAATGCTTGTATGTAAAAAGTTGGTTCATTTTGACTTATTAAAAATAATTGATCCAATATATATATATAAATTAGTTATTAAAAAAATATTTTATATTTATTCTTCTCATAAATATCATTCCTAAAATTATGTACCCAAAATTCTTTACCCTTTACCTCAAAATCATGTAGTTGCCCCACATATACTTCTTCAATCACTCCATTAAGGAATACACTTTTAATATCCATTTGGTAAATTACAATTAATTTTTTAATATATAAAATAATAATAATTATTATTATATTATATTTACATGCTATATGATCATGGGTTTCTCATAGTCAACCCCATATGTTTGTGCAACTCCTTTTACAACTACTCTAGATTTTAGCTTGTCAACTGTACCATCACTTTTGACTTTTGTATTGTAAATCCAATTTTTAAAAATTAAATATTTATTAAATGTATTTTAAAATAAATTTAATTTACCAATTATATTAATTTAATCCATCTCTAATTTCATATCATCAATCCATTCTTTATTTTGACTAGCTTCTCCATAACTTCTAGGTTCAGAAGTCATTGATAAAAATGTAAACATAGTATCTTCATCATAAAAATCATAAAATAATTTAACTTAATAATTTATTATAATTTTTATCCTCCTATAATAATTATTATCTTAAATTTGATTTTTTGGATGAGTATTCAATAAAATTTTGTTCTTGATTGGTGTTAATGGATGACTAATCTCTTGCAAAGAGCTAGTATTATTTCATAATAAACTAAAAACTTGTGTATAACTTTGTAGTCCCTCAAAATAATATTAAAAATGATAAAAACATTTAATTATAATTTTTTTTGATACATTATTATAATCATCATACACCTAATTTTTTTAAAAATTACAATTTCTAGAAATAATTATGGATTAACTATTAGGATTCCAAACCTTATATGCTTTGATTTCATCACTATATCCTATGAAATTGTGATAAAATCCATTATTATATATTACACAACCTTTAAATTTTCTTTTGGAATTTTTTGTGATAACATTTCCTTCAAAATGGATTGAATTTCCATCTTATAATTTCTGTTGTATTTTGAAATAATCATCTAACTTAATAAAATCATCTTTGTGACTTGTCATCTCGTTTGAGAAAATTGAATTAAGAGACAACAAATTATTTTCTTCCTATATTATAAAAAACCATGTGATAAAATAATATGATCCCTTTTAAACTCACTTTCTTAATCATAAAAATCCTTGTCTTTCCTTTATTGATTGGATTGATTCTTAGCTACTAGTATCTTATAATATTTTATCATGTCCTAGTTTTTTATAGTAATGACAAGTAAAGAATTTATTGATTTTATATTTGAAGTTTGATTTAGATTTTTCATTTAAATTTGATTTTATTAAACACCTTTTATTATTATTATTATTATTATTATTATTATTATTATTATTATTATTATTATTATTATTATCTTTTTTATTTGAAACCCTTTCCTTGGTTTCAAGTTTTTTTTCTAGATCATGTTCTAGATCTAATACACATAATCTTATCTTATCCTCATGAGATGAGAGAATCTACTAGCTCATAAAAACTTATAGTTTTCATGTTTTACACTCCTAACGAGTAGTCAAAATTTTTATTCATATTTTTATTAAATATCTCAAAATATTTCTTATTATAATAGTATCTTGTATATTTTCTCCATAAACCCTCATTTTATGTATTAAATCATTTACAATTATGAAATAATCTCCAACTCCTTTAGAATCTGACATTATAAAATTCTCAAAATTCATTTTAAGGGTTTATAATTTTCCTTCTATTACATTATATATACTTGATATGATGTCTCAAAGGTATTACATGAATCATGGGCATTCTTGCATCCTGTAATTATTGGATAAATGCTTCAGTCTATGGCAATCTAAATATACAAGAAGATTTGTACATCTCCCTTGTATTCATCCATTTTTATTATTTTTTGATCCTGTGTCAAGGTTTTAAAATATTTAAGTGGTGTGTACCCATGGATAAAATATTTAAAAAATCATTTCCACACAATTATTCTTTTCAATTGGTTTATCAATACTCAAAGTTATCACCTTTGAAAATAGAAATATACATGGAAGTAAAATTCATTGAAGCCAATGAATCTTTTAAAAATGACCTAAAAATATTTTTAACCTTAATTAAAAATTTATTTGATACCAAATTAAAAAATTTAATTATTTTATTGAGTGAAATACAACTCTATTTCTCTCTAAAATTGAAGCTATGTATCAATAAAACTGTCCCATAATTACTAGTTGTTAAACTAGTTGTGTTGCAAAGGAATTATTAACCAAAAGTTGTGTTGAATAACTTCAAAATATATATTTATTGTTATAAAATATTATATACCTAAAATAATATCAGTGATAAAAAATAAAAAAATCCTTTTGATTTTAATTAATGCCCTACGTATACACAATATTTTGAAAACTTTATCATTTAATGCCATTTTCTCTCTTGCAATAACCTATCAATTTTAAATGTATCTGAGTGTATGCCTTAAAGGGTTCTATAGGAAAGAGGTGGATAGACCTTTGGTACTTTGAGATATTTTTGGTTTCTATACCATTACCTAAACCCACTAAAATTCACTTTTATCTAACTCCCTAAGTAATTAGATCTCATTTATCCACTTCCCTAAGTGATTACACTTTTAAAATATCCCCTTATCAAACACCTTTTTAAATTATTTTCCTACTAAGTCAGATGGCTCAATATTTTTAGAAAGGATTCAATGCACATTATGGAACTAAACCATCCCAACTGACCTATTTTGATACCTAACAGTTACTTTTACTACCTAAGTAAATCAATATCGTTGATCATATTAGGTAAAGTTATTTAATGGTTTATGTTCAATCCTTGGATATAAATATCACCTTAAATTTATTACAATAGAGAAGAGCATTCATTTTCACAATATTACAACTCATAATTCTATAAATTCTACTCTTTAGGAGTCATTTTAAGGGTTTTTCTTTGTAAATAAATAAATTTATCTTGTGTGAAAGTCTTGGATGAAAAGTGTATACATATAATATTTTCAAAATTAATCAATTATTGATGCTTTCTCTATTGCAAAAAATGTATACATGATATTTTCAACTTTTATCAATTACTGATGCTTTCTCTATTGTAGGAACCCATTGAGTCTCACTTTCTCTAAGTGCATGCTTTAAAAGTTGTACCATGAAATGGGTGTGAATACCATTGGTTATTCATAGGATTATTTTACCTATACTACCAGTTGATATCTACATAACCATCTCCTAAAACACTTCCCTAAGATTTAAGTTCTCTCTTTCACCCTCATCCAACCATTTTCCAATTTTATTAACCCCTCCTTAAGCCTAATACCCTTTACAATGTTTTACATTACACTATTAACCCCATATACCCTATAATTTAATTGATAAAACATATTTAGGTTCTAGGTCAGCCCCTAGCTGAAAAAAATATGATATTATTTTATTTTATCAATAATGATATAGAGTTGATTGGGCTAACCCTATTGGATAAACTTTGAAATATGTTTAGGTTTATATTAAACTATATATACACATTCATTTTTATATTTCTTAGAGAAATCAAGAGTTAATTTTTAAATTTGTACTTCTTTACAATCTACTCTTCTACCATTCTAATTGAGTTATAGCTTAGGGTCTATACTTGGATAAGAATCTTGTCTTGTAAAAAAGCCTTATATGCTTTAACCTTTCTTAGTTATTCTTACAAACCAAAATAACCTTTATCTAAGGGAGAGATTGAGTCTCGATGGATTTATCTATAATGTAAGCATTTCTAACGTTACTCTATTTTAGTAGATAGAAGTATCATAGGTAATGGATTTTAAATATATTTATCTCCGTGCATTAGGATTTACCTATACATATATTAATTATGATTCTCTTATGCATGTTTACTTTTATGTTTACTATCCCCATTTTGTGACATAAGCTTTGGTGAGCACTAGATTAGGATTTTACTTGCATTTGCATTGATCTTTTGAATATGAAAACATAGGACCTATCTAGGGTTATTACATGGTGTTGTTTTAATAGAGGATTTTTAACCCTCTTTAGTGATTTTATTATGGTGATATATCCCTTACTTAGGTTTAATAGATCAATCTTGATCATAACCCTGAATATCTAATGTATGAACAATTAAAAGTGTAATTAGGATTTATCTTCTCTAAGCTAATATTGATTAATAAATCAGTTCAATTTACATTTTCATTCATTCTATTTAACTTTACATAAAAAAACCCATGTACATTTTATTTCACACCATCATTTTATCATCATATTATATTTTTATATATTTTTAGTACTATGTCACACCAGTTTGTATAGTCATAACATTAAGTGTATAGGTTTAACATATAGTTGCTCCAAAAAGACACTATTATATCTATGAAATTATTCAAAAAATAAAATTTATTAGATCAAATAGTTCATCCCAATATTCTTATTTTATCTCTATATTCACATGCATATTCAAACCAATAGAATTTATATATAATTCTCTTTTATGAACATACAAGTCTGTAAACATAGTCAAACCAATTGACTTTGTTCGTAACTTCTATTTCAATATACATTATTTTGCAAACTTTGTTGAGCCAATTGACTCAATTAGAAATTTTTTGAAACAATAGTTAAACATCATAGCATAAAATTTTTAATCTAAACATCTTAAATCCCATCAAGGTTAATTTATTTCTCTCCCTATCATTTTAGTTTTCTTCTTTCAATACTACATTTCACAAGTTTTTAGTTGTAAAACTATATCCATATAGCTAACTAGGTCAACCTATTTGACATAGTTATATATTCTATCTTCCATATAGAAGACATATCCAACATGTTCGATTGTGTTCTTATAGATCTTACTTATGCAGAACCCTAGTGACCCATTCGACTCTATTTTATAGTGTTTGTATATAGTGTTTCCTAAAGTAAATTTATACTATTCTGAATCAAGAGATTAACCTATATTTTCTAGTAATTAATTCATCTTTCTCTTTTAGTTTCTTGCATGATTAGAGTACCAAACATATCTTAAATAGGTGGGTTTTCAAATTAGCATTTTAGTCATTATTTGTTTCTCTTTTGTACACACTACCAAATCACTTTAGATTTAAAAACCATTAAACATTTGTCTTCCCAAAGTCTACCTACTTGGATTTTATCACCAAGGGGAAAGCGAACATGGTTTTCTATTTAAGTATAAACATGTGGTTAATGTTATATATTTTTAAATCACCTAACACCCCTATCATTATGGGATTGTGAAGTGAGAGGGTATACCATAATAACAAGATAGTACCATCACCAAAACAAATAACTTTTATCCCAAACATCTTAAAACTATCCTTAGATTGCTTTTTATTTATATATTATAGCCAACTTCCCTATCAAATTAAAATTATACTTAATTATAGCTTTATAACACTTAATATGACCACTTATTTAGAATTTAATTTTCAGTTGTTTCTTGTTCTTTGATCATTATATGTTGTATTAAAAAAATTGTATTAGCTAATGTTGGTGTAAGGTTTGTGTTGTGTGTTCCAAATATATTAACCAAATTTATCCAATTGATTGTGTTCTTCATTTTATTTTGATTCAAAATTATCTTTTAAAATCTTTCTCTATTTCAAAACACTAACCCCATTTTGTGACACAAGCTTTGGTGAGCACTAGATTGGGATTTTACTTTCCTTTGCATTTATCATTTGAATATGAAAACATAGGACCTATATAGGGTTATTACATGGTGTTATTTGAATAGAGGCTTTGGAACCCTCTTTGGTGATGTTATTTTGGTAATAGATCCCTTAGTTAGGTCTAGTAGATCCATCTTGGTCATAAAATTGAATATCTAATGTATGAACAATCAAAAGTGTAAGTAGGATTTATCTTCTTCAAGATAGGGTTGATTAATAGATCAATTACATTTACATTTTCATTCATTATATTTAACCTGACGTAAATCAATCCCATGTAAGTTTAATTTCAAACCATAATTTTATCATCATATTATATTTTTCTATATTTTTAGTACTATGTCAAGACAATTTTTATAGTCATAACATTTTATGTATAGGTTTAACACATAGTTTCTCCAAAAGGACACTATTCTATCTATGCAAGTCTTCACCAAATACAAGTTATTATATCAAATAGTTTAGCCTAATATTCTTATTTAACTCCAAATTTGCATAAATAGTCAAACCAATAGACTTTATCTATAATTATCTTTTATGAAAATATAGGTCTTTAAAATAATCAAACCAATTGACTTTGTTCATAACTTCTATTTCAATATACATTATTTTGCAAACTTTATTGAGCTAGTCGACTTAGTTAGAAAAAGTTTGAAACAACATTTGAATATCATATCATAAAATTTGTAATCCAAACATATTTAATCCCATTGAGGTTCATTTATTTCTCTCTCTATCATTTCAAGTTTCTTTTTTCAATACTACATTTTAGAAGTTTGTAGTTTGTAAAATTATATCCCTACAGTTAACTGGGTTGACCTATTTGACATAGTTATTTATTATATCTTCCATATAGAAGACATAATAAACATGTCTGATTGTGTTCTTATAGATCTTACTTATGTATAACACCAGTGACCCATTCAACTCTATTGTGTAGTGTTTGTATATAGTGTTGCTTGAACTAAATTTGTAATATTCTGAATCAAGATATTAACCTATATTTGATACTAATTAATTCACCTTTCATTTTTAGTTGCTTACATGATTAGAGTAAAAAATATAAATTAAATATGTAGGTTTTCAAATTACCATTTTAGTCACAATTTTTGTCTTTTTCACACACTACCAAATCACTTTAAATTCAAAAATATTAAGCATTTATCTTCACAAGGTCTACCTACTTGGATTGCATCACCAAGGGGGAAGCCAACATGGTTTTCTATCCAAGTATAAACATGTGGTTAACGGTATATATTAGTAAATAACCTAACCCCATTATCACTATGAGATTTTGAAGTGAGGGGGTATGCCCCAATACCAAGATAGTACCATCACTAATACAAATAAATTTTATCCCAAACATCCTAATACTAGCCTTAGATTACTTTCTGGTTCTTTATTATAGCCAACTTCCATATCACATTAAAATTAAAATTCATTATAACTTAATAACACTTAATATCTCCACCTATTTAACATTTAATTTTTCGTTGTTTCTATCTCTTTGATCATTGTATGTTAAATTAAAAAACATGCATTATCTATTGTTAGTACAAAGTTTGTGCCATATGTTCCAATTGGATCAACCAAATTGATCCAATTTATTGTGTGCTTAATTTCATTTTTATTAAAAATTATCTTTCAAAATATTTCTCTATTTTAGAACATTATCATTTTTATCACCAAAGTCTCTTCCATTCTATTCAAACTTTCTACTAGTAGTACATAATTGACTTATCCAACTATGTCTCCTTATCTTCATGTTCAGTCCCTTATCTAAGCATTAATTAGTTGACCTGTATCATTATGTCTTCTTATTTATTTATTTTTTATCTATTAAATAATAAATTATCATCCCATATGACTGAGTATTCTATTTAGTCTATTTGAATTTCATCACTTATAACACACAATCAACTAGCTCAATTGTGTCCTCTTATCTTTCTATCTTGTAAATTTTCATGTACTCTATCAACCTAGTCAACTTTGTACCTATTGGATGACATTATTTTGTATCTAGATGACTCTATCCATATTTTTTATTTATGTTTCCTAATCTTTGTTCCTTTCATCAAGCATCATGAAATCCCTTTTTTGAATCTTCTAGGACAACATGAATCCATTTAGACACTATATAGGGGGTGTTATTTTCTTCCTGTCTTTACTTCCCAACAGGATCATCACTCTTTTTTCCTCCCTCATATTTAGATTTAAACATGGTTCAAATAACTCCACAAGATGATATTGGTGGATCAAATACTTTCCATACCTATCAAGATGATTCTCATCTTCAAAAATATCACCACAATGTTGGCTAAATTGATATAATTCTATCCAATAACCCCATAGAGAATCCACCACCTATAAACACTCCCCCTTATACAAATTTGGGTAATCCTCCTACAAAAACCAACCCACCAATTTATACCACTCAAATTCTTGTACATATAGTGAATAAAATGAACATAATGTGAACCACTAACACTTTCCAAATGATGCAACTACAACATCATTTGATCAACATGTCTAATCAACATCCCACTCTTTTCCCTCAAAATAATCAAAATTTTATTCCTCCACCTATTAGAGATGCCACATGGAATGTCATCCCCCAACCTATCATGCAAAATAAAATTATTCAACACATATAGAAAGAACCTTTATCCTATTTCATTATTTATACTGATATTGGTAATATATCTCCAACTAATAAATATAATGGGACTAAAGACCTTGCATCTTTACTTAAGGAATTCAACAATATTTATAAGTAGTGGATCCAAACTATTACTTTCTCCACAACTAAAATTTTAGTTAAAACATTCATCGATGATGTATTAGAATGGTACAATACACTTCCCCAACATTCCATATGGAAAATAGAAGATTTAGTCAATCATATAAGTAAAGAGTTTCAACACAATAATCTTCATAAAAAATGCCTTGGCCATTTCAACAATACTAAGCAATCTCCCAATGTATTAGCTCATGATTTTATCAAATGATGGAAATATTTGTCTCACAAGGCTAATCATAACATGATTAATGAAAACTTATTTAAAATATTTATAACAACATTAACTTTTCTACTTCAATTAAGGCTTAGACATTTACTCTTCAAATGCTTAATGAATCTTTTGACCAAGCTAAGTGTCAATTGTTTAAAACCAATACTAAAATAATTAAAGTATATTTTCAACATTCAAATAATGTGATAACTGTAAATCCTCTTCAACCCATATGAGGAGTGGTCAAATCCAAAAATCCCCAAACTTCTCATATGCCATTAACTATGCAAAAAATGAAACAAGTTTTAGCACCTTCTAAACCATTTACTTACCCCAATAATCCTAGCAAATAGTATGACCCTAATCATTTTTTTTGGTTCAACACAGATGTAGGTCATTGCCATGAAACATTTAGAGGGATTATAAAATTTTATGTCTCTTAAATGCTTAGTGATTGATTCAATAATGAGGCCATGATTCAAATCTATCATCAAGATTACATTCATGCTTATCAAAAAAAAAAAAAAAAGCTTCCAAAGCTACTTCTTCTAAAAACCAAAAATATTTCTCCACATCTAATGCTCAAAATGTCAATAAGGATATTTGTATAATTGATGCTGATTATGACCAATATTACACCATTTCCTACTATGTTAATGTAGCTAAGGTCAATTATTGATGTAAACCAGCCCATAAAGATCCCATCACCAAACCTTAAAAACCATCTTTAGAAGAGAAAATTTTGAAAGATACTACCACTACTCACTTAGATTTAGAAATAAATATGGAACCATCTCCTCCTTCTAAACCTCTAGCCAGTTCTCTTCCTAATAAACCTATTTAGCCTTCTAAGCCTCACGTAGGTGATTCTTCTTCCCAAACCCATTAGAAATTCTTATAATAACTTAAATATAAACCTTAAGAAATTCCTTTGATGTATTTATTTTTAACATCTCCTTATTATCAAAAATTTCTCATTTAACAACTTCATGAAGTTGAAGATCAATCTCCTTTAAAAGATGAACCATCTTCTCATTTACCTCAAATACCTAAAGTGCATACCATTTAATCCATTTGTCCTTATTTGAAACCTTACATAGATTTCCTTGAATAATTCATGATAAATGATGAGATTATCTTTTTATCCAATGATCCACCCCTCTTTATTAAAATATCCATTAATAACACCCTCATTCAAAAAGTGTTATTACATGAAGGGTTTGATATTAATGTGACATCTCTTTGGTTCATTCAACAACTTGGATATAATAAATATCATCTAAAAAAATCATTTGACATGTCTTATATTTGACAAAACTAATCAAAATCCATCTGGTTATATTTGGATTCCTCTTACTATTGGACCTAAGACTATATGAACTAAGACCATGGTCCTCGATTTATCTTTATCTTGAAAATTTCTTCTTAGGACACCCATATAATCATAAAATGAGGGTTATCACCTCCTTTTGTAACTAATGTATCAAATTCCTTCACAATGGAAAAAGGTATAAACATAAGGCCAATCTTAACCCATGAGTATTCAGCTTCCAAATCCTAAATCTCAATATCATATTCCCACTATTATAAAGATCAATAGTTCCCCCTTACCCTAATTCATTAACATGAATCCAAATTTACATGTTAACCTTGATGATGCTAATGATGATGAGCCTAATAACCTGAAAAATACTTGAAACACTACAAAGTTAACCCCTTACATCTGAGAGTGGATACCTCCATCCTTATTGCCACATGATCACACCATCCCTCTCATTGATGAGATCACTAATTTACCCCTCCATGCAATGCTCAAGAAACATCTTACATAGAACATGACTTCACATTCAATGATTATGAAGTGGCTAAATTATTTCAATATCTTTTAATCATGTCTCTATGTAAATTTAGTTATTTAGGCATCTCACCTTCTGAAGTTCCTCCTAAATCACAAGCATGTAAAAATTATCCAACTTATGATGATAACTACATCATGACCGAATCTCAATCATGAGACTTCAATGTTCAACATTATCAAAAAAATCTAGGTCAAATACATGCTTTTAATCATGATGTTAATTACATTTTGACAAGTTTTGATTAACACCAGATGGTCATGTACCTCTTACTAATTTGCCACTCCTCAATACCCCTTGGATGGTGGAACAAATCTTACCTCTTTTACCTTAAAAAGTTCCAACATATTCTATACCTCCTATTTAGCTAGTCATTTTATCTAATCCTCTCTTTGTTAATAATGATAATAATAAACCAATCAAATCAAATCAAATCAACCATATTATCTATTTCCACCTACTCCTAAGATCACAAATGATGAAAAGGCCATAGATTTACATCAAATTCATTATAAATATGACCGCCACAATAATAAAATTATTGATATCAAACTAGATGTGGAGTATTATGGCCTTCTTCCCACTTTTCCTAGAAATGAATCCATTCTTAAATCTCTCCATGACTGAGAACCTTAAATCCCTCAATAACATCATAAACTTTGGAATTTCAAGAGAAAATACCTTATTTTTAACAACTTCATTGCTAAAATTGATCTTAAAAAAAATCCCATTTCCTCTCTAACTAATGTGCCATATCATTTCCAAGATGGAAATGCTATGCTTATTAAGAAAACTATGAGTATCAAATATGACACCCCATCATGCCCTTGACCTATAATAGTCTCTATAAAAATTACACTAATTAAACATGATAACTTTAGTTTATTATTTGATAAATATCAAGAGACTTTCAATTTTTCCTATGAGGACATGCCTAATATTGATCCTAGCATTTTGGTGCACAATATCATCACTAATCATGATGTAAAACCCATGTAATAAAAATAGTGGAAATTTACCCTCAAAGTTTCCAATTTATGCCATAAAAAAATCATTAAACTTCTCAATGCTAAATTTATTAAGCCTACAAACTATTTAGAATGGGTCTCAAAAATTTTCCTTGTCCATAAAAAATTCACCATGGTCATTCACATTTACATAAAAAAATTTAACCTCAATCTTGATTGTCCCAAGTACAACTTCCCTTTGCCTTTCAAAGATTCCATCCTTGATTCCACTAATGGCTATGAAATTTTGTCCCTTATGGATGGTTTTTTGGGTTATAATAAAATTGACATCACCCTTGAATATTAACATAAGAAAATTTTCACCACAAAATGGGACACCTATTATTACATCAAAATGCTCTTCAGCCATAAAAATTTTAGATCTACCTATCAGTGGGATATGACCCACATTTTATATGACCTTATCCATAATATTTTGGAAACCTATGTGGGTGACCTCATTTCCAAGTATAAAAGACACAACTCATCTTTATGATCTTGATATCATATTTGCTTGTCTCATCAAAGATAAAGTTGGGCTAAACCCCTATAAATGTGTCTTTCGAATCACATCTGGAAAATTGATAGGGTTCATAGTCTATTTTTTTAGTATTGATGCTGATCCTACTAAGATCAATGTTATTGTAAAAATTCCTATCCCTCATTCTATTCCATATATTCTCACTTACCTTGGAAATCTTGGGCAATAAGATGATTTGTCCCCAAAATGGCTTATCACATTTATTATGTTAATTCACATCTAAATAAATTTAATTTTATATAATGGATGGATATTTGTCATAAAGAATTTGAAAATATGAAAGAATATTTTCTTCATCCACCTACCTTTCATCCATACTCTAATGATCATCCTTTAATATTATATACTTATTCTACACCAATATCAGTTGGGGTAATGTTTTCCTAACAAGATGATACTGGAAGATATTATACCATATACTATATTAGTCAAGGACTCATTGACTAAGAAAATTTTTATACAAAATTATAACATGATTGGCTTGTTATATATTTTTTAGATAAAAATCTTTATCATTATATGCTTTATCAAAAAAATTACATTATCATTCATTCTGATCCACTCCATCACTTATTTTATAAATCCTTTCTCCCTAGAGATAGAATTGTTAAATACATGGTCCTTTTAATTTAATTTTATCTCCATATTATTATTAAAAAAAATTCAAATGACAAATCATTTATGACCAACTCATATTAGTTCTCATACCTGAAATTGATAACCTCCAAGATAGTCTCCCTAATGATAATATCCTATATATTGAAGGTCTTAATCAAGTTTTATCTCTTAAATATTACTTTGATAATTTCATTGTTGATCTCAAAGCTATTAATATATAAGATCCCTATATCATTCTTGATACAACTAAATATAAAGTAATAATTAAACAACATCATGAAATCAATATCAAATTACATGAAGATAATTAGAACCTTCATTTTCATGGCACCAAATACATTCAAGGATCTTGTGTAGGTTGTATCCTCACTAGTTCTCTTGGTAAAATTATCCCTTTGTCATTTCATCTTACATTTGATATTACAAATAACATGGTGTGATATGAAGAATTGATCCTAGGCATGAAAATAACACTTGATTTAGACATCACATATCTACATGATTTGGGTGATTCTCACCTCATCTATCAATAGGTTAATGGTGATTATCAATTAAAAATAAAAAAACTTATTTATTATCATAAAATAGCCACTACCTTGCCAAAGAATTTTCTTCTTTTACCATTGATCCCATACCTAGAGATCAAAATTCTATTATCAATTCACTTTCTTCTTCATCATCTCTTTTTCATCCACACCAAGTTCTTACTGGTTCTACCTTTATTATTAAAATAATAAAGTCCCCATCTTCCATTAAGTCATAATATTAACCTATTTTACATATTGAGGTTGTCAGCATTTGATAGATCCCATGGTACAAAGACATCATTAAATTCATTCAGAATAAAACCTATACTTTGAACATAGATTCTTAAGAAAAGACTAAAATTCACAAATAATATTTCTAATATGTCTTATGATATAACATCCTTTATTATCACAATTTTTAGGGGACCCTACTCTGTTGTGTTATGAAAAAATAGGTTCTTCCTCTCCTTGAATAAGCACATGGGGTCATTTGTGGTGGTCATTATAGTAGACATGATACAACATGTAAATGCTTATGTATGGGCTAATTATGGCCTACTCTTAAAAAATATGCCATCAAATTACTAAAAAGTTTAGTCTTTTATAAATTCATAATTATCTAAATCATTCACATCTATTTGAGATCTAAACTATGTATTCTCCCTAGCCATTCTCAATGTGGGGATTATATCTCAGAGGTAAACTACTTAGATCATAGGATGGGCATGTATTTATCATCACAAATATTGATTATTTTACCAAATGGATTGAAGCCGTACCTCTCATCAATGTCACCAAAATAACCATCTATAAACTCATCCTCAATTAAATCATTTATCATTATGAAGTTACCCATACTATTATTTTTTATAATGGTGGCAACTTTAAACATAAAGTTATGAAACAACTCTATGCTAAATTCAAAATCAATCATACATTTCCCATGCCTTGCCATAAATAAATAATGCAATGGCCTAGTTGAGGCCAATATAAAATCCTCAATAATATTCCCCAAAATATTATTCATGAAACATGCATTGATTAACATCTTCATATATATCTTTCCCATTGGGACTATCATAGTAGTATATGAACTGTCACTGTGCAACACCATTTTCACTAGTGTATGGTTTTTAATGTGTCCTCCCATTAGAATTTGAGCTTCTCTCTCTACATATATCTATTAATATTATCATACTCAATGAGTAATTATGTGAATCTTACCTTATTTCTCTTTTTCTTGATGAAAATCATATTTCCACTCTACAACACAATAACCAATACAAGGCTCACATCACCAAATAACATAACAAAAGGGTTAAAGTGTAACATTTTAATGTTGGTGATCTTGTACTTAAATTATACTACACTCATGATAGAGAGGGAAAATACACTAAAAAATGGTATGTCCCTTACTTTGTAAAAGATGAACTTGGTCATGTCACCTAATGCCTTCAAACTAATGAAGGCCATATTTTCAAAGAGCTCACAATGCACAGTTTTTAAAGAATTATTTTGCTTAAATATTTCCCTTATTATCATGATTTTAATATGTTATCCTTATAAAAAAATTTTTAGGATACCGACATGGGTCTCACCCTCTACATCAATTTATCTTCACACAAACCTTAGTTCCTTCTTTTGGTCCTTTGGTTTCTCTTTTCTCATCAGTTGCATTGTAAAATTATGGATAAGACATGATTTTCCTCATGATCTCCTTTTGTTATAATTGTTTCCTTATTTTTCACATGCTTTGTGTACCCTCTCAGGTTTATATTTTATGAGTTATAATGTAAGACCATGGATAAGACTAGGTCTTCATCATAAAATCACCATCTTTAATTAATTTAGTGTCCCTTTTCTCAAATGTTTAGCAATGGTTACAAGTTTTTGATCCTTTGTTCTTATCTTTGGTTTTTTATTCTTTTGTATATAAAATTTTCATAAAAATAAATTATTATCATGTTTTCCTACACTTCCCTTTTTATTATAATAAGGAATCACATTTCCCTCTCACTAAATCCATTTTACACCTTTGTCACATTTTTGGCGATTTCAATTAATTCAAATTATTTCATGTTAAATCCTATTGACTTCCTTTCATTTCATTATAATCTAGATAAACAAGGTAAAAGTCAAGATAACATTTTAATTTCCCCTGAATTAACAAGACTCTTAGATACCATGTTCTTTAAGTTCTCTTTCTTAGCAACCAAGTCCAAAGTTTTCAAATGATAGTCATTTTTAGCACCCATGTTTGGTTCTCTGAATCTGTATAGATGAGGAATATAAAAATTCATAAAAAATTTAAAATAAAAATCATTTGATATAAAATTCAATGATATAAAAATAAACAAATAAATTCAAAAGTCAAAACCACACCAAAAGATGTGATTACTAGCACATCTCTTATTTATAATCAAAGCTCAAACTCCATAGTTGGCCTGATGCAATAGTTGAGGCCCATTAGGGTTTGGTAGATGAGTAGATTATAATAGGAGAATTAAAAAACTCTATGGTTCTACCTACTTTCTCACACATGTACCCAAACTTCATAGTAGATTGATGGCTCTATAAGGGGTCCTGAGGAATGGGGAACACATTGTGGGAAGGTAGGTCCATTTTAATTTTCATGCATCATCTCTCATGGGATTTATGTGGTTATAGGTTATTCAGAGTCCTTAATATCTAAATAACTCTTGTTTTAACAAACCTAATTAAAGTGTCTTGAATTCAATAAATCATTTCTCTACCTTGTTTTTTCCTTCATTTTCCCCTCCATCCATTTCATTTCCCCCCTTGATAGTCACATGTGATTCTAAATATATTTTCCCACTTATATATTTCCTCTTCTTCATATATTAAAAACATTCTAGCACTACTTTGTTTTAGTTTTATATATCCTTAGAACAAAAAAATATGTTTGAGTGACTATAGATTTATTTTTTACACCATTGCTTTACATTTGTAGAATTGATTTTGTTTCTTTTACTATTTTTGATTGTTGTACCTCTTTTTTTTGGACACTTGAGTCAATTTTTTATTTTTCACATACTTTTTTCATTGTTTAGTGAGGTTGACTTGTTACTTCTCACTTTCCAATGTTTTTTCCCTTTCATGCATCACTTTTTCCATTGACGTTTGAGTAAGAATTTTTATACTCACTCATCAATGTTGTTTTACCACTTTCATGCCCATATTTGTTTAAGTAAATATTTTTACCACTTTCAAATTAATGTTTGATTACCATATTTTTGACTTTTATCCTTAGTTTGATTTGGTGAGTTTTTTTTCTTACTTAAGGTTTACTTATTTGAGTTTTTTAGTCTTTAGTAGCCTTGGATTTTTAGTTACATGATTTACTCTAAAATTTGGACTTGGTCATTTGGTCCTAACTTAGCATTTTTCACCCCAACTTACCAAATTTCCAAGTACATATCATCTACATTGCATAATTTATCTTGGATTTCTTATGTTTTTTTCTCTTTAATTTTGTATCATTGGGTTTCTCTAAAACAATGTTTGCACCATACACGATCAAAACCACAAACATAACAGGCAACCATACAACAATAAAGGTAAGTCAAGATATGTATAAATTACTTTTATTTTTAGTTATTTCCTTTTTAGTAATTTAATTTCTATTATTTTATGTTTTAAAATACTACATTTGTTTAGCTTCAGTTTTGTGTGTTTCTATGTTATTTTCTCAAAACACCATCCCTTATTATACTTGAGTGAAATGTAATTAGATTCAATTGGTGACTATGTATACACATAATATTTTCAAAATTTATCAATTATCGATGCTTTATCTCTTATAAAAACACATCAAGTCTCAATCCATCTTACTGTATGCCTTAAAGGGTGCACCAAGAAAGGGTTAGGTAGACCATTAGTGCTTCATAATATTATTGTCCCTGAAAAACTTCCCTAAGATTTGTCTTATCTATTTCACCCTCCTCTAATATTTTTTTACCTTCATTATCCACTCTGTAAGCCTAAAACCCTTTCCAACATTTTACATTACACTGTCAACCCCATCAACCTTGTATTTTAATTGATAAAACATATCTAGGGTCTAGGTCAGCCATTGGTTGACTTAAACCAAGGCCTAATTTTCGTTTATCAATAATGATATCGAATATATTGGGTTGACCCTATCATCTAAACTTTATAAAAAATTTAAGGTTAGATTTAGATATAAATACACATTCATTTCTCAATTTCTTAGATAAAGAAAGATTCAATTATTCATTTTCACTTCTTTATAATATGATATTTCACTATTCTACTTGAGGAGTTATAGATTAGGGTCTACACTTGGATAACAATCTTGTATTATGGAAAGTATTGGATGCTTTGGCATTTCTTAGTGATCCTTAAAAACCATAACAACCTCTTCCAAATAACCTTTGGCTAAGGTAAATATTGAGTCTTGATATATTCATCCTCGAGGTAAGTATCTCTAACATTAATCCTATATTTTAGTACATAGAAGTATCATAAGTAATGGTTTTTTAATATAATGCTCTCTCCATGAATTATGGTTTTACCTATACATATCTTAATTAGTATTCTCTTATTCATGTTTAATTTTATGTTTGCTAACCCATTTTATACCAAAAGATTTGGTGAGCACTAGATTAGGCTTTTACTTTTATTTTACATTTATTTTGTGTATATAAAAACATAATACCTATCTAGGGTTATTGCATGGTGTTACTTAACTAGAGGCTTTTAAACCCTCTCTAGTTCTGTTATTATAGTAAGACATCCCTTGGTTAGGTCTAGTAGATCCATATTGGTCATGACCCTGAGTATCTAATGTATCAATAATCAAAAGTGTAAGTAGGATTTATCTTGGCTAACCTAGGATTGATTAATAGATCAGTTTCATTTCCCTTTACATACACAAAGTAGGAGTCTTTTAACCTAAATCTTATTTATATATTTTTATGCTTAAAAAGACATAAAAACATCTTGTAAATCAACATTGGACAAGGGAAAGATTGAGGCATGATAAGTTCATTTAAGGCAAGATAAGTTGTTTCACAAAGTAATTGATATAATGTTTTAGTCTTTTCTTTGAATTACCTCTACATTTACTTGAGTAGATTTTTTATTTGTATTTTATGTTTTATTTCATTAACTATATCACTTTATGCCACAAGCCTTATTGAGAACTAGAATAGAATTTATTTCAAGTATTGTAAGCCTAGATAGAGTCTTATGCGGGGTTAATTAAATAGAGACTTTGGAATCCTCTCTTGTTGTTTTGTGTCATAATATATCCCTTATCCATGGTTAATGTATCTAAATTAGTCATGTCCTATTATAAATAGCTATGTAATGAATTTTTGTGAAGATTACCTTCTATGAGCTTAGAATTAACTAAGTAATATAATTTGAAGATCCATCCTAATTCATTGGATACATTCTAGTGAGCTTGAAATGAACTCAATGCTTTCATTTTTAATTTTTCAATCATAGTCATCTAAATCAAGTTGTGCCCTAAGACACACCCCTTATTTTTAGATTTTAAATAAGGACCCATTACTATTTGAAACATCTATTTTATGGGACATATAAGCCTTAGATGTCCATGATATAACACTCTTCATTTATATTCTAAGGTTATTTACCTAGATCTAAATTTTAGAGAAATTCCAATCATGAAAATAAAATATTGAATAATTATTTTGAGTTATTTTAAACCCTTGATTTTCATAATTTCTCTTTTAAAATTGATGCTTTGGTTTCTTTACTAAAAAATCTAACATTTTATCTATTCTAATGTCCCTCTATATTCCTTATTATCACAAGACTATCTTCTATATTTTGTTAGTCACCCACAATTGGGAGATGTCTTCATTATACAAGATGGTGACAAGTGGTGCCTATTAGCAACCCAAGTTGCACATTTTGAAGTATATTTTTTAGTTCTCCTTCAAAATAGAACTAACATTATATTGATATATAGGTTATGGGTAACCTATAGCTAGACCAAACCTATATATTATGAGGCTATCTCCTATGATATATTAATTTTGAATCCTTTTCCTAAAATGTATTATACTTTGGGGGTAAAAAGAGTTAGAAAGATAAATTGAAGGTAAAACCTATACTAGTGATGGTGATGAACCTAAATGATTCATCCACTCAATCTTGTATTCCTACAACATTAATGAATTAGAAATAGGCTAAAGATATATATCCAAAGTTCCTAAGAAATAATGTTTCATATGAAGTTCTTTATGAGTGACTATAACTTGGAGGTGAAGGTTAAGAGGCTTCTCTTGAGGCACTTTCAACTAAATTACACTCCAAACATGATCACCAAAATTTGACACATCACACAACCTACATAAGACAACCCATTAGCATATAGATGTGACAAGTAAATTATAAACAAAGATTTATACTATCTAAAAAAGTGTAAACACACTAGAAGCCAATAATAGAGAAACTAAAAAAAATTATCTATTACTCCAAGAGGTCTATCAAGTACAAATCCTTGTAGAGTTTTCTCATACCTAGGAGATAGATCCAAATCAAGTCCCAAAGGCCTCTCTCTCTCTCTCTCTATATATATATATATATATATATATATATATATAATGAGGAGAGAAGAAGAGAGATAATGGCATAAAGGAGAGAATAGAAAAGGTCATCAATGACCATCATTAACTCCAACATTACTTTAATTATAAATAGTTAAAAATAGTCCTCCATAAAAATATCCATGTTTGATGTTCCAACATGATTTTTGAATGAATTATTGGGTGTTTAAAATGGTTAGTTGAGGATGTATTTGACTAACTCAACTCTATTTTGAAGCATACTACACCTTTATTTATCAAATAACTCCTCTTAAGGATCAGTTATGTGTGGATTGATTACTCAAGGGTTAGTTATGAATGATAATGATTAGTTATGCATGATGAGGATCACTTATATGGAATGATTACTTTTAATTAACTCATCCAATAGTATTCATATGCCATTCTTAAATTTACTTGATTGAGCAAGTATGTCTACTAGGCCAATTAGGCCTAGTAGCCTAACTAATTTCATTTTATGGATATGAAATCCTATATGAAGGTTTGAAAACTTGTGAGGAAGTGAAATTTAAGATTAAAATAATGCCTCAAATCATGATATAGGTTATCTTGAGTAATAATTACCTAAAAACTTGTCAAATTAGATTACTAGGTTGCCTTATCCTTCACTCTTATAGACTGGTTGATTAGAAAAGGCTTATATAGGCATTTATATGTATATTATTAGGCATCCAATGTCTTGGTAAGGTGAAATAAGTGCCAAAATCCATTCTTAAATGATTGACATCTTCTTAGAATGTCTTGTACCTCTCTTTATAATCTTTTTCTCCCAAAAACACTATTTTTGATAAGTTCGTATAGTTTCATATAACATAGTACCATGTTCAAGACGCTATATAAGTTTAATTTATTATTAAAGTGTTTATAGGGTGATTCATGGGTGTTTATCTACAAGAAACTTCACTTTTCTCAAAATTGGTCTATAGTAGGATTTAGGGAGGGTTTTGGAGGTCAACCATATTAATAATGGCTCATAAATTAGGGACCTCCAAACTATAAATTCCTTCCATATACCCATTAAACATTCCTAAGAAGATTGGGTTCCCATGAAAAAGCTGTGTCAATATACATACATAGGGAAGTTGATCATGAGCTCTCTGCATGCATTATAGACGTGCTTATAGTTTTAGCAATTTTTCATAAACTTGTACCCATCAAATAGACTATTTAATCAATTAATATTAATTAAATAGAGGGTCCACAAATCTTGGTAAGATAATTTGGTCAAAGTCCTCCTATGGAAGAAGATCCAATCATCTAAAGTAAGGGGTCAAATTAGATGCCTAGACTATATAGTTTGAATAGGTAATCAAAAATAAAATGGTCATCATACCTAATTTACTACCATTTAAACACCTCTTATAATACCTAAAACAAATTCTCACACCTTCACATGGTCTCATTTTACTTTAGGGAGTTTGAAGGTGTCTCAAGACGGTATAGTCTTAAAATAGGCTTTTAAGCCTAACTAGCCTAGTATTAAGTGTTGAGGGTTGATTGACTTGTAATTACTTGAGAGACTCATTAAAAACCTAAAACACCCTTTTGTAACTATTCTCAACCTTTTTATCATCTTCAAATGATCAAAATTTAACTCTGCTCTTCTTCTTCTAGTGACTACTTGTAGGTTAACACGGTCAGTCTATGTGTTTGTGTAAAATAAAGATATACATGATATTTATAATTACAAGGCAAGTATGATATATTTTAAACTTATAAAACATATTTAAAAGTCCAACCAAAACCTTATGTTAAAACTATGCTTCAATTTTGTCCCTATATACTCCATATAGTCAGCTTAAGGTTTAGGATTTACTAGACTTGAGAAGCCCCAAGACTATATTTGGTGTTTTAAAGCCTCAAAATGAGGTAATAATTGATTTAAAACATAAATACATACCTTTAAATTATATATAATCTATTCTCAACCTTTTAACAACCTAATAATATTCATATAGCTCCAAACTCCATATTTAGGCATGTTTTAGGTATATACTCTTAACTAGTCTTCAAAAGCATGTTAATTGAAACCCTAAATGTCACATAATCTAAAGAGTATATGAGGACTCTAAATCACCATTTCATATCTAAAAACCCTCTCATGAATTTTAAACTTTCTATCTTGACCTCAAAACTTCCAAATGATTCTCTTGGTCTCATCCATGACTACTTAACTATCTACAAGCGCTCTAAGATAGAATAATGAGTATCTACACTGACTATATAAAATTTATAATAGAATTAATATCTCAAACCACCTATCATGATCACCTATTTAAAAATTTAGAGCCTAACTCCACCCATATAGGCCTCAAAATCATAAATTCTACCAAAATTGGCTTTTAGGCATTGACTGTGGGTGTTGATTGTGTATATATATGCATGTTGGCTAAGTTTATTACGTATTTAAGATTGTCATAAACATTAAAACTCTCATTAATCCTTTATCTAGTTTTTATATTCTTAAAATAATCTTCAAACATCTCTCAATCACCTTTATCTCGTTGTCCTTACTAGGTTCAAAACCAACTATTGACCTAGTTACCTATGAGTGTTTTCACTATGTTCCTAGGTTTAAGACCATCAATGTCAATTTTTTTCAATTTTATTCTTAAATAATTAGAAAAAAAAATAAATTAAGTACCCTTCATATATATTAATGATATTAAGTTAGACCTGACATTGCATCTTGAATGTGTGACTATATGTAGCCCTCAAATCCTGATTATAGGTGGTCATTTCCTCATATTTGTATGAGATAGTAGGATGATGAATTGATGAGGTGACATGGAGATTATATAACCTTTAAAATTTCACCACTCATTTATAAACCATATCACCATTCATTTTTAAAATATTATAGACTTTGATCTCATTTCAATAAACTTAGTCAACATGAGGCTCCAAACCCTATTCTATAAATTGAGACAATTTCAAGTATAGTATATAAGGTGGATGCCTTAAGACAAGGTAAAAATATTCACTTAGTATTTTTACATTAATTATATCACATAATAATCCTCATCCACTCATAACTTATCCTTCAAAAGACTCTCTTATCATACTTTGATGTGACTTCATGATGACTATTGTAGGTGGTGTTCTAACCCTATGTATTGACTGAGGACAGGTAAGAGGTTGACCTCAAGAGGGAAAAAGATGCTCCAAGACTCTCATTTAATATATATAGTCCACACCTTTCTATGATAAACATCAACTTGACATAATATCTTTGAATAGTAACAATAACAACAAAAGTTCTGAAAACCTTAAACAATACAAAATTACCTTAATATCTTCAAAAAAACTTATAATGCTTATGACTAGAATTAGTGATCTTAAATAGGTGTTTTCCTCCATTGTTTCATTTAATACTTCTTAGGTGGTTGATTTTAAATGGATTAGTTTTAATTGATCCCTTGTTTATCCCTTAAAACAAATCCATTACTTTCTTAGACCTCTGCTTGATTATGATTGCTTTAGACTTGATTTGGCGTTCAAGCATATAAAGTTTTATTGACTACAATTTGTCTTCTCTTGGAGTGTATTTGGTATTGATTAAATTTCATCCTTCATAAGGAATATTTCAACCTAAACTTCCACTTGGTCTTCTTTAACTATCCTTATTTAAATAGGTCTCAAGACCACTAATGTACGTATTGGTTGTAGATATTGATTTGTAGCATGTAGGTGTCTTATGAGACATTGACTGGAAGTGAATTAGCTAATTCATTAAACTATTGAGATTTTAATAAAGCATAAAATATGGATAAATAACCTTTTAAATCTCTATTAACTCTCATTTATGTATTTATGCCCTGATCTAACCTTCAGAATGACTATGTACACTACCTTCATGATAGTTGTAGGTAACTGTTTAGGGTCCTTTTATATGAATAGACATGGAATTAGACATTGAGAATGTCAAAAAACATTATTTATGAACCTCTCATCCACCCATTTCAACTTAGGGATATATTTGAAACAAGGTTTTTCAATGATATATCCTCTAGTTTCTTCCATACACCACTTCATGAAGCATATTCTTGACTATATTTGCCTTGGTTATAGTTGGAGATTGACCTTTTAAGTAGGGTTTTAAGTATTTAAAACATTTTAATGACCATGGTGTTTCTCAAAAAATATTTAATTCTATAAAATAGTGAATCCATGAGGTTAATGTGGATGAATAGTGATATGACTAATAGAACACAGAAAATGAGAATGGAGATGGAGGGACAAGATCTCAACTATGGTGAATGCTAGTGTGAAAGACACGAAAATGGAATGAAACATAGGGGATGGAAAGGAAAATGAATCCAAAATACAAAAATCTAATCCATGAGACTTTGAGGAACTTGAATAAATGAAACCTTCCATGAATGAAACCCTAAAAATAAAGTCTCAATAAAACTTGGCACCCTTAGATCCATCATTAATTGTACAACCATCCTCAACTTGATTACAAGCTATATATTAGTAGTTTCTAGGTTATTTGGATCTATATAACCTCAAAAATGTGGAATTAAGTTTAATAATATCATGGAAAGGTGTTTCATACTCTTAATAATCTCCATAAACTTATATTTTTCTATCACCATGCTTAGGAGAGGAGAAAACTCAAAAAACTTGTTGCTTGCTTGAATGAAGAAGCCATTATGAGTGCCTTACCTTGTAAAGGATTATTCATAAATTAGAGAGATAAATTAAGAACCAATTCCTAAATATATAAACTCTCTATTACCCCTTCCTCTATCCAAAATTTTAGATATTGGTATTCTCTCTCATGGTTGTATCATCTAAAAACTTGAAGGGCTCTCTGAAGTTGATAAGGAAGTCAATTGATTAAGAGAACTAGTTTTGAGAATGTCTTAAAAATTATTTCCAAGAATATTTTATATAAAACCTATAATTACTCCACCTTCAAACTCATGACCTCTTTTGTACATAAAAATCCATACAAATCTATACATCTTGCATGAAAAACATGAAACTACCCTTTCTCATGTATTTTATCCATCATTCAATATTAGAACTACCAATTTAAGGCAACATGAGGAAGATTAAAAGTCAAAATGCATATTAAAATAATTAATAAGTCTTCTAATATTAAAATGTTGGAATATTTCACACATGAGAGATCTTTGGAGGCCAAACCATGTTTTAGACTTGTAGAGGAGATATTTCCAAAGCATAAGACATTTGAATTAAATAAATGACATAAATATGAAAGTGATTAAAGGTTTTATGAATGATTTAAGTGAATTTTGACTCAAAAATATGACTATGACAACAAATTGAGACATTCCCCCTTCACTTGATAGTCCATTAACATTATGATGATCAAATATATCACCTAAGGACTTAAGACATCTAGGAGATATGGTGATCATAAATAGACTCAATGAAATCTCTAAGAGTGTTTCAATGACTTCAAGAAGAAAATAGGAGACATCATGACTCAGGATAACACCATGTAGAAGCTTATATGGGTGACATGAAAATTTTTTAGTTGTAAGGGTTGGCATTTGGCCTTGGCAGGCCAATTTGCCAACAGTGTCATGATGCCTTGTGGATATTTTTTATTCTAATTTTTTTTTTTTAAGTCTTTGAATAGTATTCATGTTATTGATCTTTGACATGTGGTATAAAAACATCACATGGAACCTTCAAATCTGAGTAAAACTTTAAGTTTTGTATTTTATCAAGCCCCAAGATTGTACCATATGGATTGATTGCATTAACTCAAAAAATCAAAGGCAATACACACTTTTCTATTGGTTAATAGTCCCAAGATTCCATGTTTTGAGCATTCAACACTTGGAATATCTTATTTAAATGGAACCCTATATGTATTAAAATAGTCTAAATACTTTAAAGTATAATTGTATTGAGACTTCAAGCTCTAGGATAAATTGACACATGGCACACTCATGTTTAAATACAACTCTAGAGGATATAAATAAAAGTCATAAATTCAATGGTATTGAATCCCCAAGTCTCAAAGTTTTCATGTCTCTATTATCACTCAAAATTTTATATTTCTAATAATCATAGCCTCTAAAGCATACACAACCAAATATGTAACTAACAATGGCCCTAACCTATTTAGTTATTGATGGATTAGACATTACAAGTTATCACAAGCTTGAGATTATGCCATGTGGCTCGATCATGCTAACTTGTAACTCTAAATATGACAAAAAAATATATCTATAAAAATATTAGATGAATAAGGATTAGATTTATGTCATAATATAAAAGAGACAAGGAAAAAAATCATTAATTAAATAATTGCTAACTGCCTCAAGAGAGATGACTAGACAGGTAAATTTAATGAAATATCACCATTTGAAAAGAAAATAAATTCCCTTCCTTTTCATTCACTTAATGTGTTATCTATGTCATTAGGGAATGGGGGAAATTAATGAACTCAATTTCAAGTCATATAAGACTTAGGGCTTGATTTGTTTATACAAATAGTACTAGAAACATCAAAATAGTAGAGATACGACCACCACTAGTAAGTCTGCAAGCAGACCCTACTATAGGGACAAAAGATATTACACAATGAAAATTTATTTCTTGTTTAATATTTGTGAAATTATTCTAAAATTTTCCAATTATTTCCAAATAAGAAACTAAACTATGAATATTTACATAATGAGTTAAGCTAAAGTGATTCATGGGTAGATCCAAAGGTAAGTAGGGTAAGGTAAAAATGATAGTTTGCTTCAGATGGTTAAAGGTGTTAATTCTTACAACTTCTATGACAAAACATATAAATCTATAATTAATCAACCCTATCGTAATACTCAAATACAAATTAAATAAAATTAATCTTCAAAGGAAAATAAATGCATATATCCAAAAGCATATGTTACACAAAAGTTACTCATTCACATTAAAATGCATAAGCACATTCAACTACAAATAACATTAAAATAGGACATATATACCATTATTTTTAAAATAAAACCAATATATGCATACAATGATATTATTTCCAAAGTATTTAGTAGAAAATAAACGATTAGTTATCTAAAAGCATGAGGAATATAAACTACAGAATACATAATAAAGCATCTAGATAATCTCTCAAATTCTTATATCTTTTGTATTGGTTTAATAAATATTGTTCCTATTTATAATTAGGGGGGACACCCCTATGTATATGCCTCAAATTTTCATATACAAGCCCAAGTGGGTCCATTAAAATACTCCCAAATATAGGTAACTGGCTAAAATGCCACATACTACAATGAAATATTCTAAATTTGAATTTACAAAATGAAACCAAATATTTTTCAAGGTCTTAGAGGAGGTTTATTATTAGCTTGATGTGGTTTCCTCTTCTTCTCTACCTCTTCCTTTATCCAAACGTCTACATAGGCTAAGTAGTCTTCATCAATTTAGCCAAAATCTAGGATCATGGGCTAGAATAAGTTAGGCATTTCTTAAATAAGCCTACCATGTTCTGTAAGTACAATCCTCAATGCTTCTTTAATGGCCTCAACACTCTCTAGCCTCTACTTGAAAAAATTTGCAATGTTCATTACCTCAATGGTAGTCTTGGTGCTAGATATGTATTATTGGAACTTAACAATAAATATCCTTATCTGAGCCCTAAATTATTGGTCATTCATGAAGGTGCCATCAGGTTTGGTCACCCTAGTGACCATAACATATATGAACAAGATGGAAATATTGAATTCTATCTTTTCTATGGATGTAGTTACATCTTTAACCTATTCCAACCACCTCTTCAATATCCATATTTTATTTATAATGATGGTTTATGCTAGGATGATATCCTTAGGTGATAATACTTTTAGGTCTAGTAACTTATTATTTCTTATAACTATATCCAGTTTTGCCAACTTGGCATCATAGAGTGCAAGTTTGGTCAAATTTAATGACCACATTGTACTGGAGAGTCCCATCTTCTTGTCTTATCTTCATGACCTTGTATAGATTAAAGACATTGATAACTACATTAATCACCTAGATTGTGGTGTTGTTTGGCATTATAAAAACTTCTCATTACCTTAGTATTTTCATCTTTTTTTTTATTCCTTTCATCAAGGCCACTATGGATTATGCATTGGCTTGAATTGTGGACATAAGGTCCTATGCATATTCATCCACCTCACTAGAGCCAGCCTTCCTTTTCCTTATCAAACTAAAGAGTGGATATTTACTTTCATGGGCCATAACTAAGATAAACTAGGGTTACTTAACCTAACTCCTCACCACTCTCTTCATTATATTTTTAGTAACATCAAATATCATCCCAATTTATGGTCTAGAGAGGGCCACCTAAGGCCTCTCTTATCTTTCTACCTATATAATGTATCTAACCCAATTTGGGGAAGTAGTAGGTGTTGTATTTGTTGGATATAGTTGTAATAGAGGTTCTTGAGTTGAGGCAAAGGATAATTCTATATTATGAATTTGAGGGAAGCTCGTTAGGTTTATTTACCTAAGTGTGTCGAATAGATGTCTTGTAGGGCCCATGTTTAGAAAAAATGAAGGAAATTTTTTAGGTACACTTACCTTTATAACCATTGTAATATTGATTGTGGACATAGGAAAAGGTGGATTTGGGAAGGTGAACATCTTTGAAATGGGTATTAATGGCCTTGTAGATGTAGGGGAACCAATATCAAGTGATGCACTTGTTAAGGCTACGTAGGAAAAAACAATACTAGTAGTATCATGAGAAATGAAGTGGGGGATGGTAAATCCCAAGAAAAAACTAGTTTGGCTCATGTTATTATCAACTAACTATTGAGTGATGGTAGTTTTATTTGTGATTATTGATGGGGGAGCCAATGGGTAAATATTGGTGAGAGGATCAAATGTAGAAATAAAAGTATAAGTAGATGTACTTTTTATTGAAAAATAAGGTAGTGAGAAGGTACTTACATTAGGATCCTATGCTCTAAGGGAACCTTGATGTGTGATAGTGGTAGTATAAGTCACTTAAGAATCTGATGGAGGGGTTATTTCTCCTCTTATGGTATTATTAGGCTCTACTTTCCTCTTATAGACCCTCTCAATGCTTATTTTGTCTAATGCTTGCACTTATTCCATGGATAGCTCAATTCCTTATTTCAATTTCTCAAGGTTAATGAAAATAAGGTCATGTTGATACAATATTTGAAAAATATCTCCCATAGTAGGTGAATTTATTAATGTGGGCCTCTGGGAGGGGTTAAGTTGGCTACTGTATCCTCATTTCTCAAATATTGGAGGTAGGTCTTGATTGCTTGAAGTGGTAAGTAGTGGAGGTCTACATGGTGTGTTCCTAATAAGAGGAACATTTTATTCTTCTCCCTCATCCTACCCTTCCTCATTATAAGAATCAAACATGATCCCATGGATTGGTGGTGGCCAAGACCTAAAAATATATTACTTTTTATTCTCTCTATCCAATCTCATCTCTATCTCAATGTTTTTATTTGGAATATTTTTGAGCACCACCTCATCATTTAAAGAATCTATGTATATCCATTCATGAAATCCTTATTGATGTTTTTAATCAATTTACACATCCTTATTTAATTTTAAAAGATGATTGGAAATTACATTATTGGGATCCCATGCTCAAAAGTCATCCTTAGGTAATAGGTAAGAATCCCTATGCCTAGCAGTCATAATGATATCATGCCACTTTTTGATCCTAGTCCTCCCCAACTTTTAAGGGACATTATGGGAGGTTATTTTATTCTTGTTTTTTGAATACTCCATCAAATCCATGAATAATTTTATAATCCATATCTTCTTTGGCCAACTTCATTGGCACATATTTTAGTAGTCTAAGAGGAGCCACCATCAATCCTATCTTGATGACTATGTAGTCTTAGTATATCTAGTAGCTACCCATGTCTCTAAAATTTAGATTGACTTTTAGGGGAACCCTTTACATCTTGAATTCTATGATTGACTTGTAAACTACTATGTAATAACTTTTATGGTGTGTCTAAATAGATGAATATGCATTGTAAAGAATAGTTGAGGCACAACCTCCTGTAGCTTTGGAGACCATGAATTCTGATGTAATTGAGTTATTTTATAGATTACATATAGAAATTAGATCATCATGATAAATGGGTACCCATTATTTCAAGTGTCCTGAATATCATATGCCAAATTGTTGGTGATAATTTCCCCAAGTGGGGGAATCTGTTGATCTTCCAAGATAATCTGCAATAGTGGAATAGTCCTTATGTCTACATAGGCAATGTGTAGATTGCCAAATATTATATTTAAGAGGGATATGAAAATACTAAATCCTTTCGCAAATTTTTTGATGGGAAAGTTTACTGAGTCATCCATGAGAACAACTATTGTTGGGTTAGGCACCCATGATGCTAAGACTCTGGGGAGTATACTTCATACCAATTATCGATGATGACCTAGTTATATTAAATATATGGTTAGGGGAGGTCATAATAATTATCAAATTTTTGCCTTAATATGAAGTTAATAGGGATCCCTTAGGATATTGAATTAAGTAGCTCATCTTCACACTTGAATATTCCAAAAATCTTATAAACTAGGCCAGTACATGGCATGACCTCTAGAGGATGACTGTGTTGATGGTGAGGATATATGAATCCAATTGGATTATATGAGGCATGGTTTCATTATCATCAACTAAAATATCTTATTATACGTTGAAATATATTCTATTATAGTACATGTCATTAGATGTAATGGCCTTAGTACAAATTTAGTGTTTTTGAAGATGATGGAGGTACCATACTAGAATATAACATTATTTTACCAAAAGGAAGTACTCTTACCTATAGTATAAGGAAATTTTTGGGCCATATATGCAATAATATAAGTATAAATCAACATGTTTTTTATCCTTCTACAACTTTCAAGCTCTAATAATGGTGGTTGGGAGTGTAATTTGTAAATAGAAACATGTATAGTTTTTAGAATGAAAATTGTAATAGCCTTGATTGTGTAGCATTTTAAAATAACACTCTTATTAATTAAATATTTATGGTGATTCTAAATTATTCTATATTAAAGGCAATATTCTCAACTTTACATATATTTGAAACAATCTTCAAGTTATTACTTTTGGTAATTAATTACAATAGAATTCAAATTCAATTTTAATTCATCTTTGATTTTACATAAATTTTAGATTTAAAGCTAAATATTACCACATTTTGACATGTGGCTACCACTTTGGATCCATATAAGTACTCACATGGCCTAAATGTGAATAACCTACCTAATTGGCTCAAATTTTGGACATGTGGCACCTTTTGTTTAACTTGTGGACTCTTGGAATGAAGCTTAGCATGATGACTCATATGTATCTTGCCACATGGAATCTTTAAATTTATAAATAGCTGTTGGATGGTGATTTTTATTTTTATTGGCTCTAATAATTCCATGTTTTTATTTCACAGGCAAGGACAACTTTCTTTGTCAGGTGTCATTTTTGTAGATGATCAAAACTTCACTCACTAGGTGTTTCTCTCTAAAGGCTTTTAGACAACTATTGACAACTTGGTGCTAATTTCATGGCTCAAGTAGAGACTTGTGTCCCTCTAAGAGGAAATCTTATGGATTTTAGATAGGATTAATGTGGGAATGACAT
The DNA here is from genome assembly GCA_037957365.1 of Torreya grandis. NCBI lineage: Eukaryota > Viridiplantae > Streptophyta > Pinopsida > Cupressales > Taxaceae > Torreya > Torreya grandis. The sequence continues at coordinate 3,207,858 of JARHVA010000466.1, forward strand.
GTGACATCATCATGTAGGCCCAAAGGGGATAAACATCATTCTCACAAACTTTTATTTGTTCTTATTCCAAGTGTCATTCTTTTAAGGTGCCTCAAATAGTTATACATCACCAAACATTGATCAAATAGCTTAGGCAAAACTATGTGTTTTCCTTACAAGATCTTGTGATATTTTGGATGGATGTAATGTGGCATAGATACATAAAAAACTTGGATGAACCCAAAGGGGACATGCATCAATTTAAAAGGACACTCAGGTCTAGCTAGTTACCATTTGAGACACATAGTAGCATCTCACAGTCTTATACACTATGGTGAGACATGTGGTGGCTTAGATTAAATGGGATTTCTCATGGAGGATAGGATATTGAGACCTAGCCTTGGGATTTGAATTCCAATGACTATCTTTTTTACATGCCCTCTAGATGATGCCACGTAGCTCAAGGGTTTGTATATTTTATTTAAGTGTTTTTTGAAGGATATAATGAATCCCAAAGGCAATATGAAGCTTAATGAAGTAGACACTTGTGTTTCTAATCCATAGTCCAAATTTTAATATCTCATGAGGCATCATAAATTGTAACTTTAATATTATGTCTTGTGAGGTCAAGTGAGAAACTATGTTATATTCCCAAAAACATCATTTCCCATCTTGAACAAATCTAAGAAAAATTTAAATAAAAACTTTACTATCAAATTAATTAAATATAACATAATGTTAGTTCAACAAAACCCAATGAAACTTGTTGCATTTATTTATATTGAAAGGCTAGGTCACACTTCCTTAGCTAGAACTTGTCTTCACATCATTGAACCGTCAATGGTCAATAATTCATTATTAAATAAAACTTGAAGAAGACTTGCAAAAATTAAAAGATTTCTAATTATTAATCCTTATTGAAAAATTAATGATTAATCAAAAATTAAAAAACTAAAAGTATTTTTAAATTAAATCAATTCTCCATGTAATTAATGATTTAATTTTCTAGGCATCTTGGGCACCTTTTAAAATTGAAGAAAGGAGGGTCCCCATTTTGAGAATATGGGAATGTTGATCATCAACAAAACTAAAGCCACCAAAGTTCACTAGGACATTCAAATTAAAATTAGAATTAAATCAAAACTTTGTTACTTGTATTCTTGACACACAAATACATTCAAGACTCAAGTTTGTGAGAAATATATGGAAAATCTACATGAAGGAAAGTAATTTTTCCATTAATATTGATTCACCATCATGTTTTTTAGCTCTCATGCATCTAAAATTCATAATTCTCTTGATGCATTATCAAAATAAAACTAGTCCATTTTTAAAGAAAATTAAAGTAATCAAATAAAAAAAGTGGCCTCCTCTTTGAAGCAGAGTCATCTTGATACTCCTTCTATGTATTCATTTTTTGGGTGACTTGAATATATAAATACAATGTTTGAGAAGAGTTATTTAAACTTAAAATTCATCCAGTACTTAGATCTGTGTGAAGAAGTAAAATTTATCACAACATACTCATCTCAAAACTATATTTTTCTAGAAAATAAGAAATACATAGATAATCTATTTACAATTAAAGCTTAAGGACTCCATCAATAAATTTAAAAAAAATAGAGGTAATGTGTTACATTGACCTAGTAAGGAATTTATTTTTTAATGGAACATTTGTTTGCGATTGTCTTTATGCTATAAATAATAGAAATGTAGTTGAATATATTTTTTTAGGGTTTTTGAATGGTATCTTAGACTTATGACCCCTAAGGTTGCATAAAACCAAGTCTCAGCCAATATCTTGATCAAGTAAAATATTATAGAGATAAAATTGAAACAATGTATGGTAAAACACCAAAGGATGAACTTGAAAGGAGAAATTTCATCTAATTGTATTATCAAGGTTAAACCTAGAATTAGGATATCCATGGATCTCTTCAATGAGTTTTATTGTTTTTCAAGCATTTAATATGTCAAGGTTGAATTGGTCCTATTGTTGGAAATCCTTCTAACATTTAACTAGATAGTGTCCCTAGGAAAAATCATAGGCACTAATTTGAAGGCACAAATTTACTTATCTTATAAAAGATCATTAGATGATATTTTTTACATAATGTCCTATTTATTATATTTATTAATGATAGTTTTTTACAAGATTCATGGGTAATGATGATAACCATTGATCAAATACCTAGAAAGTAGAATTGGGGAGGATTATTCCTTCATGTTCATATACAAGTATAAGAATGAGATACATAGGATATGTGATGAGATATACCCTCAAATATTTTAGATAATTTATGACACTCTAATGCATAGGTTTGAATATCCAAATTACACTTAAAAAATTGGGGACTATTGGTTCTGCCCTGATGTCACTATCATCAAGATATAAGGTACTAAGACTTCACAGCTATTATTGTCACACTATGTTTTGAAAAAATAGTTGAGTAGGAAATAGCATTTAAAAAATTTAACAATATTAAAATTTAATTGGGATAAAAGCATCAAAATTACTATTTTAATACCCACTAAGCATTAGGTAAATGTAATATATTATTAGATCACATTTTGTCTAGGCCCTAAGATCAAGAATAATTACAAATTAAAGGTGACACCATTCAAGAAATGGGATCCAAGCAATAAAGTAAGGGTATATATCTAGTATATTAAAGAGAACAAGGTAACCATCTCATATGATCACAAAGAATATGATCATGATTATGTCTTCCTAAATTCCTTAGATGACATAGATGTATGGACAAGGATGAAAAACAAACCTATATCTATGATATGGAATCAGGCCCTTTAGTATGCTCTTGAGGTAACAATATAAAAATACCAAGTACATATAACTATTAGTGGCATTTATCCTAGTCCCATCATACATAGAGGCAAGATAAACCCTCCTCTCCAATATAAGAACAATTACATGAAGAAGAAACTTAATCAAGTATCTAGGGGGAGTCCAACCATCAAATCATGAGGGAAATTATAAGAGGACTCCTAGGTCCTTAGTTGCCTCTTACATCTGTATCTGATATTACTCAAGCCTTGTGGATAACTACCACATTAAATAGATCAGTTTCATTCATGGGGACAAATGAAGATCACTTGTTATGACTCTTCTATCTTATCTTTCAAAGGATACTCAAGTAAGTCTTCCCAAGTTTATTAAGGCTTATTTTTATTCTATTTTTCATTTTCTAAATTATCTTCCTTTATCAATTCCTCACCATATATACCTATCATTAAGGATACCTCTCCTCAAAATTTCCCTTCCATGTCATCTATAATGACCTTTTCTCCTACCACTATTATCACACTAACTATTCCTTTACCACCACCTCTTATGATTTATTCCACCACTAATGTTTATTCATATATTTCACCCTCTTGTCCACATTCCACTCCCTTATCTTCACTTAGTAAATATATTATAAGAACCTTTCCATTTCCTCTAAGGGTAGGAAACAAAAAGAAATACTATAATTTAGTCTTCCAACTATAGAAGAGTCACCTAAGGAAGGATACTTAGAAGAGGCAGAAGGAGCATAAGAAGAAGACAAATAGGAACTTGATCAAGTGATATCTTTGGTTGAGTAATTAGATGATTATGATGAATAGGATATATAAATAATAAAGGAATATAAACTAAGGAGTGGGGAGGCACCTCCAAATGATGAAGATAATGAACTAGAGAAATCAAAAGCCTTGAGTCTAAGGGAGTAATAGGTATATGAAACCCCAACAGATGTTGTGGATCATAAAATCCTCACAGAGTAACAAATTCATAACATCAATGAGGTAGTTTATTATATCATTTCATTTGTTGTTAGTTTAAAAATTCTAGATACAAGCTTGCCTTTAGTTGCTCTTAGAAATTTTGTGTCTATTTATTCTATGTTAGAAGAAAAATGAATGAGAAATTGGGTGAAATATTCTTCTAAAAATTACTTATCAATTCGACTTAAGAAAACATGAATCATTCAATCAAGCACATAGGTTTAATAACCATAAACAACTATACACACAAGGATGAAGAAAAATAACACATGACATTTGTGGGAAACCCTCAAGGGGAATAAAAACCATTGACATCAACAAATATACCGTATTTATATAATAAAAACACCAAATTTAGTGAATCACCAACTTCACATGGAGCACTAACCCCAACTAGCTAAGCATCAACTCAGCTAGGCTTTAGCAAGCACTCACTTTCAAGGACGAACCAACCCCATAGATGAATAAACACTAAATAAACACCTTAAAACCTTGATCACATTTAGAATAATTTTTTTCTCATAAAATAAATGATGATCTCCCTCTTTGGCTCTTCTCTCTCTTCAAACCCTCTCAAACTACCTTTTAGGCTCATTTGTTCAACTAATCCTCTTCTTGACTTGATTATGTCATATGACCTTGATTTCATATAAAAAACCTATGTAAAATGTTCATAAATGATCCTATATACTCCTTTAATGGTATACAATGCCTTATTTTTCTCTGTAATATGTTATATTATTTGCTTGCTTTATAGTCACACAAATAGGCCTAAAATTGCCTAGTATTTATACAAGTGTCTTGTTCATATCCTTCTTAGTTAGATAAATAGATTTAGCCTATTATTTTGGTCATGAAATGTATATTATAAAATATATTATAAATTTATCAAATTTTATTTTATTTCCTTTAGTTATGACCTACCTCAATTAGGCCTTATCTCACTTTTAAGTCTCATGGAGACCTAATCCCATTAGGTCTACTTAGGACACGTTACACTTTACCTTACTTTGATCACTTTCAAGTAATTAAAATGGTATTAAAAAATAATATGACCCTTAAATATAACCATTATAATATCATATATTCTTAATAACATTTTTTACTTTCAACCACCACTTGAAGCACACCATTAACACTATTCACAATTAGGTGTGTTCATACCCAAAAAGTCTATCTTGAACAACTGAAGCATAATAATTTTTTTTACAAATGACCATGGAAAATAATAAAACATAAAAATTATAAATAACATCAGGTTCATCACCATATTATTTTAACTTCACAACTTAGGGTAAAAGGACTAAAACCCTTCTCTTCAAATAGCCCACTCAGAACTACCAACTAGCCTCAAACATAGTCATGGGAAATTTAATTTACAAAACCTGAAAGAAAAAAATAAAGGAATTTAAATTAATTAACATGATATTAAAACATACTCAAAACAACCTCCAAAAAAATATCATAAGCTCTAGTGGAAACTATTGGTCTTGCAGACTAATTTGTTGACCTTCTCTCTCACAGACCTTACTTAGCCAGTCAAGCCCTTTTGGATTCAATGTTTCAATATCTTAAAATATTTTTAAAATAATCTATAGGTAATTTAAGTCCAAAATAAATATCATTTGAAATAGATACATCAACTCATGATATAAAGTCTCAAACTCATCACTGCAACTTACCTAGAATTGCCAATTTACCTTGAAGATCAACCATGGTGATTTTAACCTTCAACATATATATGAAAACTTTGAAATATTAATAATTAATGTTTATTATAATATGATATAACTATAAAATTATTATATATAAATATAACATGGTAAAATGGCAATATTGGTCTTGCTCGTCAATATAATAACCTTACACCTTCACTATCTCATTTGCACTAGACAGGTCAACTTATGAATAAAATTTTAATCATTTTAATTAAAATAAAAAATTTATATCCAAAATTAACCTGTATTAAATTTATCTAAAACTATATCCATGCACTTGGATTCATCCCTAATACATGATAACATATCCCTAATCATGTTCTCACTTCTGCTTAGGTTTTTCATTGTTTGCATTATTAGGCTTGTTAGCAACTTGTCAAATTATATGATAGGTTTAACACACTTGAATTATATATAATGATAAAAAACCACCATGTAAATAAATCAAAATTATAAATCTTTTCCATCTAATGATTTTCATACTTTGACTTTGTCAACTCTGACTACTACAACAAATATCCAATAAATAAGTCCTTTCCTTTAGGTTTCACTCACTCACATAACAAACCAAGCACACCTAGAGATTATTTAGAGATTTTAATACAGCCTAAAATCACTTAAATATCTATACCAATCTATTATGATAAATTTAAAAAAACTTGTTTCATGTCTAGTCACTTTTAGGGTTATTTGAGGGTTTAAACCATCTTCTAGTCTTAATGACCATTCATAAATATTAAACCCTAATTGTAGAAACCAATAATTTAGAATTTGAATTAGGACCCTTAGAAATATAATATTAATGGATTATGTTCACATTAATAGGTTACATGTTCCAATGAACACTTGAATGTCCTTCATAGATTAATAACCCTTCATTTTATCCACATGAAAAAAGCTCAAATCACGTTTTCTTTCCTTTTCTTACAAACCATGACTTGAAACTTAATTAAAATGCTCAAAAAAAATTTAAACACCTTTTTAAATTATCTAATACTCACACATGCCTTTTATGCTAATAATTATAACTCATTAGTCCATGCTCTCTCTTTTTTCTTGATTATACATTGACCTACAAACCACATTTGGCCTTGAAACTAAACTTATACATTATTTCCATGAATTATAAAAATATTATACACTTAATATAGGCTATTAACATCATCAAACACTACCATAATAATCATTATGTTTTTAAAATACTTTATGATACCTCATTAGGTCAGGCAATGTTTAGAACTAGTCTAGTTGTAGACTTGGGCTTAAGGTCTTACCCCTGTAAGATCACTTTTAAACTCTCATGATTTAAAAAAATAATAAAATTCATGATAAATCATCTTCATAAATCTAATAATTCTTATATTAACTCATATCACCAATCCATCATACTCTTACCTTCTCATAAGGTTTCTTTATGCTATGACTAGTGTCATGACTCAGCTTCTCAAGTACTTGAAGATTAAAAATTGACCTTAAAAAAATCCTTTATGTTTCTACACCTTGATCACATGCATTTCATTACCCTTATATAATATCATACCTATACACATACCTTTTCAATCTCATCATACACATGCTCATGATATGACTATGCTTATTATGACTAGGCTTCTCAAAATGCCTTGTACTCAAAACATGCTTACCTTGATCTAAATATTGACATCAATATTAGAAGAATGATTATGTTACCTTAAAGTTTTACCTCAATAGAGATACATTAGTTTTCATTAAAAATCTCTCTTACCACATAGACTCCTTATCTTATCAGGAATATAGGTTCATGTCTCACAAAAATCTTGCCATGGATCTTCACTAGATGCACCTTGACATCAATGACATCATACTTGACATAAAACTATATCAACCTTGACAACAATGACAACACTTCTCAAAAAAATCCCCCTTTGTCATTTCTAGTAAAAATTATTTAATCTAATCACTACTCACACTTTCCCTAGTTTGGTCAATCTCCCTTCTTGGACTATATCCCCTTATGATATTAATGATAAAGGTCTTCAACAATTATTATCTAAAATCACACCTTATTTATAGAAAAGTTCAATACGTATAATATGAAGCATTAAGGAAACATGATCCCCCTTAATATATGCATACCTACTTCAAATGAACTTAGATTACAAGACCATTTCTCAACATAGATCAAGCTCAATCAACAACTTGAATAGATCCCTCTCAAACCAAGCATCTACCATGATTATACTAACTAAATAATGTCTCCATGAAGCATAATGGATTCAAAACTTTCCATAAGTCACGAAAACAATAAAATATAAGTATAATACCGAATCTCCATGATCTCACAAGACTAAATATCCTTCAATATCCTTTTAGGCTTCATTTGCAATATAAGATTGATCTCTTCATCAATTGTTTGATCATCAATGTGGGATAAAAATAGGATATTGACTTGATTACACATATAAAACATGATCTATCATATATAATATCCCACATGATATTTTAGATTGATCATGACTCATATATCACTATCTTTGGTTTCCATACATTCATTTGCTTTATTTATTGCACTCTAGGGGCTTCAAACCTCCTATTTTGAATTGATGACCTTCTAACTCTGTTAGGAAAAAATATTTCAATGTGTCTTACATTATGACAATTATATAAAACTACCTTATACATACCATTTGATTGATCTAAATTGTCACTCTTTCCATAGTTCTAGGAGTACTCATTCTTGAAGGGTCTTCTACACTCTCTTGCTCTATGACCAAACTAATTGAATACAAAATAATAACTATTAAATGAAATAACATACCTCATAGCATTAGGTTTTTTTATAGGTATTTTCATGTTGACCTTATTATCTTCAACATCCTTCTCCTTGACTTGAGATTATCTTCATTCAAACTAAGACCTATCTTATCACTTGTAGACTTTTGACTACTCAAAATGTCATCTAAAACCTCAGTGCTCTTTTAAAAATTCACAAAGGTCTTTACCTTGATATATGCTTGGTCTAACTTATATTTCAATTATTCCAATTAGATTTCATACATGATGCATTCTCACTCTTTAGCCTTTAGGTTTACATTAACTATCTCCATTTATACTTTAATATGATTGATGATCTCATCATACTCCTTATAAGTTTTACTTGGTCTATAAAACAATCCAATCTTCTCCTCATAGGCATTAACTAATTATCTTAGTTTGTGATTATTTATTATTTGAAACTTCAAATCCTCTAGGGAACTTACCAATTCTACCTCGATATTCAATTCTGTTTCTTCTTCATCTGATTATACATCAACCATAAGTCCTTTCCCATTTGAGCAAACCTCATTGTCTAATTCTATAATAATGAATAATGTTTCATTATTGTCATGTTTAGGTTCATTACTTCCATCATCACTATTAGACACACTTTAGTCACTTACATCAGAAGATTTATCTTATTTAGTATAAAATCTTCTCTTATTCTTGAAAGTTTCTTTCCTACCTTCATACTTCTTAAACTCCTTACTTTTTTTAGAATTATAGTCCATCTTATCATCTGCATGATGTTCATCATGTTCTTTATTATGATCATATTTATTCTTTTTAGGACACTTGGATGCAAAGTGATCAATCTTGTCTTATTTAAAACATTTGAAGGGAAATTTACCCTTGTACTTACCTAAGCTAAACCTCAATTTCCTTGTAAACATGGTTATTATATCAACATATGAACACTACTCATCCTTTAACTTCTTCTTTTTTGACTTCTTGTCAAATTTTAAACCTACTTCCTTCTTGGGAAGTATTCCTTCATTTATTTTCATCTCATAGGAATTCAAGATGCCATGAATCCCATCCATCTCTAGCTTGTCCAAATATTTCATCTCTTCTATTGTAGACACCTTATAATCAAACATAGGAGTTAATAATTTCAATAAATTTTTAACAACTATAAAATATTTCATTTCTACTCCCAATCCTATAATAACAATGACAACTTCATCAACTTTCAGTATGTATGATGTAATGGTTTCATCTTCATTCATATTAACACTTTTAAGTTATCTCTTGTGGGTCACCAACTTGGCCATATTTACCTTGGTGTATAATTCATAAATATTATTCAATTTTTACCATATCTCTTCTGATTATAGATAATTAATTACCTTCACAAGCTCTACCTTTGATAGACCACAAAGAATGGCATTCATTTCCATAGAATTATTTTTACTAGCCTTCTTACTTGCTGCATCAGTTGGTAAAATAGGAGCACTATAGCCATACATAATTAACCACCATATATAATTAGCTTGAGACATAAAATATATATTCATATTTACATTACAAAATTCGTAATTAGATCTATTGAATAATGGAGCCTTATTGTTAGAGAAACCAACTTGAGCTTATTGATTAGCCATCCTTGCTTCTAGAATCTCCTTTAGGCCTTTAGACCTACTTCAAAGGACTAGGATTTGATAACAAATTTTATAATCATAATTACTAAGAGTGGGTTTAAATATTATTCAAAAAGTTACTTATCAATTCTACTTAAGAAAACATGAATCATTCAATTAGGTACATTGGTCTAGTAGGCATAAATAAATATCCACATAAACATGAAGCACAAGAACACATCACATATGTGGGAAACTCTTATATTTAATAAAACCCACTAATATATCCAAATGTAATAAATTAATATAATACAAAAACCAAATTTAGTGAAGCACCAACTTCACATGGATCACCAACCCTAACTAGCTCTACACCAACTCAGCTAGGCTTTAACAAGCACCCATTTGCAAAGAGGCACTAACCCCCAAGATGACTCAACAAAATCTCATCAACATAAAACTATTGATAACATTTACAAAACTTTTTTTTGTCATATAATATATTATTTCTCCTTCAACTCTTCTCTCTCTTTAAACCCTCTCAAACTACCTTATATGCTTCTTCACTTAACTAGTCCTCTTCTTGACTTGACTATGTCATATCACCTTAAATTTTATACATATAACCTTTGTTATATGATCATCACTAATAAAATATAATATAATTCTATAAAAAACCTTATTATACTTTATAATATGTTATATTATTTGTTTTCTCTATACTCACACAAATAGACATAAAATTGCCTAATATTTATACAAGTCTCTTATTCATATCCTTCTTAATCAGCCAAACACATTTACCCTCTTAGGTAAAAAATCAAATAGATCTTATTAAATATCATAGAAATTTATTGAATTTTCTTTTAGTTCCTTTAGTTATGATCTATCTCAATTAGGTTGTATCTCACCTTTAGGTCTCATAGAGACCTAATCCCATTAGGTCTATGTAGGACACATTACACTTTGCCTTCCTTAGATAAATTTAAAACACTTAACATGAAATTAAATTATAATATTATACTTACATATACCCCTAATAATTTCATCTAGGATTCATAACACTTTTTATCTTCAACCACCACTTGAATCACACCACTAACACTATTCATAATTATACCTGTTCATATCCATAAAGTTTGTCTTAAATAATTAAAGAATAAACACAATTTTTACAAAAAATAATGGAAAATAATCACATATAAAAAATATACATAATATCAGGGTCATCACCATATGCTTTTAACTTCACAACAAAGGTAAAAAGGACTAAAACCCTTCTCTACAAATAGGCCACTCAGAACTACCAACTAGCCTCAAACACAATCATGAAAACTTGAAATTATATCACCTAAAATAAAATAATAAAGGACTTAAAATTCAATAAATTTATCTTAAAAAATCCTTAGAAAAACATCCAACAAAAATATCATAATTTCTAATGGAAAATATTGGTCTTGCAGACCAATTTGTTGACCTTTTCTCTCATAGACCTTACTTAGCCAGTCAAGCCATTTTGTCTTTAATGTTTCCACCTATTACACTAAATTCCAAGATTTTTAAAAGAATGGATATGTAATTCAATTCCAAAACAACATCATGTGCATCATATAGATCAACTCATGACATAGAGTCTCAAACTCATAATTGTAACTTACTTACCTAGAACTGTCAGTTTATGTTGAAGACTGATCAAGGTGATTTTAATCTTCAACACTTAATGAATCTTAATGAATTTATATGATATTAGGATATAAATATATTATTATTAGATATAAATATAACATGGTCAAATGGAAAATTAGTCTTTCAAATGAATCTCATAACCTTACACCTTCACTATCTCATCTACACTAGACATGTCTACTTATGAGTAACATTTTCATCATTTTCAATGACATCCAAAAATTATATCCAACATTAACCTATATTAAAATTATTAAAAAATGTCTCCATTCATTTTGATTCATCCCTAATCCATCATAACATATCCCTAATCACCTTCTCACTTCTTCTTGTGTTTCTCATTATTTGCACTATTAGGCCTATTAATGACTGGTCAACTTTTATGACCAATTTAGCACACTTTAAGTATATATGCTAATAAAAATCCACCATGGACATAAAATAATAGTCTCAATATTCTCCATATAATTATTTGCATACAAAAAATTGGTCAACTCTAACTGCTATAACAAATCTCTGAGAATAAGGCCTTTCCTATACATTCCACTCACTCACCTGACAAACCAATAACATGTGGAGATGTTTGGAAGAGTTGAATAGAACATAAAATAACTTAAATAGACATAAAATCCATTATAATCACTTTATAACAACATCTTTCATATCATGTCACTATTAGGGTTATTTGAGGGTTTAAACCATCTTCTAATCTTAATGATCATTTGTAAAGCTTAGCCCCTAATTCAAAAAACCAATGCTTGGAAATTTGATCTATAACCATTAAAAATCTACCATGAATGTTTTATGTTCCCATGAAGAGGTTAAAAATTCCAATGAACACTTGAAAGTCCTTATTAGGTTGAGAACCCTTCGTAATATGCACATGAGAGACCTCAAAATACTTTTTCTTGCAAACCATGAATTGAAACTTCATGCACATACTAAAAAAAACATGAATTACCTTTTTAAATTATCACCTACTCAAACATGCCGTGTAAATTGAACTTGATACCTCATTAGGCCATGATGTCCCTCTTTACTTGCTTAGACCTTGACTTGTAAACCACATTGGGCCTTGAAACTAACCTTCTAAATTCTTTCCATGAAGTATATACTTGATATACATGTCATATAACCTATAAACATGTTAAAAAACTACCATATATCCTCCATATTCTTTAAAAATAGTTCATGACACCTCATTAGGTTAGGCAAGGTCTAAAACCAGTCTAGTTATAGACTTGGGATTAAGGTCTTACCCCTGTAGGCTTATATTGAAACTATCCTAAGTGATCTAAAGCCTCAAATTCATGATAAATAATCCTCATACATAAAATCATACCTATGTTAATTAATCTCAATATGACATCATTCTCATACCTTCTCACAATGTCTCTTCATGCTATGACTTGTGTCATGATTAGGCTTCTCAATAACTTAAACTTTTGCAACTAACCTTGAAACACTCCTTGATGATTATACACCTTTATGAAATTAATTTCATTCTCTTTATATAATATCATATTTTTATCACCCTAGAGTACACCCTGATTTAAGATGTACAGATCACACCCTCACTCCAATTGATAAAATGGGAACTTCTCAGAGTGTGGGTGACTCTTTAATGTGAAGAACCTCTAGATAGGGTTGGTTCCCTTAAAATATGTCTATTAAATCTAATTTTTTATGTTTAATGGTGAAAATGGGAAGGGGAAACCTAAAATAAAATATATTTAAAAGGGGTGATATACTTGAATTGTCTAAATCCTCTAAAGTCACTAAAATCAATGCACACATATAATTAAAAATATATATATTTATATCCTTAAGAAAAAATGCTTCAGATGAAGGGTTTAAAATATCTTCAAATGACCTATAAAAGGTTAGATATAGATATATATGTGAGGAAGGGACTTGAAAAAAGGAGATAAATCTCACTTATACGCTGGTGCACAATCAAATACACACTATTCTTTTGTCAAAACTTTGATACAGAATAACAATTCCTTTATTGATAAATGGTCCAGCTTATAATTTCTCTCTTAGCTTCATCCATTTTTTAAAAAATGTCTTGATTAAAAAAATAAATATTTTGAAAACCCTAAAACATCCCTAAGTGGTATTTAAAGAGATAAAGGGCAGTCTTGGTTGACTAAACTCAAGACCAACCCTTTTACCATGTTTAAAATAATCTTTAAAAGCTTTAAATCCATAAAAATTGCATGCTTTGCTTTATATTTTAGCATTAGAATTTAGTGGTGGGCCCAAGTTGAATAGTACTTGAATGTAATGTTATGCCAAACTCTTAAAAGGAATATGCCTTTTGATTGAACTTGAAGCTGAGTTGGAAGGAGATGACTAGGAAAAAATGATTACTTGGAACAAACCAAATAAAATGCAAGACCAAAAATCCATAAATAGCCTTCTTTTTGCATGAAAATTATTTTTAAGGATTAAAAAAATATGATTTATTCTAAAATAGAATAAAAGTGGCATGGAACTCAAAAATAAAACTTATTGAATAGCCTTTCAATGCCGAACTCAAACTTAGCTCCTTGAACAATTAGGTCAATTTGACTAGTTAAGCCTAAAGGCTAATTTGAACATGTGGACATCATAAACCTAAAAGAGAAGACATAAAACATGCAAAAAAATCAAATTTATACTTTATAAAAATTCCTCATCACCAAAATTGTGATTTTGATGAGAAAACCTTCACCATTTAGTCAACAGGGTTGATTAGGCCAATTTTGTTCAATTTTTTAGTAGAATGGCCATTTTGCTTGAGATGGTAAGGATAACTTTGATGGAATTTCTGACCAACTGAAGATTTTAAGATCAATAAAAAGGCCTAATATTGGATCTCTATTGATTATATTCTGTTAAACTACTCTATACTTCACATTATATGCTTTTTTCCATAAAAAACATGATTTATACCTTCATCTATACATCTTCATGTATTAAAAAAAATTATGGAATCCTCTTAAAGTGTAATTTATTCTTGAAAATTTTTTAGGTTGATTCATGCTGATTTGATTGCAATAAAGCCTACTTTTACTAAAACTAGTTTTATTACGTGCCTAGGAAGGTTTTGAAGCTAAATCTTCAAAATGATGATTTTATGACTTACAAACAATCAAATCCTAAACCACTTCCATTTATGTGTATCAAATTTAACCCTATTACATCTCTAAAAATATTCAACTTCCATGCAAAATATATGAAAAGTTACCATGTAAATGAAATTTACCTATGGGGAATTGATCACATTTTGGGCTGCCTATGTTCTTAGCGATTATTCATAAATATCATCCCCTCAAATGATATTAATTTTTCATGAATTATAATTTCATATGTTTCCTCAAAAAAATTCTAAGATCATTCAACCAAACTCCACATGTGGTGAGCACAATGAGCATCTGAATAGGTGGCTTAGAACGGTGCTTAAAACTACAAAAGGTGTAAAAACTTAACTACAATTAAAATGTATTATTTATATATTAAAAAATATTTAATTTATAATTATGGTACCTATACCATGCTATAAAAACACTCATAAAGTCCTTTTGACATGAAAATTCAAAAATGCCTTTTTGGCATAAGTGCCTGATTGCTTGCAAAACATTGTGTGAGCATGGTTAGCATACAATTTGGAGTTTTTACACACTATATAGGTATTATTATAATTTAAAAACATCATACAATTATTTTTCATCCTTCAATTGGGCTTATAATCTTCTGAGGCACTCTAGAATGAAACATGTTCCAATGGTGACCTCAAACAAATAGGTTGAGTTATAAGACATAAAAAAATTATGTGAACTTTTATAATGGATATTAAATTTTTTAATATGTTTCCCCAATTCATTATTTCCCTATGTAAAAAATTTTAGGTATTAACTCCACATATAGCTCCTAAAATCTTTAATTTTCTCCAAATTTTAACCTCTGTGCATAGACTGTATACATTTTTACTACGTTTTCATGTTTTTGAAGTTAATTTAATATATTTATATTATATAAATTTCAAAATAATATTAAATCATCTCAATATTCTCTTAAATATTTTGTAAATAGCCTCTAACACTGTTTTCAAGCATGATAAGACCTCCAAATAAGGCACTTAGGCATAAAAATGATTGATTTTCACTTTCAGAGATGTATATTGATCAAGTTTGATCTTTTATAGTGTTAATAACATATTTAAAACGTTTTAAAATCTTTTTAGAGAAAAATAAAGCTTCTACATATCTCCTTCAATGTAATTTGACCCAAAATCAAGTTTTATAGGCCTCCAATTGAGCATAATCCATACAATTTTGTATGTTTGGGATATATAAATAGTCCTTTCATAATCATTTAATTGAATTTAAAAAAAAAAATCATCTTTTCCTCCTAAAAATCCTCATCCATTAAATATGGAATAATCTTATGAGTCATTGTCTACCATGCTTGCTAGTATTCAAAAGACCTTGTATATGGCCATAAGTTTACCATTCTTGAGTATGGCTATAAGGTACCCTTTAAAATTAGAGACCTTATTGATGTCCCTAATAATATTAATTACTATTTGGAAACCAAAAATAACCTTTTAGTCCTAAGATAAACCATCCTTTCTATAAAAAGGGCCTTTTTGAGAAAGACACAAGCCTGTTGGATTTAATTGGAACTGTAGGGGTTTCGTTTCCTAGCTTGAAGGCGCTTTTCCTTTGGAATTATGAATTTGACTGATATTAACATTCCTTATTTTTCAATTATTTCATGATTATGATTATTTATCTTTCACCTCCTAATATTTATTTAATGATCCCTTGCTTTCATCTGTAAGTGAACCTCCAGGCATGTAGGTCTAGTATTAACGATGGTTGTAGCTATATAGACCAGTAGGTCTCTTTTATTGGTATATTAATATATATTACTTTATACCTAATTCATTATTTTCCTTTTCACCATGGATTTCAAACCCTATATTGAGGCAATATTTCTAAGTGTTTTGGAATGCTTGATTGGTGATCAAACTTGACTATAAGTACCTTATGTGAGTTGTGGGTGACTATTCTCATGACTAAATTCCTTTAGAAGTATATAAATTTATTTCAAATTTTTGTTTCACATTTTTATTCTCTTCATTAAATAAGCTTCTCAATACCATTGAGCTTGGATGTTAGATATAGCCTCTTTGTGTCATAGTCTCTACATTAGGCCAGACTGTGTTTTCATACTTATTAGCCCTTGTAGATGGTTATACAATAGCATTAAGAATATATGTCACCATAGGTCTATTTAAAAATGTTTGGTGTGGACTATTTTCATTTTCCAAGCTCATGATGACCTCAATTTACCATGGTTCATCAAATTACCATGATCTTAACTTCAAACATTCATTGCACACTCATGGCCAAACATAGAGTGAATGTTTAGAACCCTAGAGAGTTTGGTGATAGGTATTCAAAAAAATTATTGGTATGATTTTCTCTTTGGATGTTTAAAACAATCCATAATGGGTTTATCCTCTTTTAGAAATATTTATAGCCTTACCCACTGTCTAAGCATTTCAAGTACCTAGTTGTAGATGATTATCTTAAGCTAACTATAGGTTCCCATTCAATTCTTCTTTATACTTTGAAAAAGTCCTTTCCTTTTTTTTTTATTCAAAACATCCTAACACTAATAAATATCTTTAATTCACCTCATGCTTTTCCAATCAAAATATTCTTTCTTGAACCTCTAGGTCCATTCCTGCATTTTATGGTTCTTTGCTAGTGAACTGTGTTTAAGGACTATGGGTTAGTCAATTTTCCTTCATGGTTGTAGGTTCATATTTATCCCTTGACTTTCACAAAACTTGATCATACCATCCTTATTCCCTATGTTAATTCAACCCACTAACAAACTTATTCATCTAGTGATTAAACCCTTGTGAAATGCTAAAATCTTGGCATGTAAACCTTAGTTTTCCTCATAAGATGATTTTAGGCTTGTATAATTTGGTTATAGGTGTACTTTCTTGAGATTGTCCTAATGATTCATAGTGATGTCCTTGAACGACTGAGAATAGGGTCCTTATGTAAGGCTAGGTCATGACTAAGATTGAGTACTATGAGATTCAATATAATGCTTTGGAAATCTCAATTCATCCCTTAAGAAATTAAGAAACCCTTAAACACTTAGATCATTGCTCCACATCTGCCTACCAATATTGAAAGTATGACTTTAGGGTTTCACAATTAGATGAACATAAATGTGTATGGATTATTTTAATTCAAATTAAAACCATATTGAAGTATCTCCACTATGATAGACTACACTAAAACTTGCACTTGATTCTAATGGCTGAAGAGTACCTTAGAAACAGCTATAGATCATTGTTCCCCTAATGTATATGTTGTAAACTGAGTGCATAGTCCTCTTGATCATACTAATTATAATATCCATACCTAATAATTCATTACAAATGATTCATTAATATTTATGACCCTTCAAGGAGATAATCTCCTATCCACATATCCTTCATAGCTAGTATTTGACCTGATGTAGATGTCAATTTGTGTCATGATGTCAAAACATGAATGTCCAAATTTCCTTTCTTAACTTTAAAATAGCTTCCTTTTCAAACCATGGATAAATTTACTCCATTATTTCTTGAATAAGGTTATATTTCCTTAAATATCCATTGAAAATTCATGTCCACAGCTTACTAAGGAATTTCCCTTTGTGAGGTTCTTTTTAATTATGTTTGATACCTGCTTCTGGCCTATAAACCTCTTGATTATACCTTGATGGATTCTTCTCTTTAAACTTTGATCCTTTACAAAAGTATAGTACATAGAATAGAAGGGTATGTAAGGATATTAGGGATGAATGGAGATGAAGAGAGATGGATACCGCATGATTGAGGGTGAAAGGAAGGTGAAAACTAGTGAAGAGACTAAGTATGGCAATGGTATGGGGATGGATGGGGATGTAGGTGACAAAGGATCATGGAGACCAAAAAATGGAGTCAAAAGTAAACATGGGCACATAATAATCACAAAAAAATAATTTTAAGGCCATCATAGGAGTGAAGTATTCTTTAAAACTTTAAAATTTGCAAAAAATCATCACATTATGCTAAACTAGCTCAATTAGGACACTAGAAGCATGGAGATAAGTTTAATTATCATGAAAATATAGATAATTTCTAATGAATATGATTGAGAAAAATTAAAACTTGATGAAAATCCTCCAAACACCAAAATCTTGAAAGCTTGAAGCTAGAATCTTCTCTTTGGACCATACAATTCCTCCTTGTTACTATGCCAATACTATATGTTGACTTGCTGACTTTAAGACCTTTATTTGACCATGAATTTTATGATTAATAAATTTATAATGTCATGTAAGTGTAGATAAATTCCTAAATATTATGAAATAATTTGAATTCTCCCAAAACTCTACCCAAGTGAAGAGAAATTGAAGAAAAACAACTACCTTTATGGATGTTAGGTAGAAGAATTTACCCTAACTTCAACTGGATCATTCATGAGCTTATATCATCAAAAATACTTCTAGGTCTAATTTATTCACCCCAAATATTAGATCTATAACATCCTCTGTTTTTACCATCAATAAACCTCTAGGCATGTCTATTTATGCTAACAAGCAGGAAATCAAAAAGAAGATGGGTGTGGGCCTATATGGCCCTAAAACTTCATTAAACTCTTGTTTAAGCCTTGATATTCCCTTAAAATGATAAAACCTGCCTTGTATTGCATGGACCTATATATATTCCATATTATTACTTGAAAAATAGGAAAAAAAATCTCTTTTCTCCTTTAAAAGCTAATTCTCCCTCTCCACCACTTTGAATGGAATATTTGAGAACAATTTCATGCCATCCATGAAAATTTTCATATTTTTAACCTTTTACTTGGCAAATTTGGCATGTTAAACCTATCAAATGGTCTTTTCATGGCTCAAATTTTTTGAATTAGGATAAATTGACATTTTCAAACATGAATAAAGATCTTTTAGAATAATATGACAATGTTTGAAACCATTTTTGATGATTTTAAACCCCATTTTATCATTTTTTGACCAAGATTTGGATTTTTAGGCCATAATAGACCAATTTGACCAGTTATACTAGGAAATTGACCATTTTGGGGAATGTTTTGAATAATAAGCTTAGTAATTTGGCCTTTATAGGCCAAATTACTAAGAATTTTGGTGACTTTCAGGGTTTGACTAGGCTACTAGTCAAAAGAACTCAAAACTCTCTAAAGGATAAACTAAGACAATCACTAAAACTAGGAGAGCTTACAGACCAATACATCATAAGAGAAACTAATGAAACTACAACAAACATGTACACTATGTACTTAGAGGAAAATAAAACAACAACATATAAAAGGAAATACAATACAAAAATCATGTGCTAAAAGCACTTAGAGGAATGAAACTATGACTATGTATAAAAGAGTGACTCTCCTAATAGTAGAATTTAAGAAACATAACATTCATAGGAATAATGAGTTCTTCTCCACTCAATCTGGACAATTGAAAATCATTTTTCTTCTTCAAATTAGTAATAATGCAAGGTCCAATCCAAAGGCTATCAAATTTGGAGTGCTTACTGTGCTTTATAGATTCTTCATCCCATTTGAGTACTATATATCCTTGATAAAAAAAATTTAATGAAGATAATTTGTCAAAAGTCTTCATGGCTTGCTATTGATTTGACCACATGGTATGCATAACATTATCTCTCATCTCTTCTAATTCTCTTAGTTCATTGATTCTTACCTTCATTGCATTACTTTCTAGAAGCTCTAACTGATGTGAAAGCTCTAAAGTTGGAAGCTTCAATGAGATAGGTAGATTTAATTCTCTTCCATAAACTTTAAGATAAGGTGAATGAATAATGGATTTCTTAGGGTTAATCCTATCAACCCATAAAGTAGTCTTCAACTTATTATGCCAAGATCTTTGATTATCCTCCATTGTTATTTTGATGATCTGAATCAGGTTCTTATTAGTAGACCCAACTAGTCCATTACCATGTGGATAGTAATTATATGAAGATTTCAAATAAATATCATGTTTAATATCCCATTCACATAAATTTATACTACTAAATTCCAAAGCATTATCTAATATGATAGTAGATGGTGCTCCAAAATGAGTGACTAAGCTCTCATAGAACTTAAGTACAGAGTTCTCATTTACCTTTTTCAAAGGCACTACTTCCACCCAATTGGTGAAATATTATATAGATTTCAAAACCCATTTATGACCTACATTAGATGGAGGATGAATCATGCTAATGAATTCTAAACCCCATTGCATGAAAGGCTGCTCAACCTTAATTGTCTTTAGTGGCATAACAGTTACTTTATGTTTTTTCTATAAACATTACACACTTTGTACATTTGCTAACCCATGCATATGCATATATGAATAAATTAGGACAAAATAACCATATTTAATTATTTTTTTATATATTGTCTTGGGTATAAAATGAGCTCTAGAAGGACTATCATGAAATTGCTCAAAAAGTTTCTCAAATTGACTAGTTTCAACACACTTTAAAAGCATACCTACAATGTATTTTTTGAAAATAACTTCATCAATAAGAGTTTATGGTACTAATTAAATCTTTAAGTGTCTTATTTTTGATTCGTTTAAACCCTTTGGACATTCTCCAATTTGAATAAATCTAACAATGTTATGTGTCTAACTTATAGGAGGTGTATTTTTAGCTTCATGTAGAGTGTCCTGAACTATCAAAATTGCTTCTTTTTTCTTACTTTACATATTCTACAAGATGTTCACATAATATTATACCTTGGACCAGATTTGAAAATTTGAATTCAATATCATATTCCATGCATTTAGTGACCCATCCATCTCTCTTTTCACTCAAGTCTCTGTTGAGAATGAAGTCCTTCACACTTGGATGAGCAACCATTATTACAATCTTGTTATTTAAAACCAAATATCTAAATTTCTTCATACCTATTATAAAAACATGAATATGTTTTTATACAAAATAATATCTCTCTTCATAACATTTTAATCTTAACTAAATAAATCAATGGGATGTTCGAAACCTTCATCATTTTGCTGCATAAGCATGGTTGAAATAGTACTAGAAGTAGAGAAAGCATACAAGAAGAAATAATTAATAAAATATGGATTGAGAAGAGTAGGATATTATATAATTGATTCTTTGATAGCTTCAAAACTTATTTTACCATCTTTACTCCAAGTGAACTCTTGGTGTTTCTTAAGCATTTGAGTAAGTGGCTTTACTAGATTTGCAAAACTAGGAATGAATCTTCTGATAAAGTTGATCTTACCCAAAAAGCTTTGTAATCCTTTCCTATGTTTAGGAAATTATAGGGAAATGATTGACTCTATTCTTTTAGGATCAATGGAAAGACCAAGTTAGGACACCACATGTCCAAGAAGTCTCCCCTCATGTATTAAAAAATTCATTTTTTTGGATTCAAAGAGACTCCAAATTGTCTACATCTATCAACAACAATCTTCAAATGTGTTGGATAATCATCAAGATTATTTGAAAATAATGTAATGTTATAAATATATACTAAAACCATTTCACTTAATAAACCATGAAAATTAACATACATTGCCCTTTGGAAGGTAACCCCAACATTAGAGAGTACAAAAGGCATTTTATTGTAAGCAAAAGTACCCTTTTTGCTGGTGAAAGTGGTTTTATACTAATATTGCTATTTCATGAGTGTATAGATGTAACCTAATTACCCATCCAATAAATAAAACCTTTGTGAACCTAAAACTCTCTACAATATTTGATCCATAGAATGAAGTGGATAGTGATCTTTCAGTGGCACTCTGTTCAAATCCCTAAAATCTACACAAAGTCTTACCTCTCCATTCTTATTTATTAATATAATAATATTTTCTATCCATGTTGAATGCTTAATAGTAAAAATAAAACCTGATTTATTCATCTTTGTATGTTCTTTCCTCATGATAATTTCAACTGTGGGGTTGATAGGCCTTTGCTTTTATCTTACATGTTTTACATCATGCTCTAGTTCAATAGTATGTTGTCCAAATATGGGATAAAAACCTTTCAAACCATGGTATTCATAGGCAAATACATCCATAAAATTTTGACATAATGAAATTAAGGATACTCTCTCTTAATCAGTACTCACTTTACCCAACTTTACTAGCTTACCTTCAGCTATGCTAATTTGCTCATAGTGCTCTTTCTTAGAATAAATGATCACCTTATATTTCCTTAGCTGATAATTTTCATTTAATATGATTTATAAAGTCAAAAAACCTTTAGGAATCTTGTTTGATTTTAATTCTACAATCTTATTTTCATATTGATCCTACAATTTATCATGATTTCATTGACAAAATTATGCTTCATTTTGTAGAAAATATGCAATTTGCTTGTCAAAATCAAAAAATTGCAAACTTACATCATTATTTAGAACTGAAGGCCTACATACCACCTTGATTTGGTTCCAATTTTTATTATCCTTAATCTGATCTAGAATATCATACTATGCCCCTATGGCAACAAGCCTATCAGCATGTTGATTTGATCCTCTAGGAATGGAGTGAATGTTGAATGCAATGAAATCATCCATGAGATCCCAAAATATATGTTTCTAGGATTTAAATATAGTATTATTTTTTTCACTTAAACCTATAAATTATTGGACTATCAATTCACTGTCACCTTTTACTTGCAAAAGCTTAATATCCCTCTTTCTAGCCTACTAAATACCATAAATAAGAGCTTCATACTTTAGAATATTGGAAGTAAAACTAAACTAAAATCTAAATAAATACTAATACATTTCATTTTTTAGTGAACTAACATTACACTATCTCTACTTCCATTGTTTCTTTTAGATCCATCAAAGAATAGATTCCAAACTCCTTGATCTTGCACTGAACTAGTGAGACTAGGCAAAAAGTCACCCTCTTCGTGCATATAGTAGACTCCTAAACCAACATCTTCAATAATTTTTTAGGGGCCATGTCCATGATTATTAGTAGCCCACTCATATATAAGAAGATCTAGAATGCCTTCAAGAAGATTAGAAGGCTCTTGATCAATGGTGTTATCATCTTCTTCTAAAATACTACAATTCACATTTGACATATTTGGCATATATGGTTCAAGGTGAAATCTAGAAATAGGCTCATATCTAATAGTAAATTTTTTTTCTATAACTGGTTCTAAAAGCCATGTATGACCAATTTCAAGAAAGGTAACCTCTTATTTTGGTAGTGAAATCTTTGGATAAGCATAGTGAAAAATATGGAGGTAAATCAAAAACAAAAACACCTTGTAAAATGGTGAAACTTGGACAAGCAACAAATATGATTTTAATATCTTTCAACACACCTACAGTCTTGGTAGGAGACCCATCTAATTACAAAACACCTTTCTCATGGGGTTCATACTGCAATCCTAGCTTATCATCTATTGATTTGGGTATGATAGAAGTACTAGCCCCACTATCAATCATACAATTATGAACTAAAAAATCTCCAATGATCAAAAAAAGATAAAATGGAGGAGGTTTAGTCACTTTAAGATGTTGATACTGAATATCTGAATTATAATTATTTAGGACAACACTTACTTTTTTTGGGTAGTTTTTCAAAGATATTGAGATTTGAAAGCTCTTGTTGCAACTACTTATTTTCTCCTGGGATTAGCAAAGTATCCCACATTGAAATTGATATTGAAGTCTTCTTCATATGATCCAATATATTGAATGGAGAAGTGGTTACATTTAACTATAATTTAGGAGTAGAAGGAGGTCCCAAATGTTGTGTGAATTGAGGTATGTAAGGTCCTTTCACATTCTTATCTTTTTTTATCTTGAGCTTGTTGATTTGAACTTTTCTGAAGTTGGTCATATATTGTTATCTTTTTTTGTAGCTAAGAAGAAGAATGGGCTGCTCTTTCAGGACCTAAACCATCACTAATTGATCTTGTCTTAGATATAGTAAGGGCTGCAACTAAATTATGAACATTAGGAAAATCTTGACTTTTATTTGCTATCAAGTGCTCAAAAGAATTCTCACCTTCTTAGAAATTGATAAATGTAGTTTCAGTAGGTGCCTTACCACTACCTTCTCCTTATTGATTTGGAACTTCTACTTTAGTGAATGAATTAATTTATCCATAAGAAAGAGAAGCTTGCTTATTCTAAGAATGTGGCCAATTTTTTAATGAAAGAAGAATAGAACTTTGCTGCATGAAATATTGATGAAAACTCTCACTAATTAGAGATATTACAATGGTATTTTATTGATCCCACTAACTATTCCATTGTCCTTCTTGAGCATAATTGATTTAATTTGGCACAATATCTATGGAATTACTTGGAGAATTAGGATTATATTGCCTTTATTGATAATTCTACCCTTGACCTTTTCGATTGGATAGATAGGATGGCCTATTGGGTTGATAATTTTGATTAGTATTTTGATATTCCTTGTATGGTGGAGCTTGTTATCTCTCCATTTAAACCAAATTACTAGTTTGAGACTTAATAAGACTCTCTATCTTCCCCAATCTATCATCTTGATCAACTTTTATTTGATGGAACTTTGATGACTCTAGAATTGGAGCAATAGTTGGAACATGGGGATGGATCTGTGGAAAAAGAAGCATTAGTGGAATTAGAGACAACTTTCCTAATTGTATAAGAAAATTTTCAACCTTTATTTCTACTTTATAAGCTTAAAGTAAGTTATTACCTCCTTGGATTGGATCATAATAGCCACATATAAATTAAGAGTCTTCAAATAGTATAGAAAAGAACAATTGGGTATAGGGTTGATCACTGGAAGAATTTTATCCCAAGTCTTCTAGAATATATAGTTGAAATATATGATGAACTCATGATTAAATATCTTAATTTTTGTAAGTTTCTCCACAAGTGAAATATGATAAATTTTATCTTTAAAATGTTTTCACAAAACTTCTCCAAATTCATCCTAGTTGTTGATTAATGTAGGACTCAAACCTCTATACCACTGAAGTGCATTTCCTTTGAAAGGAGTTTCGAACACCATCATTGCTACATTTTCATGTGTCACATGATGCACTAAAAAAATATTATAAATATCTACAATACTTTTTATAGGATTTGTTATATTTTATCCTATAAAATAAGGAAGAGATTTCAGATCAGAAGCTAGAATATCATCCCATTGATTGAAATTTAGAAGATTACCACCATTGAATAAAATAAAATCATATCTTATGGGAACAACCATATGAATAATAGGATTTAAAATAATAAATTTTTGAATAATATTGGCTTGAACAAGAGGATTTTGTGTAATATCAGGGATAACATAGGGTGTAGGATTTGGATTTGATTGAGAAGGTCTCCTTTTCTTTGGTTGGTAAGACAACTTAGAGAAATATATTTATTTCCATTTTTTAGATGATCTTGTGACAAATATTAGTGGAATGAAAAATATATAGATATAAAAATAAAAATCTATAAATAAATAATATACTCAGATACATAAATAATAATTCAAAATTGTGAATAGGTTGTCCCTCCAAGTGTGCCAAAAACTATTATCTTCTTGGAGTTCACCCTAATTTAAGATGTGAATATCACACCCTCACTCTACTTGATACAATAGGAACTTTTCAAATTTTGGGTGACTCTTTGATGAGAAGAACCTCCAGAGAGGGCTGGTTCCCTTAAAATATGTCTATTAAATTTGATTTTTTATGTTTATGGATGAAAAGGGGAAGGGGAAACTTAAAATAAATCTTGGTTAAAAAGGGGTGATACACTTGAATTTTACAAATCCTCTAAAGTTACTAAAATCAATGCACACATATAATCAGTAAAATTTATACTTTTGTCCTTAAGCAAAAATGTTTTAGATGAAGGGTTGAAAACCTTTAAAATTGACTTGTAGAAGGTGAGATAGAGAGAGATAGGTGAGGAAGGGACCTAAAAAAAGGATATAAATATTGCTTATACAATGATTCATAATCAAATACACACTATTATTCTATCAAAACTTAGATACAAAACAAAAACTCGTTTATTGATAAATGGTCTAGCTTACAATTTCTCTCTTAGCTTTAGCCATTTTTCAAGAAATGGCTTGATTAAGGCAATAAATATGTCAAAAAACCTAAAATAGCCCTAAGTGGCATTGAAATAGATAAGGGTTAGTCTTGGTTAACTTAACTCAAGACTAACCCTTTTACCATGTTTAAAATAATCTTCAAAAGCTTTAAATCCATAAAAATTTCATGTTTTACTTTAAATTTTGTACTTGGAATTTGGTGGTGGGTCCAAGTCGAAAATTCAAAAATAATCCTTGCATGGATGTATACACAAAAATCTTCAAATTAATATGAATTTTGATTGAACTTGAAGCTGAGTTAGAATGAAATGACTAGGAGAAAAAGATTATTTGGAATAAGCCAAACAAAATGCAAGACCAAAAATCCATAAATATCCCTCCTTTTGCATGAAAAATATTTTTAAGGATTAAAAAAATATAATTTCTTCTCAAAAAAAATCAAAGTGGCATGGAACTCAAAAAAATAACTCTTTGAATAGCCTTTCAACACCAAACTCAAACTTAGTTGCTTAAACTATTAAGCCAAATTGACTAGTTAAGCTTAAAGGCTAATTTGAACACTTGGACACCATGAAAACTGAAAAATAAACCATGAAACCTGAAATATATATATATATATATATATATATATATATATATATATATATATATACCTAAAAAAAATTCCTCATAACTAAAATTATGATTTTGATGAGAAAAAACATCACCATTTAGTTAGCAGGGTTGACTAGGCCAATTTTGTTCAAATTTCTAGTAGACTGGTGATTTTACTTGAGCTGGTAAGGACAATCATAGGGTAATTTATGAAAAACTGAAGATTTTAATATGAATGACAATTCCTAATATTTTATCTCCATTAATTAGATTTTGTTAAATTGCCTTGCACTTCAAATTACATGTTTTTTCCATAAAAATGTGATTTTTACCTTCATTTGTACATCTTCATGCATAAAAAAATAAATTTATGGAATAATATTATATTTTAATTGATGATTTAAAATTATTTAGGTTGATTCATGGTGATTTTATTTCAAGAAAGTCCACTTTTCCCAAAACTAGTTTTTTTAGGTGCCTAGGAAGGTTCTGAAGCTAAATCTTCAAATTGATGATTTATGATGTACAAACCTCAAAATAATAAAATAATTACATTTATTTGTATAAAATTTACCCCTATTACATATATTAAAATATTTGGCTCCATGTATAAGATATGAAAATTTACCATGTAAATGAAATTTTCCTATGGGGAATTGATCACATTTTGAGTTGCCTATGTTCTTAGCGATTATTAATAAATATCAAAACCTAAATTGACCTAAATTGTTAATTAATTAGAATTTCATAGGGTTAATCAAAAAATTCTAATATCATTCAGCTAAACTCCACACATGGTGAGCACAATGAGCATCTGAATAGGTGGCTTAGAAGGGTGCCTAAAACTGCAAAAAATGAAAAAACATCACTAAAATGAAAATGGATTTATAAAATATTCAAAAATGTTTAAAAAATAGTTATTTTACTTGTACCATTCTATAAAAACATTCTTAAATTCCTTTTTCCATGAAAAGTCAAAAATGCCTTTTTGGCCTAAGTGCCTAATTTCTTGTAAAACACAATGTGAGCATGGTTTCCATGAAATTTAGAGTTTTTAAAATTTATATAGATCTAATTATAATTTAAAAATATCATTGCATGATTTTAAATCCTTCATTTGGGCTTATAATCTTTTGAGGCACTCTAGAATGAAGCATGCTCTAATGGTGACCTTAAACGAATAGGCTAAGGTCTGAGACAAAAAAATGAATATGTTAAATTTTCCAATGGATATATATTTTTTTTAAATTTTTCACCAACTCATGATGACCCTGTCTACAAAATTTGAGGTCTTAACTCCACCTGTAACTCCTATAGTCTTTAAATTTCTCCAAATTCTGACCTTCATGCATGGACTGTCTGCATTTTTACTGACTTTTCATGTTTTAGAGGTTAATTTCACGTATTTATATGATATAATGTACAAATAATATTAATTAATCTCAATATTCTATTTAAGAGTTTATAAATAATCTCTACTCCTATTTTCAAACATGATAAGACCTCCAAACAAGGCATTTAGGCATAAAAATGACTGATTTTCACTTTTAGAGATGGATATTGATCAATATTGAGATTTTATATTGGTCCTCACATATTAAAAAAGTGTTTTTATCTATTTAGATCAAAATAAATCTTCTACATATCTCCTTCAATGTAATTTGACCCAAAATCAAGTTTTATAGGACTCCAACTCAGCATAATCTATACAAGTCTATATGGTTGGGATATATAGATAGTCCTTTGATAGTAATTTATTTTAATTTTTTATGAAAATTTCATATTTTTCCTCCTCAACATCCTCATCCATTGAATATGGAATAATCTTATGAGTCACTATCTACCATGCTTGCTAGTATTCAAAAAACCTTGTATATGCCCATAAGTTTACCATTCTTAAGTATGACTGTAAGGTACCATTTCACATTAGAGACATTATTTATGTCCCTCATACTCTTCATGCCTATTTAGTAACCATATATACCCATTGAGTCCTAAGATAAACCATCATTGCCATCAAAAGGGTCTTTTGGGAATGACAAAGGCCCGTTGGATTTGATTGGAGATGTAGGGGTTTTATTTCCTAGATTGAAGTTACTTTTCCTTTGCCATTATGAATTTGAGTGAGATGAACATTCCTTAGTTTTAAAGTATGTCATGAGTAGTATTTTTTATCTTTCACCTCCTAATATTTCTTTAATGATCCATTTCTTTCATCTATAAGTGAACTTACACGCCTATATGTCTAGTCTTAAGGATGTTTGTAGCTATATAGAATAGTAGGTCTCTTTTATTATCCTCTTAATATATATTCCTTAATTCCTGATGAATTAGTTTCCTTTTCACCATTCCTTTCTAAACCTAGATTTAGGAAACCTTCCTAAGTGTCTTGGAATGCATGATTGGTGATTAAAATTGACTGCAGGTACCTTATGTGAGTTGTAGGTGACTATTCTCATTACTACCTTCCTTTAAAAGAATAGAAATGTTTTTCACCTTTTGATTATATTCATGAAATAAACATCTCAATATCATTGATCCTTTATGTTATATATATTCTCCTTGTGCCATAGTCTCTACATTAGGCCTAACTATGTTTTCATACTTATTAGCCCTTGTAGATCACTTTAGGATAGCATTAAGACTGTAGGTCACCACAGGGATCTTTCAAAATGTTTGGTGCGGACTATTTTCATTATCCAAGATCATGATGACCTCAATTTACCATGGTTCATCAAATGACCATGATCTTAAGTTCAAACCTTCATTGAACACTCATGGCCAAACCTGAATGATGGTTTTTGCTTTAGGAGTGTACAGACAATGAAGCTTTAGAACCCTAGATATTTTGTAGATAGGTGGTCAAAAATTTTATTTATATGATTTTCTATTTGGATGTTTGTAATAATCCTTAAGGATTTTCTCCTATTTTATAAATCTCTATAGCCTAACCCACTATTTGAGCATTTGAAGTACCTAGTGTAGGTGTCTATCTTAAGCTAACTATAGGTTCCCATTCTATTCATCTTTAGCCTTTGAAAAAGTCATTTTTTTTCTTCAAACATCATGACACTAACAAATAACTTGAATTCTCCTCATGCTTTACCGATCAAAATAGGCTTTCTTGAACCATAAGGCCATTCTTACATTTTGTGGCTCTTTGCTAGTGAACTATGTTTAAGGACTGTGGGTTAGTCAATTTGCCTTAATGGCTATAGGTGCATATTTGTCCCTTGACTTGCACAAAACTTGCTCATAACCTTCATATGCCCTATGTGAACTTAATCCACTAACACACTTATGCATCTAGTGATTAAATCCTTGTCAAAGGCTAAAATCTTGGCACACAAACCTCAATTTTCCTCATAAGATGATTGTAGACTTGTATAACATGGTTGTAGGTGCATTTTCTTGAGATAGTCTTGATGATTCACAATGATGTCCTTAAAGGACTAAGAATAGTGTCCTTATGGAAGTATGGATCATGGCTAAGATTGATTACTATGAGATTCAATAGATTGCTTTGGAAATCTCAATTCATCCCTTAAGAAATTGAGAAACCCTTAAAAACTTAGATCATTACTCCACATCTACCTACCAATCTTGAAAGTACGACTGTAGGGTTTCATAGTTAGATGACTATAAATGTGTATATATGATTTCAAGTTAAATTAAAACCATATTTAAGTATCTCCACTATGAAATACTACCTTAAAACCTTCACTTGATTGTCTTGGTTGAAGAGTACCTTAGAAATGGTTGTAGATCAATGTTATTTTAGTGTATTATTGTAAACTAAATGCATAGTCCTCTTACTCATACTACTTATGACCTCCATACCTCCTAATTCATGATAAAGGATTAATTAATATGAATGACACCTCAAGGATATAATCTCCTATCCACATATCCTTCATATCTAGTATTTGACCTATTATAGGTGTCAATCTTTGTCATGATGTCAAAACATGAAGTTCAAATTTCCTTTCTTAATTCTAAAATAGCTTCGTTCTCACACCATGGATATCTTGACTCCATTGGGTCTTGAAGAAGGTTATCTTTCCTTAAATCTCCATTTAAAATTCATGCCCATAGCTTACTAAAGAATTTCCATTTGTGAGGCTCCTTTTAATTATGTTTGATACCTTCTTTGGCCTATAAACCTCTTAAGTATGCCTTGATGGTTTCTTCTCTTCAAACTTTCATCCTTTACAAATGTATAATACCTGGGATGGAAGTGGGGGTAAGGATATTAGGGATGAATGGAGATGAAGAGAGATGAATAACACATGATGGAGGGTGAAAGGAAGGTGAAAACCACTTAAGAGACTATGTATAGAAGTGGTATGGGCATAGATGGGGATAGAGGTGGAAAAGGACCATCGAGACCAAAAATGGAGTCACAAAGAAACATAAGCATAGAATCATAAAAAAATGAATTTTAAGGCCATTGGAGGAGTGAAAGAGGGAAAAAATCAAACCTAGTATTCTAAAAAACTTTAAAATTTGCAAAAATTATTTAAATTATGCTAAATTAGCTCAATTGAGACACTATAAAGCATGGAGATAATTTTCCTTGTCATGAATATTTTGAGAATATCTAATTAATATGCTTCAAAACCATGAAAAAATGATGAAAATCCTTCAAATACTAAAATATTGAAATCTTGAAGCTAGAATCTTCTCTTTGGACCATACAATTCCTCCTTGTTAATTTGCCAATATTGTAGATTGACTGGCTAACTTTAAGACCTATTTTTTACCATGAAATATATGAATAATACATTAAGAATTAAATGGAACGGTAGATAAATTCCTCAATTTTTGAAACAATTTTAATTATCCTAAAACTCTACCAACGTGAAGAGAAAATGAAGAAAAATAACTGCCTTTTTCGATGTTAGGCAACATAATTTGCCCTAACTTCAACTAGATGCTTCATGAGCTTGGAGAATCCAATAGAGAAACCATTTGAACCATCATAAATCCATATCAGTCTAATTTTCACTCCATTTTTTAGATCTGTAACATTCTCCTAGAGTCTGTACCATCAAGAAACCTACAAGCATGTCTCTCTATGCCAACAAGTAGGAAATAAAAAAATAAGCTAGTTTTGGGAGTGTATGGCCTTGAAACTCCATTAAACTCTTTTTGAAGCCTAGATATGCAATTAAAATGATAAACCGAGCCTTATATTGTATGTGACCATATGGATTCCATACTATTACTGGAAAAATAGGCAAAAAGAAGCTCTTTTCTCTTTTAAAATCTAATTCTACCTCTCCACCACTTGGACCAAAATATTTTAGAACAATTTCATGTCATAAATTAAAATTTTAATATTTTAAACCTTTTAATTATCAAATTTTCCATGTGGGAGTCCAATTGGGGGCCTTTTGGCTATTAAACCTATCAAATGATATTTTCATGACTTGAAATTTTAGACTTAGGATAAATTAACCTTTGTGAACATTAATAAATATATTTTGGCATAATTTTATAACTTTTGAAATCATTTTTTATGCTTTTGAATCCCATTTTGGCATTTCGACCAAGATTTGCATTTTTAGGCCATAATAGACTAGTTTGACTAGTTACATTGGGAAATTGACCATTTTGAGGAAAGTTTAAGATAATAGGGGTATTAATTTATCCTTGAAAGGAAAAATTAATAACACATACCTCTTAATTCTCATCATGTACATTTTCATGATATGACTATGCTTGTTATTACCAGGCTTGTCAAGACACCTTGTACTCAAAACATGATTACCTTGACCTGAATCTTGACCTCAACCTCAAAAGAATACTTAGGTTACCTTGAAATTCTCTCTCAACATAGATACATTTGGTTGCCTTCAAATTATCTCTTATCACATCACTTCCTTATCTTATTAGGCACACAAGATCATGTCTCACAGACAACTCACCATGGATATTCACCAGATGCACCTTGACATCAATGACATCAACCTTGACATCAGATGATATCAACCTTGACATAAATTACAACACTTATAAAAATTATATGGATTCATATATTATTTATTCTAAGGTAATAAATATTCATAAGAAAGGAGTCCATTTTGAAAATATGGTTACTGTGTCCATTTTTAATCCTCAGATGGAATTGGTCCCAAAGAAATGGTTAGCATAATTGGAGGTGACAATTCCCTAGTCATAACCCATGTAATAAACAAGCATTACTCTATAAAAGACCTAAAGATTAACAAAATTTTTATTTTAATTTATTCCAATAAGGGATCCTTCTCCATGTGAGAGAGTTATCCATTCACCTCTCCAATTTCATAATCAAATAAATGTATCATTGGCACACAAAAAAGTTACACCTACTCCTATGACTCCTCCACCTTCCAAATCTAATAACCTAAATTGAGATAATAAAGTAAGGTTTATTATTGTTCCCCAATGGGTAAAATAAATGCAAGAGGCTAGAAACAAGAGATAGAATCTAGTTGTAACTAAGCTACCTATAGTCTCTACTAGATTCAACAAAAAGAGTAAAACCATCCAAAGGGTCAGGAAGAGGAAGGCAGTAAGTCTTAACAAAATAGAAGAAGTATAATTTGAGAAAAGGGAAATTTTATTGCCTTTATTAAAGAAACCTAATAAAATCTCTAATGATCCCACTAAGTATATTGAATACTTGTATGGTTTTGAGGATACTGCAGGTGAGTCTATGAATTAAATGTACCAAAGTAAAGAGGATTTAGTAAGAAGGTTACTATAAAGACAACCCATACATGCTCTTTGAGAAATATTTGATGATATACAAAGTTTAGCAACCAATATGCAAATTATTTGAATAACATCAAGACTTTTAGAGTAGGGAGCTAGCTCAATTTAGTGAATATCACCAAGATTTACCATCAAAGGAGATAATTATTAGTCAATTTATATAAGTAGAAATTGGCCAACCTTTTTACTTAAGATTTCATAAAATATGTTCAAAATTTTCTTGTTAGTCATGTTGAAGACACTCAAGGCATGTTTAGTTAGTTCATTGTATAGTCATATTTCAATATTCTCTTAGTAGCCTTCAGTAAAGAATTACATGAAAATGATGTATTTCATGTTATGTATTTACTATATAAATTTGGTGCCTTGGTGAATTTTTTTTTGTAGATATAATCTTTGAAAAATGATTTAGAAATGGAGGATGTGCCTAGAGACATCAAAATTGAGCTCTAAAAAATAGCCATTTGGATTTAAAACATCCTTAATGAGCTCCTAGTGAATGCATTACTACTAGGTATCAAGAAATTGGGAGATCATGTACCAAGTTCAATGACATGAAGATGCAAGCTCGAGTCAGTGGGACCATTAAGATCTAATAGAGCATATTTGATCTTGAAATAAAAATCAACAATGAGTGGACTAGGGAAAAGTTAGTGGGTCTAGGCAAATTTAATGACACATGTTCAATCATGTCATGAATATCTAATGGTGTTAGCAAGGGTCAAAGATTCATAAGATATTAAGATTAAATGTAATGGTGCCAAGTGTTATGATCATGGAAAATAGGGAGATCAACAGTGTGTATTTGATCATATATACTAAGATCAATAACATGTATTTAACTAAGTAGAAGAAACCAATAGTGCATAAGTCAAGGAGCCCAAATAAAATGTGAGGTCACCACATAAATAAATCACATGAGTTGAATGATGCTAAAATCAGATCCATATGAAGCACACAAGACTAATGAGTGTCACAGTCTCAAAGGCTAAAATCAAGATGAATGGGGAGCTAACAATTGTCATAATCTAGAAAGTTGATCATAGATTGATGGACAATGATGAAGTTCAAAACCAAGAGAATTTTATGGAAATTGATGGAGAAAATATGAATAAATGAGATGGTGAAAAATGTATAAAACTAATAGTGTAGTGTGGTCAAGATCTTGGCATGAAACATTAAGTGTGTTATTTGATAGACTCTAATCAATTAAGAGCTATTAAAGAACATCAATGTAGGGAGAAGTGAGAGAATGAATGGTGTGATTGTTGTAACTAATTTTTGAGGTGGCCCTAATAAATTAAGAGTTTTTAAGGAGCATGAATGTAAGGTGGTTGTAACTACTATTCTATGTGGATTTGAGCTCATTAATGACCCTTTCAATCCCAACATTTTGGAGTAGGCATTGAGCTCTTGATTTTCATCCCTCAACAGGGTATAGTAAACCTCTACTAAAATCAATTTGTAAAACTCATTGAATCAATATAATATAATTTCATATTCTAGTTTAATTTTAAGTTAACTTTAATGAAGTTTAATATATAGAATGTATGTTGTCTATTCATCATCTGTAGGTCCTTCATGTACCTTTCTTTAAGACTATTAGTTTCTTGTAGGTTGTGTGAAGTGTTAAACCTCTACTAAAATCAATTTGTAAAACTCATTGAATCAATATAAGATAATTTCATATTCTAGTTTAATTTTAAGTGTACTTTAATGAATTTTAATATATAGAATGTATGTTGTCTATTCATCATCTATAGGTCATTCATGTACCTTTCTTTAAGACTATTAGTTTCTTGTAGGTTGTGTGAAGTGCTATTTAGTTAAGTTTCTCTTGAAGTGTCATAAG
The DNA here is from genome assembly GCA_037957365.1 of Torreya grandis. NCBI lineage: Eukaryota > Viridiplantae > Streptophyta > Pinopsida > Cupressales > Taxaceae > Torreya > Torreya grandis. The sequence goes on from JARHVA010000466.1 coordinate 3,243,746, forward strand.
TCCATAGTGTCTTACATAGACATATCTCTTACTCTCCTTTAAGTTTTAAGATTATTTTCAACCTTCATAGAAAATAATCATGTTTGAAACCATGTCACGGAATTTGATCACTCTTTATCTCCATTAAATTCATTAATAGTCATCAAAGTGTCCAAGTTGAGAGTGTATAATTAAACATTTGGTGCATCAACACACTTAAATTAGGTTTTCATTCATGTATTTTCTCCCCTTTTCATCCCAATATATTAATCTTTAAGAATAGAGATTTAAATTGTCATATCTGAGGAAATAGTCTCATTAAACACCCTAGATGTTTGACCCAACATTAGGTAACCCATAGGCTAGGGTCATTTCCATGTTGGACTAAGTTTAAGAGTAGGTATTGAACACTTATACTTTTAGCTAGGGTGAAACCTAAGTCTCCAATAGTTTAGGAAGATCTACTGGAACCTTAATCAAGGCATTTGGACATTAGCTTGGGATAGATTAACAGTGTGGAAGGACATTTGAAAGTCTTGGAGAAATCATTAGTAGATTGGAGGGAAAATTCATCCACCAAATCTCTAACAGGCTTGATTCAAAAAGTAAGCAAGTTTAGTTCATTAAATTTCCTTTAGATATTACAAGGAATAAGAGGGTACCTATTTCAAACCCAAACCTAGCACCCCCTAATTCTCCCACATCTCCAAAATCTACAGATTTTGCTCATACTCAATCCACTAAAAGTACACCAAAGCAAATGTAGATGGTAAAATGTAGGTTGTAAGCTTTTATACCCTTTAATGGTGAAAACCATCTTAACCTTAATCCCTACTAACTATTTGAAGAGTCTACCATACATTACAATAGAAACATCTAAAACTCCTATAGAGCACATAACTAACATTGAAAACCATTGCTCAGAGCATAACATTAGATAGGAGAATATAACCTTAAGACTACTAGCCACGTCCTTGAAAGGAAAACTCCTAAATTGGTATATGGGTCTATCTCCCACCTCAATCAAGAGGGCATCCCAACAATCTATGGTTGATTTCAACTATAGATTCCAAAAAACATGAGATAGTATCCCTATCATCATTAATCCAACACCTAATTATGATTTAATTTACTATTTAAGAGCATTAAATTTAGACATTGTATTCATGATCTAATCTATGGGTGGGATAACTCTGCATGAGGCTTATGAGATATCTATAAGGGAAAAAACCTAGTTGATACAAATAGGGAAACTCATGCGAAGACCTCTCATGCCACTTTTTCCTAAGATTCAACCAGCCCCACCTATGATTGCTATATTTCCCACTCCAAACAATCAAGCTCAACCTTATCATATTCAAGTGGAGAAGCTTGCAAAGATTGAGATCTTATTGAAGATAAAAAATAACAAGCTAATGGATATAGACAGGCATCAACAAACTTAATATACATCATACCAATGTCCCTTCCAATCCCAATACCCTACTCAATCCTATAATAGACCCCCTTTTTGATCAAATAAACAATCCCAAGGCCAAATTACTGAAGGCATATCTCATAATATCTACAATACTACAAATGTAATTAGTTCAAAAGCCTTTGTCCCCACACAAAATAACCTTGCATAAAAGGGTCAATGGAAATCAGGATGGTAGTACAATGAGATGGTAATGGATAGAAGTGGATAAATTTACTAGGATCCTAATTGGAAACATGCTCCTTCATTCCAAGACCATGAAACAATGCCTCCTCCACCACAAGGCCTCCAAATGAATCAAAACAACATGTCTACCATAATATCATCAAAAGCTCAAATTCAATAGCAAGAGAGCATGGGTAAGGCATCAACTAACACTATGTGCATAAAATTTCAAGAAGGAGAGCATATGTTTGAGCATATAGTAGTAAACATGGGGTAGACTACACAAAAGGAAAATTAAATAATTTTAGCCAATATAATGGCAAAGAGGAAGATGTTAGATGAAAATTTGGGGAAGCCTAAGGCATCTTAAACACCTCCACAAGTCAGTTGGCATTTTAATACTTCAAATATAGCTACTAAATATCCTACAACTCAAAAAATACCTTAACATCATGAGAAAAAAACAAAAGTCTCCTTTAGTTCCTCATGTTAGTCAAGTGCCAAGTGATAATTCTACTTCCAATTTCTAGTTCAAAGATACTAGTCTTCCTTTCAATATTGTGGATCATATGAAAAAGGATAATATCATTATGTCTATGTATGATGATCTATCTATTATGGGACATAAATAGATCCTTTATCATGATCTCTCTAAGCTTTCTCATGTGAAAAATAACATTGATAAGGTGGACACTAATTTTACAAATAGTAGTTAGCCTAGTCAAATTCAAGTTCCTAGTCAAGCTCCTAGTCAAGGTCAAGCTCATAATCTTGTTCACCCACCTAAGGTTATCAATCCCTCTCAATTATTTTTTTCAGTCATCATAGGGGAAAACCTTAGTATATAAATGTATGATAGATTTAGGTGCTTCAACCTCAGTTATGCTAAAGGCCATAGTATATAAGTTTGAGCTTAATTATGTACACAATGAAAAAGGTGTTCTTCAGTTAGATGGTTCCCTTACTAAAAAAATAGGTATATTGAAAGATCTTAAAATCACATTGGAAACTTTCCCAAATTGTGTCATCACTCAAGATGTAATGGTTTTATACATACCCCCATATTTTTTCATGTGTCTATCTAGGGACTTTACTACAAAAATTGGGTTTTATTTATGTTATGACTAACCATACATGGTTTTCAGGACTAGATATGGGACTAGGACCATTTTTAGGTCAAATCCTATTTGTAAGTTCTACCTAGATCCCTATATACCTAACCTTGAAAATGTCAAATATACCATATTTGAAGAGGATAAAAATGTTAGTGAACAAGAGCCTTATGACCATATTGAATGAATTTAAGACTTTTACCTAGATGAATCGGTAGCTGACAATCATGGATTTAATCCCTATGGTAATATTGAAGGAGAAGATTTAGGGGTGTATTATATACATCAGGAGGGTGATTTTATACCTTGCTTAACTAACACCACTCAAGAAGAAGATGTTCTATGGAATTTATTATTTGATGGCTCAAGGTCAAAGAATGGTATTGGATCTGGGGTCATGTTTGTTTCACCCTCAAATTAAAATTACTAATCAACTATAAGATTTCAATTTAGTTGTACTTTAAACATATTTGAATATGAATCCCTTCTACATAGTTTTCAAGAGGCGAGAAGAAGAGGTGTTAGACTTCTTCAAGTTAAGTGTGACAGTGAATTCATTATGAAATAAGTGAGAGGCATAATTTAAATCAAGAAACATCATTAAAATCTTATAATCATCATGTATGGTATCTCATAGATGACTTCTTGGCATTCAATATACAATCCATACCAATAGATGCAAATCAACATGTAGATAGGCTTGCAACCATTGAAGATCAATATGAGAATGTATAAGGAGTTAAAGATAGCCAAAGTCAAGATAAGGTTAAGGGTATATGTAGGCTATTTGTACCTAACAATGAGGTGATTTGGTAGGTGTTTGAAAATGATGATCAAATTATATGTTTTCTGATGTAGGAGGTAGAATTCTACCATAAGAATTAAAACAAACTCTAACATCAGTATGATAATCAGATAGTGAAGTTAAGATCCAAAAAGCTACCAAAAGACCTTGTGACATTACAAATCATATTTAATGAAGATGAAAAAGTGAGATGAGGTAAGGCATGTATCTCAGCCAAGGAGTAACATTATGAGAAAATAGAAATATTTAATATATAAATTATTGAATTTAGCCAAAATCAACACAACAAAAGAGATATCTACATTTATTTATTTATTTATGTCAATAATTGTTTGATGTATTTTCATGGGAATACAAAGATCTTAAGGGATTTGATCCTAAACTTACACAAAACACCATTGAACTAGAGAGTAATGTAAAACTAGTCAGGTAGAAGCAAAGACTTGTTAATCCAAAAATGGAGTAGATGAGAAAGGATATATTTAAGTTTATTGAATCAAGGATAATATTACCCATTAAACATTCCTCATAGGTGGAAAACCTTGTGCTAGTGAGGAAGAATAATGGGTGAATACATTTGTGTGTTGATTTTATGGACCTCAATAAAGTGTCCCTAAAATACCATTACCCACTACCCTCAATGGATCAGATTCTTCAAAAGGTGTTAGGTTATAAAATGATCTCTTTACTTGATGGATACTCTAATTATAATTAGATTATGGTTAAGGAAAAATATAGGCATAAGACTGCCTTCACCACAAAGTGGGACTTATGCATACATGAAAATGGCCTTTGGACTATTCAATGTTGGGGAAATTTTCTAGAAGGTAATGGGTGTTGCCTTTAAATATTTTATCAATGACATGGTTATCATCTACCTAGATGATGTCACTATTTTCTCAAAGGACCCAACTGATCACATTGCTCACTTGAGGTTAGTATTTAAAAGATGGTTAGAATTTGGTGTGTCATTCAATCCTAAAAAATGTATATTTTGTATTCATGAGGATAGGTTATTGGTTCATGTAGTGTCAAAGGATGTTCTTTTTTCCATAGACCCTAAAATACTTGAGTCCATATTATCCTTACTCTTACCTAAGAACAATAATGGTCTATAGAGTTTCTTGGGAGAGATTAATTTTATAATAAGGTTTATCCTAGGCTTTGTAGAACTAGTCAAGCCTCTTACTCACATGTTAAGAAAATGCACAAATTTTACATGAATCAAAGAAGGTAAGAGGATTTTTAACAAATAATTCTATTTGTATCCCTTTTATACATTAGATGCAATTTCTGGCATGTTGATCCAATAGAATGAGTAAGGTCTTGAACAACCTATTGATTTATTTAGTTAGGCCTTAGAGGGGTATGAGGAGAGGTATAAATTTTTATAAAAACATGTGCTTATATTATTGATAGTTTTTAATAATTTTATCACGTGGTCTCCAATAGGAAGATCATACTCATGATGGTACACCCAAGTATTAAAGATATTATACTCAATCGAGACCTCAATGAGAAAAGAGTTGTATGGGTGACAAAATGCATGGAGTATGACCTTTAGGTTAGAGTCAAAAATATTTTATATTGTGTATGGTTATGTGACCATCTTGAAATAGAGGTAAAAAAGGTAAAGACCAAGTGTTGGTAGTCCATGATAGCCAATAGGCAGCTTTAGACAATATACCTTTTAGTTAGATGCATGATATAATCAAATTTATTGAGTCAAGCCAATGTCTTATGGGGATAGATAGGCCCAAGATAAGGCACTTCAAGTTGAAAATAATACCTTATGTCCTGATAGATGGGGTAATTTTCAAGAGAGATATAGGAGGCATGTTTTTGAGGTGTGTGGAATCATGCCAAATAGACAAGCTACTTTAACAATTCCATGATGGTCTAGCTGGTGAGAACTTTGATGTCAAGGACATAACCTCTAAGATCATTATATATGGGTAAGTTTGGCCCATTATTTTTACCTATGCACACTCTTGGGTAAGGAAATGCCAAAAATGTGTAATGTTCATTGGCAAGTAGAAACTAGCTGCCCTTCCTTTGTAGCCCATATAAGAAGAACAACCCTTCATGTAATGGGGATTAAATTTCATAAGGATGATACACCCCATTCAAGTAAAAGACATAAATGTATCATTACATCTACATAATAATATACAATATGGGTTGAAGCAACTGCCCTCAAGGAAGCTAATGAAGATTCTATTTTGGACTTTTATGATAGCCTTATGACTAGATTTGGTGTGCTTTCTACAATCATTTTTGAAAATACATTGGCCTTTAGCAGCAAAAATGTATGTGAGTTGGCTATTTTACATGTAATTTTTTTCAAATCATTCTCTAGCTATTACCCATAGGGAAATGGACTAGCAAATTCCAAAAATAAGAACTTGTTGAGGATTATCAAGACAACTATGGAGGATAGTTAGAGGGAGTCGCATATTAGATGGAGGACTACCTTATGGGTAGATAGAATGACACCTAAGAAAGGTACATGACACTCTACATACCTTCTTGTCTATGGAAAATAATCTAATCTTATTGTTTCTCTTTAACTACATGCATTAGAGTTTTCACACCAACATGAGCTCCTATAGGATAATGCTAGGTAGATATGGTTAAATGAACTAAGATAGCTAGAGGAGACAAGGGACACTACTATGGCCATTATTTTTTCCAATAAACACCAAGTGAAAAGGTCATTTGACTAGAGATATTCCTTGAAGACATTCCAACAAGATGATATAGTCCTCAAATGTGATGAGGACCATGAAAAACTAGGAAAGCACTCCATGTTTGAAAATCTTAGGAGTGGACCTTATGTCATCACAGGTTGCAAAGGAAGCAATGCCTTTGAGCTTGATGAGTTGAACGGAGAGAGCCTTACCATATTTCTCAATGGGAGGTATCTTAAATTCTCCTACTAGTTTTATCTCATGATATTTATACATAGGTAGATAGGTCTATCTTTACCTCCAAGTGCTCTTACACATTGTTTTATTTGTTATTTTTTCTATTGTTTTGGTATTTGTTTGGTGTGTTTTTGTTTATTTCCTATTTTTTATGTGTGTCTCATTATTTCAAAGTGTCTCCAAGAGTTAGTCAGAATCTTTATTGTATGTAATACTTCATTTGTCTAGTCATCATGAGCAATCTTGATCAAATTTTAGGTTCCATGACTAGTAGGCTGGTCAATCCAGCTAAGTTTTCAAAAATGTTGGTCAATTTCTACAACTAGAAATTAGCCAACGCTATATTTTAAGGGGTCATAGCCTATGTCCAAAATTTTCTTGTTAGTCATGTTGAAGGCACTCAACACATGTTTAGTCAATTTCTTGTATAGTCATATTTCAATCTTATCTTAGTAGCCTTAGGTGAAGCATTACATGAAAAGGATGTATATTATGATATGTCTTTACTCTATAAATTTGGTACCTTGGTGTATTTTTTATAGATACAAGATTTAAAAAATTATTTAATAGTGTAGGATTTGCCTAGGGATGTCAAAATTGAGCTCTAAAAAATGGCTATTTGGATTCAAAAGATCCTTAATGATCTCCTAGTGAATGCATTTCCACCATGTGTCAAGATCTTGGGAGATCAGGTAGCAAGATCAATGACACATGGATGGAACCTTGAATTAGTGGGACCATCAAGATCTAATGGATTGTATTTGATTTTGCAATCAAAATTATAAATGAGTGAACAAGGGTAAATTTATTGGGTCTAAGAAGATCCAATAACACAAGTTCAATCATGCCATGAAGATCTAACAATACAAGCAAGGGTAAAAGAGTCATAGGATCTTAAGATTAAACATAATGTTTCCAATTATCATGATCATGGTAGATAGGGAGATAAATAGTGTGCATTTAATCTTATATACTAAGATCAATGACATGCATTTAACTTAGTAGAAGAAATCACTGGTATGTAAATCAAGTAACCCAGATCAAACATGAGGTCACCATGTGGTAAAAGTACATGAGCTGGATGAAGCTGATAGTGGATCCAAAGGAAGCACATGAGATCGATGAGTCTCACATTCTCAATCATTTAAATAAATATTAATGGGGTGCTAATAAATATCATAATATCGAAAGCTAACTACATATTGATGGTCAATGATGAAGGTAAAAATAAGGAGACTTTTAAGGATATCAATGGAGTAAATTTGATCGAATAAGATTGTGTCTAAAACTGATAATGTAATGTGGTTGAGCTCTTGGCATGAAACATAAAGCATGTTATTTGAAAGACTCTGATTAATTAAGAGATATTAAAGAACATCAATGTAGGGAGAAGTGGGATAATGAATGGTGCGATTGTTGCAACTATTTTTTGAGATCAGCTTGATTAACTAAGAATTTTTAAGGAAAATGAATGTAGGGAATTGTAAATGTTGTTTTGATTGGATTTGAGATCATTAATGAACCCTAAATTTTTCTCTTTAGCTTTTATTTCTTCCTATAAATGTAGGCATGGAGATCTTGATTTTCATCCCTCGATTGAGTATAACAAACCTATGCTAGAATCACTTTATAAAATCTTTGAAGTAATATAATAAAATTTTATATTATAATTTAATTCTAAGTGTAATTTTTACTTAATTTTGATTTACATAATCTATGTTATCTATTCATTATCTATAGGTCCTTAATGTACCTTGCTTTAAGACTATTAGTTTCTTGCAGGTTGTGTGAAGTGTTAGCTAGTGAAGTTTCTCTTGAAGTGTCATAAGTCCATATTTTCTTACATAGACCTATCTCTTTATTTTCTTCAATTTGTAAATATTTTTTCAAATTTAATACAACATTATCATGTTTAGAACCCTGTCATAGAATTTGATCAATTCTTGTCCCCATTGGATTCATTAGTAGTCATGAAAGTGTCCAAGTTGAGAGTGGATCATTGAACATTTGGTGCATCACCACATTTAAAGTAGGTTTTCATTGATGTATTTTCTCCCCTTTTCATCCCAATATATTAATTTTTAGTAAGAGATATTTAAATTATCATATATGAGAAGCTATCCTCGTTAAAATCCAAGAAGTCTAACCCAAAATTAGGTAACCTACAACTTAGGGTCATTCTCATGTTGGACTACGGTTGAGAGTAGGACTTGAACACTTCTAATTTTAGTTAGGGTGAAAAATAAGTATCGAATAATAATTATAAAAGAGATTGAATTTCCTAGTTATATGCCCTATAATAAGTGCATTTAATCACTTAGAACTAATTATTACCATGGATACATCCTAGTGTTTAAAATTTTTAATTACAAGAAGAGATTCCTCACTCAATTGACACAAATAGATGAGGTCATTATTAAATTTTTTACTAAGAATGAGAATAAGGCCTTGTAAATATTGGGAGACATGAGGATCACTAATGTGATCACTCCTGCAAGAGAGCTAGTCAACAAGCCCAACTTTGAGAACCTTCTTCAAGAATTTATAAATAAATTCAAGGACGAAGTTGAAGGCACTATATATAGGACCAATTAAGAAGTTGTATAATTGGTCAATTTTACTAAGGACAAAGTAGTTAGACCTAATGATTTGATAGTTAAGTTTAAGATATTTGAAGTTGAATAAGAAAGGTTGATGGTTGAATCCCTCAAAATCCTTAAGCCTTCCTTGCTCAATTTTGATACTGTAAATAAGGAGTTCAAGACAACAAACACATTATTTGAATAAATCAATGAGAAAAAAATGTTGTCATCCTTAGTCTTGGCTACTCAACCATTTTTCAACACTTCCCCATGAAACAAGGTCCCCAATTCTCAAGATTTACTAACATGTATACTCTAACAGGTCCATTTTTTATTTCTTTATTAGTTCCTCTGATTGTAACTATATTTACCCCACCAAATTCTTCATACGATGTTTCCACATCAACACCCTCATTGAAATAGTTATGTAATTTATTATTCATATTAAGAGGGAATTTTTAGTTCCTAATTTACTTATCTAGCATGTATATTGTGTTTTTAACTAGTAAGTATATTTTGGATGTTATCATTGTAAATGCATATTTTTCATGATTTTTGACACAATGTTTTATTTTTAGACTTGTAAATTTATATGATGATTGAATAGATGAGACATTACCCAGCCTAATATTCTATTTATACTTATAACTTCCCAATCCCAAGAGGAGAATAATTATGGCTATTGAAATTAATAGGAAATTTTAAGGAAGTTATGCTTGACTTGATTTTAATGTGAAAATGTTGATTATTATCCAACTCTGTGGGTTGTGTGGGACATTATATAATTATGGTATCTTAGATATTTATTTTTTAATGAGTTATATTTTCTAAATGCAATTATTCACATTAAGGTATAATTGATTTGAATGACTTTTGCATGTGAATTATAATCCCCTCTTATAGATGTTCAACAACAATCTAAAATATGTGTCAAAATTTGATTATGAATGTATAAGTTTATTTTATTTTACTTTCTTTTTAATCCTAATTGTGTCTAAGTGTTAGTGTGTTATAACAACTTGAAACAGACATTGGTCTTCTAATTTCTTGTCCTACTTAGGTAAAGTACTAGTCTACAAGAGTTTTCATCTTGTGTGGTCCACAAGTATCTTTTATTATTTACTCTTCACTCTTTTTGATTTTATTTGAGAAATTATTACCTATATTAGTTAAAATCAGCATCCTTCCATATACTCCAAGTAGATTCATATTCATCCATAGCCAACCCATTCATGGTAGACAATCTATATCACTCAGTGTTATGTCACAAATAGGTTATTATAAAATTGAATACCCTACAAATTTTTCCTTGGATTGAAATATTTTACTGATCCTAAAATGTTAAGTTCTTATAAAGGTATTTGTGGTGTGCATAAACCTAAATCCATAGATCGATTTAGATGATCAATTTTTATTTTCACAATAAAGGTTTATTTTTCAGCTAACTAGATTGAGTTGGTCGATCTGGTATTTTTATATAGTTATATGACTAGGGTTTTTAGATAATGAGATCAAGATAAAAAATTCTAGTCATCTTGTCTATCTGTAGTTACATTATTTTTAGTCAACTAGGTCACACTAGTTAACTTAGTTTTATTATTTATTTATAGGTTCAAATTTTATTCAGCTAGATTGAAATGGTTGATCTAGTCATTTAATTTTTATTATACATTTTAAACCTAAATAAATCATTCTTCTTGATTATGTTATTTTTTTTTATACTCATAACTTTTAATTTCAACTAACTAAATCAAACTAGTAAATTTAGTCATTTTAACTATTTATTAAATTTTACTTACATTCAACTAAAGTAATCTACTCAATTTTATTTAGTTTCTAATTTTTTTATTTTTATTGTTATCAAACTATATAGATCTAGTGGATTATGTTTATTAATTTTTTTCATCTTTATACCTTTATAAGATTAAATTCCCACTTAGACAACCTAGTCAACAAAAAATAAAATAATACAACTAAATTTACCTAGTCAATTGTGTTCTATCTTCTAGGTTTACTCTTAACATCTTAACATTTCCATCTTGTTAATAATAATAAAATTTAAATTCCTAATTTTTAGTTTAAAATTAAAACTATTCTCCTTAATTATTAGTTCTATTAAACTATACTTAGAAAACTAAATTGACCAACTCAATATAGTTATATGTTTGTGTTTTCTACCAACAAACTAAATCAACCAACTTAATATAGTTATATGTTTGTGTTTTATGTCAAAAAAATAAATTGATCTACTTGATTTAGTTTGTTTTAGCTTGATTTTATAATATATTATGTCAAAAAAAATCAATTCTGTTATGTAGTATTTTTTCAACTAGATAAACATAATTGATTTTCTATTATATATTTCATTTCTCAAAATAAGCAAAGGAATTTAATCTCTATTTTCATAGTAATTAAAATCACTTTCAATTCTGAGACAAATAGTTGGCTACTTATTTATTTTATTTCAGATATTACAACTTGGTTTTTGACAAATTGATTTTTTGACTTTACTTTCATCTTCTCTTGTTTTCCCTAAAAACTATATACTAGTAGTTTTAAAACTACTTGGATATTTTCATGAAGGTCTACATGATATTTTTTTTATTGTTTTAATATATAATTTATAGATATAATGGTATGAGTGGATTTACCTCATATTTTTAGTCATATTAAATATCTAAACATGGTCGTTGGTTACCACATACCTCACAATATTTTGGAAACACCTAGGATTTTCCTTTGTATTAAACCTTAGGAATTCAAACTTTCATTTGATTATGTGGTGCATCAGGTAGAAACTAAAATAAAAAATATACTTATAACTTAGCCATGAAACTAGGTTTAGTGGGTTATGGAAATGACACTTTCTATATAGTTAACACTCTGAAACATTAGGTCATAACTATCAAATAGACAAACCAGTATCTTTGGAAGCCTATATTGTCAAACACAACCTTTTTCTATAACTTCCTAATATTATTTTAAATTAATTAATAAAATTAGTAGTTAAAAAATAGATTTTATGTTTTTTTTTTTTAATTCTTTATTTTATTATAGATTTTATTATCTATAATTAACACAGGTTATGTGTTGTGCATTTTAACTAGATTGACCAACTTGATCTAGTTGACTATTTATGAATAGACTACATTGACCAACATGATTTAGTCTCATATTTTTTGATTTATTTACTTATATTTTTATAATAAATTATCCAATTTTAAATAATTTAAAATTTTATGCTTATATAACTAAATCAACTATCTTGATTTAGTAGATTATTCATGTATCATATCTACCCAGCTAATTGACTAGCTTAATCTAGTAGGTTTCTAGATTGTTCTCTCATCCTATTTTCCTAGTCTTCCCCTACATGTACAACTAAATTGACCATTTTGATTTAGTATATTTTATATGATCTTAGAATCAAATTAGATAGACCTGCTTGATTGTGTAGCTCCTAGTTGACATAATTTGATACAACACTATAAATTTCTCTTTAATTTCAAACTAAATCGACATGATCGATCCCATACACTGTGGATGACCTAATCATTATTTTTAATTTTTAAAATACACTCAATTAACCTAATCGATCTCGTATATACTATTTGATCTAGTCTAATATATCTAACTATCAAGTTTTCTTGTATCATATAACTAGATTGACTTGGTTAACACCATATATTTTGGTTGACTGAGTACAAACCTTAGTTCTTCAATTACTTGGCTAAATTATCCCATTGTGGCTAATCTAGTTTTATTTTTGAGTATTTTTCACTCCTAGAAACCTACACTTTACTATTTTTCTTTCCACACTAATTAGCATCATGAAATTACCTATTAAAATATTTCTTGATAATCTTAACTTTCTTATAAGATACATGGGTTTTTATTTATTACCTAGACCTTAGCCACCAAAGAGGATGATCTCTCATGGCTCTCTTAATGTTGACCTTTATCTAACTCCATTTATTGAAACATGTTTCAAATTACCCAAAAATCACGATATACATGGATCCAATCCATCTCATGCTTCCCATGATAACACCATTTGTAAATTTAATGATACCATATCTAAAATTCCTTATTATTCCATTAGAGTGATAGATACTAACATATAAAATCCTCCCATAGGGAATCATACTATAATAAATATTCATATCCCTATTATTGGAAATGTTCTTCTCTCCATTACTAATGTTCAGCATACTACTCATTCTCCACCTCCTACCACTAGCAATAAAAATACACCTATAGATACCACTCAAATTATTGCTCAAATAGTTCAAGAAATGAATGTTATTCAAACAACCAACAATTCCAAAATGATGTAAATGCAACATCACATCTTGAAAATGACTAATCAACCTCCTCTTATTATGCCTTAAAATAACAAAAAAAATATTCCCTATCCTCTTTGAGAAGCCAATAGGATTATCATCCCTCAATATCTTACACATAATAAGATGGTTTAACATCTTCAAAATTAACCATTATCTCCCTTCATTATATCCATATATATTATAAATATTTATCCAACCACTAAATAAGATATAACTAATGACCCTACCTTTTTTTTATTATATCATTTGATATTCTCTAAAATAAATGGGTCCAAAACAATACTTTCACTACCACTAAACTTCTAAAAAAAACATTCACTAAAAATTATTTATAATGGTATAATAAAATCCCTCACATTCCATCTCACAACAAGAGGATTTAGTAAATTCTTTATTTAAATAATTTCAACAAAATAATCTCCCTAAAAATTATCTTAGTCATTTCATTAGTTCTAAGTAATTATTCTTTGAATCAACTCACACTTTCATTAAATAGTGGAAATCATTAGCCCATAAAGTAGACCACAACATGATTGGTGATAATCATTTCAAATTATTTATCATTTCTTAAAAACCTTCTCTTCAATACAAGGTTATATTTTTTAACCACATACTCTTAACAAACTTCAAATAATGAGATTAATATTGCAAACGCAAACTTTCAATCCCCTCTAACGAAAGTAGGACTAGTCAAATTAAATAATCAAACTCATTCTCATTAACTATTAATTATATCATAAATGAAGTAGTTACTACCTATGTCTAAACATTTCATATATTATAATGCTCCCCCTCATCATAGTATGATCCTAATAAATTTGGTTGGTTCCATGCTGACATTAGTCATTCTCATGAAACATTTCATGGGATTATCAAGTTCATGATTTCTTTCATGTTATGTGCTACATTTGATCATGATGATATGATAAAATTATAGGATTCTGATTATCTCAAATCTTCCCAAATTAAATAATTTACCAAACCTATACCCTCAAAGTCTTATAAATACTCTTCTAATCTTAATACACAAGACATGGATGATAATATATATGTAATTGATGATAATTATGCTCAATATTGCACTAAATATTAATATTTGTACATGGATAAAGTTAATTATCATTATAAACCTACTCACAAAGGTAATGTCACTAAACCTAAGAAATCCTATACTAATGAACAACTAATTTGAGATACTAAAACTACTTCAACAAAATTTTAGAAACAAATACTAGTGATGAGCCACTTCCACAACCCAAACCTCAACCTAATTCTTATATCTCTAAAAAAAATTAATTTCCCATAAACCTCAAACTGGTTCTTCATCCTCTAAATATAATTATAATTTCCTAGAAGAAATTAACTCAATTAATTTAAAAATTCCCATTATGGAGTTAGTCTAAGATTGTATTTATCATTGTAAGTTCCTTATGGAAAAATTATAAAATATTGAATAACCTTAATCTCTTTATTATGAACTCCATTTTGAAGGTCCTCCTTTTATAGAAGTTCTTGTAATTAAAATATTTTATTCATCCACAATACCCTCTATATAATTTAGAAAATAAAATATTATTAATGATGAAATTCTATTTTGAGTACTTGATCTACCTCTTTGTATAAAAATTGGAATAAACAATACCCTCATTTGAAAAGTCTTGGAAGATGAACGATATATAATTAATGTCACTTATCTTTAATTAATTTAATAAATTGGATACACCAAAAAATATCTCAAACAAACCCATCTCACATATAAAATCTTTGATAAAACTAATAAAAAACCATGTGGTTACATTTGGATCCCTCTTACCATTAGACCTAAGACAACTCACACCAAGCTTATGGTTATTATATTCCTTTATCTTACATCATGATCATAGGTCACCCATGCACCCATAATATGCACGTTATTTCCTCTTTGGGTAGTTAACGTATAAAATTCATAAATAATGGTAAATGATACAAAAATTAGGTTTATCCTAATCCTTAGAGCATTAAATTACCTAATATTAAATATAAATATCACATTCCTATTATTTATCACATCAATAGTCCACCTCTTCTTGAATTTGTTAGCATGCATTCTTATTTACATGTCATTCTTACAGATTTAAATGATGTTGAACCAAATGAATTATAAAATACTTGTAATACCACTTGATTTCCTCCTTATCTATCATAATAGATCCCTCCTCTACTCCTGCATGATCACACTATTCCCTTAGTTGATGGTATTTATGATATTCCTCCACATGTAATGCATGTGAATCTTCTTAAAAAATGATGATTTTGATTCTAACAAATATGGGGTAACTAGACTCTTTCAAAATCCTTTAGCTATGTTTCTTCACAAATTAGCAACACAAGTGTCTCTACTAATTATTATCCTAAAAAAACTGGTGCATACACTATATCTCATATCTACAATGAAAATTATATCATGGTACAAGCTCAATCACAATATTTAGATGTAAAACACTATCAAAACACATTAGCTAAGATATACACCTTAAACCATGATGTTCATGTCATTCATATATCATCTCATACTAAATCAAAACCTGAATGTTATATACCCATTTTAATCTACCATTATTATATACTTCATGGATAATATAAGAATTTCCTACTATTACCTCTTAAGTTTATAAATCAACTCAATTTTGTATAGCCAATGTCACCAACCATAAATATCATTAATAAAAATCACATATTTTCTCCTCCTTATGATTATATTGATCAATATAATGTTATTCAATTACCATATTTTGATTATATCCAACATAACTCAACTAAAATTATTCTTCTAGGTTCATCACCTATAACTTCATCTATTGAAAAAACTAATAAATTAATACTGAACTTATTGAGTTTTATGAACCTAATATCATCAAAATAGAATTTTTAACCTATACTCTACCTCCTAAAATTACTTTAGATGTTCAAGTTACCATAGTGAGAAAAAATATTATGAACTTAATATAAAAGGTCATGAAATCATTGATCTTGTACTGGATGTCAAACATTATGTATTTCTACCCATGCTTTCTTTTCATGAATACATATTATAACTCCTCCATTATAGATAATCTAAAATTCCACGCCAACATTATAAGCTTTGCCAATTTTGTCAAAAGGTTCATTTTTTAAATGATTTCATTGCTAGTGTGGATCCTAAAACACATCCTATTTATTCTCTACATCCTAAATCATATCATTTTTAAGTTGAAAATGTTATGCTTATAAAAAAAATACAAAAATCAAGTATGATACACACACATGTCCTCAACCTATTACTATCTCTAGAGAGCTCGCCCCTAAAGAGCATGATAAATCCATATTATAAATATGTAAATATATATTCATATACTTTTTTATATTATATATATATATATATATATATATATATATATATATATATATATATATATATATATATATAAGTACATACTTATAAATATATACTTGGCATTTTAAAAACAAGGTTTTAATTGTTAAATACATTTTGGCTTGTGGCATGTCTTTCAAGCAAAGGCTACATTACCTTATAAACCATGTGACATTATTGGTTTAGGCTCTCTTTTTTATTGCTTGGTATTTGGTTTTAGTGTAAGGGTAAAGGTAAGTGTGAATGCCTATGTGGTAAGGCAAGTTTAAATAATAAAACAATGGAACCTTATACCTACCTTGATTGCCAATCCAAGTAGGTTACTTGTTGTGTGATGTAAGGTTTAGAAAGAGATAGTAAACATGTGAAGGAATCCATGCTTCCTAATTAATGAAAATTAGTTGTTGGGTGGAGCTTTAATTATTATTTTTCTTTCCTTATTCCTCTCTGGTCACAGATTTGGCCGAGCCATTATTTTTGGGTTTTTTGTTTCTTTGGAAGCATCAAACCCCTATTTGGGAGAATGGTGTCGGGGTTGGAAGGGAAAATGGTGAAGATAGGTTACTTCTATGGGGGAAGAAAGGAAGGAAGAGTGGGTGAAGATATCTTGAGGGAAATATTGGAGTTACAGGTCTACACCTTAGTGCCCACCATATAATGGAATTTTGATGAGAATAGAGGGTTATAAGACTATGTTTGGGGTGTCATCAATGAGTGATTGGATGAATTAGATATGGGAGGCCAAATTTGAATTGAAAATTATTACATCCCAATCATGTGGATTTTTCCTTATTACATTATATTAAGTGAATTTTATTTTATTTTTATCAAGCCCCTTTGAGAAGCCTGTTGGGGCATATGTACAAATTGGTATGATTTGTCATACCCACATGGATCAATGAAAACTTCATGAAAATAATATTTGAGAAGCCAAGTTTAGGAGGGCTTGTATGAGTAAAATTTCATGAAAATCCTCTTCTTGTGTGTTGGTTTTCTTAATCGAGTTGGCTGGTTGTTCAAATTGATTAATCCAAATGATTTTATGGTTGTAATTTTAATGATGTCTAGATTGTGATATATTTGGGAATTTTTAATTATTGCATAATTATATATGAGGGTTTAAGTGTAAAATATATAGGTATTTATGTATATGTTACTAGTAAATTAAACCTCCCCAAATATAGACAATGCTACTTAGAAGGAAAATTAATATTATTAATTAGTAAATTGGTAATATACATTTCCTTAGTGGATATCATTCTTGAGCATAAAATTCAGTGGGTATAATTACAATTATTTGCCTAGAAATTGGTAATTTATTGGTTTTATCCTCCATTGAACAAGATCTCTTCATATGTCTCCACATGTAATACTGTAGCCTATTGGCATAAACATTCCTTACAAAAACAATGTTATTCATGCATTTCTTATCTAAGTTGTGTTATCCCTTGTATGACAAGATTTTGTCTTTAATTTCTAATTAGGGAAGATAACGCCAAAAATTAAAATACATGTTGATTTACTTATTATGAATCCAACACATGTTTATGTAATCCTAGTATATGTTGCTTGCCTATTTGTATGAGTACTTTCTAGACTTACTATTATTATTCTTTGTATGGTTGGGTTTGTAAGATAAAAAAGTGGAAAAGTTGTATGTAGACATTTATTTGTGCTTTGGTATGGTATGACATAACTAATTTTATGTAGATATGTTGAAATTTCTTTGGTCACATTATTGATAGTATTGTTTAGATTCTAATTTTTTTTAGAAAGGATGGTTGTCAGAGAATGTTCATGAGATAATAAGTGGAAAATTTGGTTTTTGCCTTGCTCATATGGTTTGCATTTTACATTATTTATTTTATTTATTAGTGGATGTAAATGCTTAATATTATATATTAGGCAAGAGGAAATAAGTTACCATGAACTTTTGGCTATGTTATTATGTACATTGGATGGTTTTACTTATATGAGGAAAGAAATCAAATGTTGAAATTTAAGTCTAGCTATGATTGAGGTGATAATGGATTTTTTTGGGTTGTTGTAGCCATTCGTATGCCACTATATTCATGGTTGATATTTTATTATAATATCTACCATAGTTCCCATTATTTTTAATTATTTGGAAGTGTTATATGTTGGTACATTGGTGAATATTCTTTAAAAATAAAAATAGTACAATAGAAGCTTATGGGCTGCCTACGATTCGTCAAAATGGAATTACATTATTTTTTTGTTTTCCATCTTGTTGGGATTATGTTACTAAAGTAGAATTTATTCTTTAGAATGTTTATTAAGGAATAGATCCACATTGCCAATGTTTCACTGACACATTATTAGACTTTTTTAGTACATGGATTGTTATGTCAATTGGCTCTTCCATTTGGGAAGTCTAGCTCATGTTTATTTTTATTCATTGTTTAAGTGATGTATTCATCATTGGTTTACCATGAATGGTTTGAAAATGATAAATTATGGGTTTACTTATTGTAATGCTATAAATATTTTGGTTGGCACATGTTATGTTGAGTGTCTGATTCAACATTGAACTTGTTTAGTAGCACAATGGATTCCTTGTGCTTATGCCATTGGGATTTAGTTTGTATTCATATGTAAAGGTTATTAACCTATGTATTCCTTATTATATTTTTGTACTTATGAACAACATCCTTCTTAAGGATTTATTATGTATATTACAATTTGTATGTTATAATGATTCAACCATGAGTATGGTTGAGTCCAAGTTTTGGCATTCCCTTATTTTAAGTAGGAATACTAATGTGGTTTGGATTATGAGGCTATAATAATCATGTATAGAATAATTGTACATGTACTAATTTTACTTTTTTATTTTAGTTATTCAATCATGTATGTGATATGATCATTCTATTTACTTCCTTGTTGGTCAATAATGGGGTGCTTGAAGAATTCTAGTTATATTTATAACAAAAACCTCAATTTTGGAAACACTTATTGCTTAAACAATTAAGTGTATAGATTTTTATTATAATGTGGTTTCATTAATATTGATAATAGACCCTATCATGAAAAAAAAAAGTGTTGGAATCATATTGTTACACACCATGATATGGCCATGTGAAACTTGTTTCATAATGTTATTTTCAATGGTTTATACCTCCACATTAACTTATGAATTAAAATTAATATATATCTTTGAATCATGATACTAATATTGATAATAAAAAATAATAAAACAAATGTATTTCATTTTTTTATAGTTATGTCAAGCTTTAGCAAACTCGAAAGACTATGAGTCAATGACTATCTTTTAAGGTTTGAATGCAACCATGACAATTGGTTATGAATATGTCTTATATGTAGATCAAGCATGAAACCTGGGTCAACTAGAAAGTTGGTTATTCAGGTTATTATTAACTTATAATTAATTAATACAACCAAAATACATGATTTTTAACTATAATTCTAAGTTGATACTCCATTGTTTAATGTATTCTATTTTGGTACATTGCTTTCAATATGCCTGATTGGTCATGTACAAGAAATGTTTTTATGGTAGTTATTTATTCATTTATATATCAAAAGTTAGTCTAGTTTTATGAAATTATATCTAGCCTAATGGTTGAATCATCATTCATTGACACTTTTCTCTTTTGGTTAAATCATTCTTATCCTTGAGTTATGGAGTTGGAATGAACTACCAGTGTGAAGACCCTTGGTTGGGAATTATTTAATATAATTCCTTTTGGGTATCACAACTAATGTTGAAACACTTTAATAATTAATTTTATTCATGTACCAATTAAAAATTGCATTGGTTGTGTTCATGTTTTCATAATGGGACTACAAGAGGTGCCATTAGATCCTTATGCATAGGCACTATGGTTAGGTGTTGTATACTATCCATGTTGGCTTTTAAGAATTTTGAATATCTCATGCCATGATTATTTTTTTCCATATGTTGGACCATAAGTGATGGGATTTAATTCATGAAGTGATGGTGCATGGGTGTAGTAACCCCTAAGTTTATGAATCATGGCATCATGGTTTTATGGGTAGAAACCTAAACTAGCCCTTGATTATGAAAACATAAGGTTATATGTTCATGAGTTATGATGGGTTACCTTGGTGACAGATTGATATAACTACTCATAGACCATGTAGTATTGTAATCTTGGATTGTTAGTACCTTAGTTTCCCTCTTTCAGAGATGTTATACCTATTATTTTACATTCTTTTTATGAGGATAATTTATATAATCCTAGCCAATGTGATAACCACTATTATGTTTAATCATACCATGTGTCATCATCCTTTTTAAGGGTACATGTGGGCCTAAGTGAATCTTCTTTCTTAGTGAGTTACCAAATCATAACCATATAGGGTTATTATATGTTTTTACTAGGCTGAGGATCCCTAGGTAGTTTGAGGGGAAAATTGATTGTCTATAAAGTTTTCAAGGTTATTAGTGTGGGCCTACACACTAATACCCCTCAAAAAATGTTTCACACTTTAGGCAAACCTTTTATCTATGGAATCCTATTATGATGGTCATCCTAACATAAGTATATCTTTAACAAAATCCATTTATGGGTTGTTGGATCATGTGGTGTAAGATGACATTAATGCATCATGTATGGTAGAGTGTTGTAGTGGGTTTTGCACATGGTTCTATTATTATGTACTCTATTAACAATTCCCAATTTTTTTTTGGGTTATTTCATTTGGTATCAGAGCTTGTGCTTTGAGTATTTTAGAAGTTAATGTGTATTTTCCCTCACCTCTTTTCATTCAAAATGACATTAATTAATTTTATTATATGATAAGTTGGAATTTCTTTTAGTTCCAACTAGTTGCTAATCCAAGTGATGTTTAGGAATGACAATATTCTTAGAAGGTTACCCTATGATTTGCTAATCAAGGATAACGTCAGATTATATGGCTATCATGTTTAGAAAATTTGAGAGAGTTGAGTGGCCTAAAAGTTAAGAAGACTAATTAATACCATATTAGCTTTTGAAGCCATTTCAGGCATGATTGAGAATATAGGAACATGTTCTAAGTGATGTCAGAAATGTTTCTTAATGTTTTGCTTGATCTGAGATGGGTTATGCACATGGTTTGGACTTCATATAAGGGTGTTGATTATGTTCGAACAAGCATAAATTATCTTGACATATTTCCACCACATAAATTTATGGGTGTAAAAGCCAATGATTTAGCAAATGCTTAAAGGTGTGTATACATGAGTACATCCACCTGTTGGGCATGACTACTAATGTGTTGAGTTTTTGTTGTTTCTATGACATTAGGCTAATGGTATTTTGATTTTATATGATGATCATTATCTCTATCTTTACCTTGGTTGGGTTAACCCTTCCCAATTTGATTGTATTTGGGTAAGCCTCACTTATTGATCATTAGCTTGTATGGGTGGGTCAATGGATGATAAGTGACAAAGGTTTCACTATTAGAGTAATGGATAATAGTGCCTAGTATTTTTTGATGGGTTATATAAGTAGCCCATCACTAGATGCTTGGAACAATATGACCTTGAGAGGACCAAGGGTTTAAATCTAACCTAGAGGGCTAGATTGGGTATGAGGACATGGTATGCATGAGTGAATCAGTTGAATTTGCACTTTCATATTTTTAAAGGAATATCTTGAGTCCTTATGGACTATAAATCATGGATGGTGGTGATAACCACTTCTAGTCCCATAGGCATGACTGATGAAATTTATTTTTTAGATAACCTAATATGTGATAGAGTTTGTTACAAGAGTGTAACGTTGTTGAAATTAAGGAAATAACATGCCCTTATAAATTGGTTTGTTGTAAGTGGAGTGAAAATGTCTCCATGGGTTTGAGTTTCTTTTATTTGAGAATTGTGGTTGCAATCAAGTTACCCTTTTGAGAATCCATGATGGTAAACCTTAGCAAAAGCAGATTGAACTATTGCATGTATGCCAATATTTTTTCTACAATGATGTGTTTATATCAGTTTGATTGACTGATTTGTGCCATGATAAAGATATAAAAGCATAAATAGCCTTGTAAGGCATTACTAATATTTTTTGTGGTTTAATGGGAACATCAAAATGTTTTTCCTTATTTCTTTGGCTCATTTTATTATCACTTGATGTGGATAAACTATGATTTTATCTATCTACAAATTATTGATAAATAAGACAAGCAATTGTAAGTTCTTACTTGAATTGTGTGTTACTTCACCTATTGGGTTGAAAAAAGCAAAGAAATTCATAAGTGTTATGTTTGAATGCTTGGGATCATTATTATTTTTTTATTTATGGACTTATAAGCTAAGTTTGGATGGGGTTTTAGGTTTGAAACCCAGTTATGGTTGACTAAATTATAACCATGGTATCTTGGAAGAGAATAGGTATTATATGTTATAATATAAAAGTACTAAAATTGGATATATATTTAGATTAATTGTGGCTTAGGTTGTTATGTGAATTTATCCCTTCAATTGAGGGAACGAGCTTGTATTCTTTCCACTCAAGAGGTTGGAAGCGTTGGAGTGTTCAATTATGTATTTTGATTCCATGATGTGGTTATTGATCATGGTATGTATTAATCCCATAAGGAGGTTATGATGCCCCTAGTTATGTTTCACATCTATATGATGATTAGTCTGTTTTAGATTGAGTTTCTCATTGATGAAGATGTCAAGATGTTCATAGTTACACACACACACACACACACACACACACACACACACACACACACACATTGCATCCATGAGGATGTCTTTTGTGATTGTAGCTATATTATGGTTATGGAAACTATGATTCCATGTGATGATTTAATATTACCTAGAGCCTTGGCTGAGTTTATTCTTTCCAAAGTTTTGGTTGTGTTAAAAAAAATTACTAGTCAAACTTTGACTTATTAACACACGCTAATTGGAAGGATATTGATAGAGCTTATTATTGGATTTATTAAACCATATTCAATGATCATAGGTGGCTTGTGTTGGTAGGTCATCTTATGATGACTGAGATATAATACTTTTGGGAGGTATAAGGATGTAGCTTAAGTTTGGAGGGCCTAAAAGGTGAATGTGACTAATTTTATTGGGAAAATTATAGATTTTTGGGGATCTCATATTATTATCGGTAGCATGAGCCATTTATCCATGTTGGAAAAAATTCCAAAACTCTTAGAAATAGATTTTATGGGCTATGTTGAAATGCACCTTCCTTAAAGGATGGTGCTAATGGAATTGAAATCCATAGAAATAAGCATGATGTTACATGTTTGGTATTTTATGTCATCTTGGATGACATTCAAACATAAAATAGACTGATGAGGACCATGGAACCTTATATTTCACTTTTAATTGTGTTTCAATGTTGTGATTTAGAATACCTTGGCATAATCTACCAACATCTTGACTCACATGTGTGTCATAGTATTATATTTCCCTTTGATGCATGTAAATTAGTGTTTGATGTGTAAAAATTTTTACATCTTATTGGTTATGTTAACCATGTAGACTTGTAACTTCTTATTTTTTATGAATGTATTTGGTTTGTAACTATTGCCTTGAATATCTATACTATTTATGTATATGATTGAGTGTTGTGATATGATCATGTACTGTCTTATGAGGTAAGTTTTCCTCCTAAATCAACCTCTTTTGTTGAAAATATACAAATGTATAGTAATCATGTTCTTTAGTGTGATCCTACATCACTAATCTATAAATGAGTTTTTATTCAAGTAGGAGGTATAGGGTGAAGAGAACACCACATACAAGATGATTAGACTAGGTACAGGCTAGGGATTGGAGTCTCACATAGGCTAAAAATCTACTTATCCCCTTTACATGAAGTAGCTACCTAATTCATTTGATTTGTGCACCATGAGTGCCACAAGATGGCCATGGAATTTTCATGCATCATGGCCACCTCTTAAATTGAATGTTTCTTCAACTAACTCTTTTAGATTTTTATATAAATAACCTTGTGAAATTTTTCCATGTAGCCTTGTAAAATCATTATTTGGTCTTAGAATTTGGACTTTTATAAAAAAATCAGCAATACTAAACTTGTTGAAGTACAAGTACATGTTGACTTGTAAAGTCAAGTGTGTTAGTTTTGAGGTAATGGTTGAATTACATAAAAAGAATGTTCTAGTATGAATGTTCCAATTATGTTGACATGGGTTGATTGATAAGTATAACCATGTTATGTATAAGCTATTATTGTATATACCTGATATTATTTCTCAAAAATATACATATATTTTATTATTTAAGCATGGCTAAAGTGCATGCTAATTTTATGCTCAGGTGGAGCAATTTTAAGTCTTAATCAAGTAGATTTTATTATTTTTATGTATTTTTTATGCTTCCATGAGGTAAGTGCAATGAGATGGTGGGATTGTAATCCCTATAACCATCATGTGAGCTCACAATTTATGGAGAATATGATGGAAACATTTAGGTTACATGTGCAGGCCTGGTATGGATTCTCTAATGCTGAGTGTGGTTGGTATAAGATATTGCACTAACCCATGAATGATAAATGGTGAAAGATAAGTAATCATGATTTGATGGTTTTTGGTTCTTTCTAACATTCAATGATGAATGTTACCAAGAAGGTATGTATTCACCACACGTACGGTGGGGACCATAGTAGTATGGTTGTAGATGTTAAATTTCATTCTAGAATAAATGAAGTAGTATGCATGAGGCATACTAAAGGTGGTGGCAATGCCACATGCCTGTAAGAGCACTGTATTGCTTAGCATTTTGTAGAATGATATAAAATTATGAGTATACACCTATATATATATATGTACCAAAAATGTTTTGGAGGTCAAAACCATGAATCTAAGGATTTTTCAAAAATATGTTGATTTGTTTTGGCAACTATTGTTGAAATTGCTGATATTGTGATAATAACTCCTCATAGTGAGGAAAATTATGCTAAAAAATATTATTCTATTAAAATTCTAGTCATGTGTTCATGGATAGGATTGAATTCTTGTATATGTATTTGTTTTTTTTTAAGTAAACAATAGTGAATTTATGGCTTAAAGGGTACTAAAAAACTCTTCAATTGTTAAATATTGAATTATATATGATAATCATAGCCTATGATGAAATTTCTTATGTGAGTTGATTGATTATATAGCCACTTAAGTGGTTGGTAATTAGGCAAAATTTAATGGCATTGTGCTAAGAGTAACAACTTTCTGACAAGCTTAACAAGAAAAGGGCAAGATTAAGATAGAGATAAAACTTATTTCTCTAAGTGTTAATGTCCCTGAGTGGAATTGTGCCCTTGTGAGGCACAAAATTCTATATTTATATGTTATCTTAGTTTCATTTTGTATATTTTCATAGCTGGTATAGGTGTGTGCAACACCTCATTTTTCTCACCTTGTCTTTACAAAAAGGAAACCTAACGAAAATAGGGAAATTATCTAGCCTACATAAAAGAGGGACATGGTTGT